>OV651817.1:44942097-45024597 GCA_927349885.1 Psylliodes chrysocephalus
ATTCATTCACTACAATAATTGAAGCAAACCACGAACCGATGCCAGAAATAGGCAACTAGCAAAAACACTGGCATGTTTGCGATTTATGGCTTTCCTTACAGTCAGATCTAAGTTATCATCTTTCTGTGTTTCCCCGATCATCATTTCCATAGAGTCCGTAGGCAAACACAATAATACGCTGAAAGAATTATATTTAAAAAGTTTTTTGTTGAGAAATTTCTTGCTACCACAAATAAAAGTAGTTTTGTCGCCATACAAAAAAAAAATTGTTTCCTTTGCAAATATTTTTTTCAGTCTAGAACCAGCAAAATTAATTTCTTGCTCTTAAAAATAGTTTTCAATTACTAAACATTTATTTTCTGTAGTAGAAATTCAAAATATTAATACGTATATTTTCCATCATAACAATTCGCTTTTTAAGTCCAATTAAAAATATCTTTAGAAAATAACGATCGGTTTCGATCGAGAGCTTTTTCGTCTGTGCTCGAGAACATTTTCGTGTATTCGGCGTACTCCGTTCAGTCCGTTCCCGGTATATCGGCAGGCAAATCGTAGGTCTGACGCCATTTTTGCAATAATTGTGCATAAGTTGTGTTCGTTTTCCAATGGATTACACAGAGAAGCTGACTAATTGGGGGACTTCATTTTGTTGAAAATTTTAAGGGTAAGTACATAACGTATAATATAAAAGTATTGTATATCTACTAATTTATCGGTTTCCAATGTATTGACCCCTCACTTTAACGTTAATTAAGAGGAAAATTTACATTACAAACTGAAAGACCTGCGGGGCAACGGTAGTTTAGTAGGTATAAAAATTACAACTTTAGGGTGGAGCCTAAATACTACAAAATTACTTCCGAGACTAAACAAAATCCGGATTCATTCATAATTTTAACAATTGCCTGTAGATACGAGGGATACGTATTCCAAATTCTAACGCGCGGAATTAAGAAAAAAGAACCGAAAACACCTAACACGGCTGCCGAGTGAGTCAGAGTTACCTAAATTAAGGGAACCAGAATCGTATTTGTTTTTCTCGGTTCATTGCGAGATATTGTTATAACGCAGTTCGATTTTTAGAGGGTTTAACATTATTTTTATATTTTAATTTAGTGAATAGGTTTAGTTAGATTAAATTACATTTAAGAGTATAGAGTTGTGAAATATAAATACAAATAACAAAAAAATAGACGATTGGTTCGAATAAGGTAATATCAATTAATACAGGGTATTTATTAATTGAGTGCCGATACTTAGAGGTGTGAATCCTTTGGGTGTTAAAGTTTTAAGAACAAAAAAAAAAACTATTTTATCATAAGTTTCTTATCACTCTAGATATTTTTATGAAATTTTGCCCAAAAAAAGTGTTTCCACTCATGGTGGGTTCCTACCAAATTTCAACAAAATATCAAAAGCAGTTTCAATATACTGGTTTTTATTTTCTTACCCGAAAAGGGTGCTTTGTACGAAAGTACGTCATAAACCAAATTTGCTCCAAAATAAATAAGGATTTTAAAGATAATTTGGTTTTTAGAAAAAGCAGTGGCGCACCATATTTTTGTTCAAAAATATTCAGTTCAAACCCGGTACGGACGTCACTGGTAAAAATTTAAAAGTCTTTTACGACAAAAGGTGAGATTGAAAGTGAAAGTTTAGTCTGTTATATATATACTATATTTATATATCTAACTTTTATTATTACACTGAATGTGATATGGCTTTTTTGTTTGCCTTTTTTGGATCAACAAAATATTATTTTAATGATTTAAAATAAACTGCCAGTAATAATAATTATCTGTACTTAAACATATGCAAAGTGAAATCATAAAACGACGCATCAAGAAAGCACCAAATTATTAAACTTTTAATTTACGTAAGATGTATTAAAAGTAATTTTAAAAAACCGACTTTAAAATCGTGCAGATGCCATCACCACATCTGAACCAAATTTATATGGGACCACCCCTGAGGTACCCCCTTACTAACGAAAAGCATTATAGAAATCGGACAGGTGGTAAAGAATTATCGCTAAACATACATAAAAAATGAAAAGTTTGAAAATTTTCCCATTGACCCAATTATTAGATTTTGACCAAATTTTCAAGGTACCATCCCGGAAGTACCCCCTTTCCATCAAAAAAGAATCATTTAAATCGGACATTGTGTTAAAGAATTATCGCTGAACATACTTAAAAAAAATATATACAGACGAATTGAGAACCTCCTCCTTTTTGAAGTAGGTTAAAAAGGATATATTATTCTATATTATTTGTATTAACTAAAAAACTACTATGTGGAGTTATATACATCTTCTTAAATTAATCTTATATGTAAAAATTTGGGTTCGATTCCTAGAAGAGTACCTAAGTTCACTGTGCAGCCACATTTATATTTATGGTACAGAATTTTTTGAATAAATAAAGTTTTAAGTTTAATTAAACACCAAGTTTTATCAGGAATAACATTTTCTGAAAAAAGTAACATAAAAAGCAGACTTTTTGCGAGCCACTATATATATTTTAGAGGACAATCCATATTATTTTAGAAAAATAAATAAAATTTTTGTATAAACACATAAATGTGATTTATCTTTTAAAATATTTTATATGTTTGTCAAAGTTTACTAATTAAAAAAAAAAAAGAAATATTCTTCAAAATTTTTTAACACGGTACAAAATACCTTAATCCGTTTATAGTTATCGAAATTAGTAAAGAATTTTAACTCGTTTAAAAAGCGTTCTTTCTCTTTCCATTTCCTATAAAAACTAATAGACCTTTTTGAAATCGGTATTCGGTGACTTTTCTTCTGTTTTATTGCCTTGAAAATGATATGATTTACATAAAAAACAAAAACTGACTTATTATTTTTGTGAAATAAAAATATGTTGTTATTTTCACAATTTTCGACTACTTTTTGTTTCCAAAAAAAGAAATACGATGTTCTTCTGTAGATATTAACACATTGTTCAATTGGCTTTTTATTTATTTTTTTTTTAATATTCTTTAGTATTTTCATAATTTGGGAAACAGTATAGCATTGAAACTTCTATACCTGAAAAATTGTGAGTACGCTTTTAATTAATTGTCTGTTTTTTGTCTCACAATGTCTCGATAAGAAGTTATATAGAAAAAGTTAGTATTCAATATCATCTAGACAAAAAACAAAAACATGTTTAAATGAATATATTAAATAAATTATAAGTATTCTTTAACATAGATATATTTATTTGTATTATGGAAATGTTTATGTCGACAAACTTATGTTCGATATTTGTATCAATTTGTAAAAATAACTCTTGTATAATGATAATATTACATTTAAAGGTTTTAAATAAGGACTTGCAGATATCACAATTCGAAATTTTTTTTATTGGCCATAAAACTTTTTTTGGAACGAAAGCATTAGTTTCTGTTTTTCAGTTAAGCTCCATAAATTCATATTTTAATCTGAACGCTACTTAAGCACAGTAAAGTTGCAACAACTAAACAATATAGTGAACTTTTCGAAAATTTCTAAATGAAAATCAATTTATATTTAAAATTAAATAAGTTAACTAACATTTTTGACCGTTATGAAGTTAATAAAGTTATAAATAACGTCGTTACAAAGATTTATGTTTGAATTTTAAATTTTTATTGATAATAGTTACTCATATACGTATTACAATAACAATACCTACATGACTTGGCTTTGACACAAAACTTCTAATCCGAATCAAAATCTTGAAACTATTATTTGGGGACTTAAAATCGTGGTCCACTAGTTGGTGTAGCCTTTTAAAACATTTGGTATAATAATAATAATTATATATCATCAATTACCACTGGTAAAATCTTAAATTTAAAATAGTGTATTATAATAATAAGACATTAATCATATCTTAAATGGATCGCCTACTACCATGTTTTAGAAATAAATAAAATGTAATTCTTAAATTAATAAAAATATTCAAAATAATTTAAGATTCCTTGCGTTATGTTAATAAACATTAAACAAAATTTCTCACGAATCATTTAATATTCTGTCCCGTACTTTCATGTCTCTATTGCTTCGCTGTCAACAAGTTCCGGCAAGACATATTGCATATAAAAAATTTTAATTTTATTTTGTATCTTTTCTTTTCAAAAGCTGTCAATATGAGATATTTTCTCCACTTTTATTCCTCCAGAAGTCCAAAAGCACAAAATGCAAAAATCCATTTGTGTTATGTGCAGCTAGCCCTGAATTTGAAAATACCAATAGTGGTTGTCCTTAATGGAATTGTTCTTTTTCCAAAAAGTTATTTCTCTACTGCATATTTCTTCTGCTACAGTCAGCACTTCAGCTCTATATGGACATTTTAACTCTATCATAGAGTTTTGTTTTTTTTTTTAATTCCATCCAGACTGGCAGCAACATAATCAAATTCGAATTCAATAAAATGTCCACATTTAAAAACTTTTACTTGCAAATAAATTTCCAAATCCTATTTTGCTCTGAATTTATGGTCCATGCCATATCGGGTGGCTTTAGAAATAAATAAAAGATTTTAGGAGATTTTTTACAAATTTTTCCAAATTTTAAAGCAGTGGAAACGAGTCTTTTATTGTACCACAATGCACAATCAGCTTGTTACAATCGTTTTTCTCTCATTTATAGACATTGGCTAACTTTTTAGAAAATTTTCTCTTACAACGCGCCTCAAAGGGTGCGACAGATCAAAGCCATGCGCGAAAGCAAAAAAAAATATTTACATTACTTTAACGGATTGAAGAGATATTAACATGCTGGAATTAATAATTATTGTTGACTCGAAGAAGTATTCATTAAACAAAAACATATAATTCACATCTCAGTGTATACCTTCCAATTTCGTATATATATATTTTTTTTTTAATAAATAAATGATAAAATTAATTTAATATAATTGAGCGAAATTACTGTGTGTAAAAAATAACAACATGAATTCAAATCACTTACGTATTGTTTATCACTAAAGAGTAGAAAAAGATATATATTTTGTTGGTATCACCTTCTAGACAAAAAAGCTTTTAACGTATTTTTATTATTATTATTTTATTATTATTATTTTTATTATTATTTTTATTGTAATAAAAATAAATGCTCCTGTAGGCAAAAATTAAATATATTTTTCTCTTCTAGCATTTTTTAAAATTTCTATTTCTTTTCGTTTCTTTTCTTAGATATTTTCAAAAGAGACATATTTTTAAAGTAAATCCGGAGAGGTATGGATTAAGCCTTTACCTGTACTTACATAAAATTTCTTTTAGTAAAATTAAAAAATAATCCGTAAAATTGGTGTACTATGAAACCCTTGCATATAATATATATATGCTAATCTTAGTATTACAGAAATAAATTACGTAAAACACAAGGTGTACAAATACGTAAAATTTATTTATCCCTCGTAAAATATCAGTAAAATATATTATAAATTGTTTTTATTCACAAATATTAATTTCTTAAAAATCTAACAGAGGCGCCACTTTCCAGACGAAAAATCTTGCAGTGTAAGGGTTTCGTAGTACCCCACTTTTAAAGTTTATTTTTGACTATTTTTAAAATAAAAAAATATATGTGTGTAGGTAAAGATTAAATCTATGCTCCTCTGGAACCACTTTTTCAAAATTCAATTTAGTTTTTTCTAAAAAAAATTGAGAAAATCGGTAAAAAAAGTCGAGATTTGTATTTTTTTTTTAGAAAAAACAGTTTTAAATTTTAAAAAAGTGTTTTCAGAGGAGCATAGAATTATCCTTTACCTACACGCACATATTTTTTTCTTTCAGAATAAGTCAAAAAGAAACTTTAAAAGTGGGGTACTACGAAACCCTTGCATGCTCCGCTCTACAGCCAAGTAAATACTCCTCTTAAGAAAAAAAAACAGTAGATAAAGAGAAAAATCTTACAGAAATTCCTTTTTCTATTTTGATGGAACTTGAGGCTGTTTTGAGTACTGAGGGTTAAATGTTTAAGATTAATATTATTGGTTCCAGTGACGTTAACAGATATTTCTAACAAAACACATGTATGGCAGTGTTTTCTGATATTTTTATTAAATTAAGAAATAGAAAACAAAAATGTTTTGTAATTATTTTTTTTGTACCACTTTTTGGCAAATTAAACATGCACATCTGTTTAGCGTTTAGGTATACATGAAATAATCTAGAATAAGAAATAAGAATTAGTAGAAAAGATGGTCAACTTTTATCTTTTTAGGTATACCTTATTTTATTTAATTTTGTTTGGAAATTGATAATGCGGATGCCCTAAATGTTTTATGTTTTAAATGTTGCGGCTTAAGTGTTTTTAATGAATTTTGACAGTTTTACAAAGGATTCGGGAGACTGAGTCATTTTTTGCAACAATTAAAACTGCCTGTTCAACGGAACAAAACACTTTTTAACTACAAAAAAAATACTGTTTAACCACTAAAAACCTACTTCTAAACCATAAAAAACTACCTTTTGGTGAGTAATATTTTACTTTCTAACCACTAAAATTAATAAAAATGAAAAAGTACGTGTTTAGGGACTAAAAGTAAAAGTTTTTAATCAATTTTGACAGTTTTATCAACGATTCGGGAGACTGATTCATTTTTTGTTGCATTAAATAGTATAACCTTAGCTTTTACAGACCTTAAATATTTCTGAGATAGTATTAATAAAATAAAATTTTTTTTCTAGATATTAAGGAAGGATCGTTTGGAATGGCCCACCTGGTAGATAGAAGAATGTTATGTTTTTCTGTTCCTACCTATTTTACTTAATAATCCTAATGGCATGGATTTTCTTATTCTATTCTATATTATAATAAACAGAAAACAATATATTTAGAATAAAATTTCTTTTAGGATTTTTCACAAAGAATAAATACCGGATTAATTTAAAGCTACTAACTGCTCATTTATAATTTCTTGATACATATGCCTTACGTTATTATACGTCTAAAGACAAATAAGTTTAAATTATCAAATAACAATTTTATATTAATTAACCTACTGAATTTTTAAAATACAAATACATTTTTGAAATATTTAGCAATATAACTAATATATTTATTACAAAATAATCGTCTCTTTTATTTTTGAAACCCTTCCTTTCCTATGTTGATCTGTATTTCCACCATAGGTAAATAAAAATTTATGTAAATTATATAGGTGGGTATATATTAGGTAAATTTTGTTCTAATAATTATGTATAGTTTCTAATGCACGGCTAAAAAGTTAATTTTTCTATTTTTACAGAACTGGTTTCATTATGAACAAATATAAAGTTCAGTTATCCTCGGTAAATCTGGAAAATTGACATTTAATACATGCAAAACATTCTTGTATATCGACTTTAACTGAACTTTATTTTTTTATAGAAAAAACGGCCTAAGAGCTGAAGAAACCAGCCCTAAATGGAAAAATTTACTTTTAACCAACAACAAATACTTTTTAAAGGTAAAAATTAACTGTATAATCATTAAAATCTACTTTTTAAAGGTAAAAGGTTACTTTTAAACTACTATACACTACTTTTTTACCACTAAAAACAATTTTTTAAAGGTAAAGATTAATTTTTTATCAATTAAAACTACCTTTTAAAGGTAAAAAAAATATTTTTTTATTGCAAAGAAAGTAATTTCTTAATCAGTACCTAATTTTTAACCAATAAAAACTACTTTTAATTGATAAAAACTATTTTTTAACCACTAAAAGCCTAATTTTTAACCAGTAAAATCAATTTTTAAAAGAAAAAAAATTTTTCTTTAACAATTAAAACTGCCTGTTCAAGGTAACAAAATACTTTTTAACTGCAAGAAAAATACTGTCAACCACTAAAAACCTACTTTTTAACCATAAAAAACTACTTTTTAGTGAGTAAAATTTTACTTTGTAACCACTAAAATTAATAAAAACTAAAAAGTAAGTTTTTAGGGACTAAAAAATAATTCCAAAAAAGTGAATTTATTAACCGTAGCAAAGTACTGTGGCTGTCGCCTATTTTAATAGAGTTTTTTTAAGGGTTAATACATTTTTTGCTACCATAGCAAAAAATTTCCCTCGGTGTATATTTAAATTGAACAATTGTATTTAAAAAATCGTTTTGATTAAATCATCTACGTCACATTCTGACACCAGCTTTCGCTGCAAATAAGATTTAAAAGATTATGTGACACAAATATGAATATGTCGATGCTTCTAAAGCGAGGGCAGCACCTTAGCAGATCATTATTATGCATTTATTTTAAATCGCTCTTAAAAGTCAACATTTATTAATTTTTCTTATACCAAATATTAAATTTGTGTGTATAGTTTCATGACAGATCTCCTAATAAACAACTTTGCATAAAAATCTTAACTTTAGTTTTTTCTATTTACTTTAATCTGAGTACCCACTAATACCTACCTTTAACCAGGTAAATAAGGTAAAAATATAAGTAACTGCCTGCGTAATCCGGTCATACCTTCTTTCGGACCTTTTTATAAGTGTAATTAATGAATTGGCCGTCAACGCAATCCGGCTCTGCCCATTTATTTGGTGTCTTCCCACTTTCGGTCGTGCTATTTGCGGTAAAAACAATTTTTGTCTCTCTTGCGGTCAATCAACATGATAACATGAAAATAATGTTAGGAGTGATCTCCCTTGCGGTCAAGAAAATAAACGTTCCGCTATTTTAAGCGGTTATCAGTACCGTCAGTACTGGTAAAATAAATAAAACATTACAACATGGGTTTGCATGAAGAAGAAAAAGAAAAACTGCAAAATCCGAATGAACTCAACGAAAGGTTTTATTCCTCAAGTTTCCGAACATTCGTGTTAGCCGGAAATTGCCGCTAGTGAAGTTAGGAAACAATGTTATGTTTAACAGAAAGAGAGCTCGCGAAGAAGATCTGTCTTTATCGGAAAAATACCGACAAATTGTTGTGCCGTTATTTAAGAAAGGTGAAAAAATACTGGTTTAATTTCCAATATTTTTTGACATACCTAAGTGTCCTGTATGTATAAGTCGCTGGTGTAAGGAAATTTGGGTCCTTCTTGTACAAATAACTTGAGAGTTTTTAGTAGAACTTCTTAACTAATACGTACACAATTAATTTGATCGTTTCCAATTTTAATTTATGAAGAGATTTAATATTAACGTATGTTCCGAAAGCTTGTATATTTCTTTTCTGGCTCTTGTACAAGACGATCTCGTTTTATATTATCTGGAGCCGAATTGAGTATCCGATACATAGTTGACGCAAAAGATCTTTTGTACCGTAGTGGGAGGTGGTTCTGGAGAATGAGGTGCTGCATAACATAATAGATACGTCACTTGGGGTACATTATCTATGCACCAGACACTTATAAGGCCCCTTTTCCAAGAACTTTCTTTAGAAAAAGAGAGAGTAAAAGTGGATGAGACTTAAGTTAATTGCGCTGAGAGAGATAGACTACAAAAAACGTATTCGAAAAGTATTCACTGATGGTTGGAAATATTTTAGCGAAATATTTGCACATGCAGATGTTTATTTTTCGTTATTTTAAAAAGCTGTCTTTGATTTATGACTTTACATTAAGATTAATAGAAAAAGAAAATATTTGATAATTATGTAGTTTAATAAACGTAGAAGTGAAATATTAATTTAGTGATATTTTTCTAGTAAACTTATAGAATTAAACCAAGAGGGTTAGATTTTATAACAGAAGTGCCATTACATTCTTCACAAAAAAGTAGTCAACACAGAATAAGGCAAAAATCATAAGAAGTACCAAAGGAACCCCTAAGTGCACCTGATAATGAAATACCAGGTCATATTGTAGAGATAAACGACGGAGAACACTATCGGTACCGATACACAAATTCTCCAAAATTACCGCGCTTTCTTCAAAAAGGAGCAAAAGGCTATTGCCACTTCCCAAACTTTTTTATGGAAAGAACGTTCAAAAGTTACCGTTACCTAAAACAATTCACACAAATATATACAATTCATATTGATCTTGAAAGCAGTGAAGAATTCACAAATATTATTTCGGTGCTATATGCTTTTCTATCAAAAAATCGTCGTGCTACATAAAAGCTTCTTTTGCTTGGGAAAAAAATTGTGCCGGAATGGTTTTTTATGTCAATCACTGTAGATTTTTAAAAGCCAGTGATTTTAAACTTAACTGAATTATTTCCTGATGCTAAGATCCACAAATGTAATTTCTATTGGATTCAGTGTCTAAGGAGTAAAGTTAAAAAGTCAGATTACTTGTAAGGATGTGTTCAGCTCTAGCAGACTTACCTGTAGAAAATGTTAATGATGACTGACTGTAAAAACTCCTAATAATAATAAGAAGCTTATATTAAAAGTATTTTGTCACACAGTTTTTAGAACACTCAAGTATAAATTATATAATTATATAAATTATTAGATATGTACGTAAAATATAACCTGAATAATAGAAACTGAATAAACTTTGTGTATTTTAAATAAATCTATTAGAAATTTTCAATTTTCTTTGACCGCAAGTGGAGTCACTCCTAACATTATACCGATTGTCTGCAAGTGAGACGATAATAATTGTTCAGATCACAAATGGCACGACCGCAAATAGCACTATTTCATTTATTTTACTTGTAGTTTTTGAATTGAATTGGCGTAAAAGCATAAAATATCTGCAAAAAGGGACCCATACCGTCCTAAATTCCTTGAAAAGCCATATTTAGATATAACATTATTTTTTTGATATCTTGAGCTAAGAAAATGTGTCTATGTATTTAGAAAAGCTGATGATGGCTGATTGTAAACCCCATTTAACTTTGCAAACATCTTAACCAGCTTACCTGTGGTATATTTTATATTCAAAATAGGGCTAATGTCTGAAACAATCTAAATAATGTCTTAATAAAAAACTAACATTTCATCCTGTTAATAAATATAATATTGAATATCAACTCAAGGTATTTTATTTAATGGTTTTTTAAGTTTTACTCTTATTCTATTTTCTTAACAACTTTATGAGACATTCTTCTTATAATCGTTTTTTTTTGTAACTTCTACTTTTTAAATCTAGTGGCGCCATCACGTACACTATTAATCTGAACTTTAACATTAATGCAACCCTACTGACGACCCATAGTGTTCACCGAAGAAAGGCTACCGACATTTGGTCTATAAGGAGATAATTTCTTTATCTGGACAAAATCGGCCAATACAAAATCATACTTGTCTAACTACTTTAGACTTCGTACTTTAATGAAATAACATTTAAGGTCACAGTTGATATAAAAAAAAATATACACCGTAGATGCAATTCCTAACCCAGCTAGCACAAAAACATCCCATCTACGTTAATAAGCTGCAATTTTAGGCTATTTAAGCTCGCATGTGATGTACTTTTAATGTAACCCTAATATCCCTGCAACCGCCGAATGTCCGCAACGGCAAGACTTTTATAGCACATCTCACAGAGGTTACAAAAGTGAAGTTCGGAATACATCACACTAGCACTTTTACGGTACTTACCCTGAAAATTGCTCTGAAACGTCCTATAGATGTTATAATATGAATTAGTTCTACAACAGTATACAGTGTATCCACGGATGGACTTAACTATACTTCTGAAAATATTTGTTTTAAATTAAAAAAGTAATTCTTCATAATTTCTTTTACTTGTTAAATAAATTCGATTCACATTGAGAAATTATGAAAAAAAAAATTTTTTAATTTAAAATAAATATTTTTACAAGTATAAATAACACGTTGAGTACGGGTGTGAAGAAAAAAAAAAGTGATGTCGAAGGACGGGAAAATTTTTGGCACTCATTTTACTCGGATAAAGCTTAATTTATAAATTTTATGTGTCAACAAATTTTTTTTAAGTTTTTGTTAATTATTTCATTTTATTTTTCGTGGCTAAATTCAGAAGGATGGACGGTGAAGCATTGATGTGACGCCACGTTTTTGCGCGCTTAGACCTATCGATTTACATGCATCCGTGACAATATATTTGTGCTTGAACGACAGTCGCTGCGTGTTTGAGATAACGTAAACATAATGGGTGATTTTGAGAAAGAACATAAGAGATTACGTGAACTGTGGGATAATTGCATGTCTGATGAAGACAGCAATGTTAGTGAATTTGGCGAAGTTTGTCTGTCTGACGAGTATAGGCCCGTCGAGAGCGAAGATGAAAGTAGTGAAGAGAATACTAGTAAAGAGGATAGTACCGAAAAAATTATTCCTAAGCTTGTAAAATTGTATCATATATTTTCCAATAGTCCAAGTGACCCAAATAAAGCAGGTCCTTCAAATGTTACAGACGCAAAGAGTGGTACTAAAATGCGTGAAGCGAATACGGTAAATACATTCTATTTTATTATAAACAAAAATTTAAAGTTATGAGTGACATTAAATTTTTCATGAATATTTAGTCATTACGTTTTTTTTAGGTTACGGATACAATAGATGCCGTAATTGCACATTTTGCTGAAATTGATGGTAACTCAGAAGACGAGAGCGCTGATTCACCTAACAATGTAATATGGGGCCCAATTGATGGTAGTTCACTGAAGCACTTCAATTTTACAGAGAATAGTGTTGGATTTAATACAGAAATTTATGAACAGTTTATTGATAAGCAGCCTTATTATTTTTCTAAAATGTTTGTGACCAGCGAGATAATAGAATATATGGTAAGCCAAACAAATATCTATGCCGAACAAGTTCTAAACATGAAACCAAAAGCTAGGGGACACGTAAAGAAATGGAATCCTACCAACAACAAGGAAATGGAAATATTTATGCGCTTTATTCTTTGGATGGGCCTTATGAAGCTACAGCGACTAAAAGCTTATTGCAGTACTAATCCTCTTTACCTAAACAAGGTAAAAAAAGTTTTGTCAAGAAACAGATTTGAACAGCTTTTGCAGATGTGGCATTTTAATAATAATGAGGATGAAAGTTTTGCAAACGATAGACTTCGGAAATTAACGCCTTTAGTAGAAAAGTTATTAGATCGATTTCAAACTGTTTATACTCCTGAATCTAATGTGTGTATTGATGAAACGCTTGTTCCTTTTCGAGGTCACCTCCGGTTCAGGCAATACATAAAAAATAAAAAGAATAAATTTGGCATAAAACTCTATAAACTGTGCTCGTCTGGAGAATACACCTATAATTTAAAGATATATTGTGGAAGTGAGAATAGAGAAGGCGGTCTTGCATCATCTAACGTTATTTCTTTGATGGACGGGCTTTTGGATAGTGGACGTACAGTTTTCACCGATAGTTACTACACCAGTGTGTCTTTAGCTGCTCGTTTATTGAAAAGAAAAACGCACTTAGTAGGAACAGCGAGATCAAACAGGAAACTAAACGCGAAAGATGTCTTCTCAATAAAGCTACGAAAACACGAAATCTCTGGCCAAGAAAGTGGCAGTGGTATTGTAATGCTAAAGTGGAAGGATACGCGCGATGTATTGATTCTCACAACTCGACACACTGACCAACAAATCAAGATTCAACAACGTGGAAAAGAAATAGAAAAATCAGCGGCTATCGTTGATTACAATAAATCCAAAACATATATTGACCTTTCAGATCAGCTAAAAACCTATTCACATTGCCTCAGAAGGGGTAATAAGTGGTACAGAAAATTGGCCATTGAACTTATTTTTGGCTCAGCACTGGCCAATTCATTCTTGATGTACAAAGAGGTAACCCAGGAAAAAATACAAATAACTGAATTCAGGAAAATTTGGCATTGGCACTCTTGGGCTTTAGTGAAAATGACAAAGAAAATTCCACAGTTGAACCCCAAAATAAGGTATCCCATGAACTTCAGGAACATGCAAAAATGCAAAAAAAGTTACTGCGTTCATTGTTTTTTTACAGAACATCGAAAAGAAAAAGTATAATAATATCATAATATTGGTTATTTTTTTATGTTAAATAAAAATGAATATATTTAGATTAGTTTTTTATAGCATGTTTCGTTTGTAACAAGTCGGTTGGCTTTACATTTTATTTAATATTAATAATATTTAAATCGAATAAAATAAACTTATATAACACAGGATATGTCATTTATTTTGAAGGCCAGCTAAACTTTTCTATTACTATAGACGGCCAAGAGCGAGTTCCTATGTTTGTAGCATTATATCGAGACGTACTACGAAACCACGCCGTCATTTCTGCTTTTCTGACTGTGGCATCATATTGATCCTCGCCGTCCCAAAGAAGACAAGCAGTGAGGCATCCGTTAAATGCCACGCCGTACTCAACGTGTTAAGTCCATCCGTGGACGCGTTATATTGTTCTTTGTGTAAATGTAATACAGAGAGGCTGAAATTGAGGTTATAGTGAAATCTCAATCGAGACATGGAAATTTCAAATAAAACAAAATATATAAATTTATTATTAAAATGTTCTTGAAATCAAGTAGAAATATCACAGAAGTAGAGGTAGGTGTATCATAAACGCAGTTACACAAGTGCTATAACAGAAGCCACCTATAAAGCACTGAACGATTGGACAAACTTAGCTTAATAGTATAATAAGGTATCAATATTGCAAAGGTTCACTAGAAGTTTAAACAGTGATTGATTTTACAAAAGTATATCTATATAAGGTACGTTTCAAGATGATAATTGTATGATGCTAAAAGTAGATCGGTGAATAATAAATAGATGATTTCAACAATGACTAGGTATATATTATACGAGATAGCCGAGTTCCCTAATTACTTACTGTAGATGCAGATATATCATCTTTTTTATATCAAGCCTTTTAACTTAGTTTTTGTACAGATATGTATATATTTTTATTTTGTTTATTATTTATGCAAAGGTAAACAAAAATTATTTTATTGTAATTGCATGTGGCTTGGAAATATTTTTATTTATGCCATAATGTAACAAATATATCATCATATTGGTGGTGAAAAGAGCTAAGCCACACACTTATTAATTGAAGAAAATGGGTAAATAAGTTTGTAACTCTTAGGTTAAAACAACTGTTGATTTAAATCTTAAGTTCGTATTCACTAAATATGATAACAGTTAGTACAAACGAAATCATGTCCTTCATTTTAAGACTAATTTAAAAATGAAAAAAAAAAGGTATGTTGCTTAAAAATACTTTACCACTGAAAAATATATATGTATGTTCACCTAGCTTCTATTGCTTCTTAATTTCCTAGAATGTCAGGTACAAAGTATAATATACCTCTTATATAAGTATTTATAAGTAAAATGTAGCTGGACATTCGGTTAATTGTTTATGTTCTCGTTTAAGACTTTTATATCTACACTATTCTTTGTATTTATAGTAGTTAAACCATTTTTTTTTGTATTGGGTAGGTACCTAATAAATGAAATAATAAATTTGCACCAGGCATTGCAATCTAAAACGAAGAAAATGGTGTAGAAAATAGTTTTCTATTTTATAGAGGATACTTACTAATTATTATACTCAAATGTATAAAAATTATTTATTAAATAAATTCTCCTAGTTAAAAAACAACATTCGACAACCATCAAAAACAGGACCTATGACAAAAAAAGTGACAATTGACATAAAAAAATGTTCGAAATTCATATTAGATGTTCATAGACCTTTCGTGGACACTTTTTTTAGCAAATTACTTTATTAGGTTCTGGTAACATAACAGGTAGGTTAAATGGGTAAGTGGCAAATAGAAGTTTTGCGGGGTTTTAATTTACCTCAACAACTTCTCATGAACGTTGCATTTACGTTATAGTAATGTAATTAGGTTTTCTTAAAGCAACATTGCCAAAAGGCTTGGCAACGTTATGTGCTAGCTGAGAATAGATTTATGTTTCTATATTTCAGTTAAAACCTTAAATATTGTTATAATTTCGTATAAACTTAATATAAATTTAGTATATCTATAGAATGCTTTAAACTTTTCTAACAGAATGTGTTAATATCGTAGCAAAGATGTGTGCAGTATTTCTTGAAAAATTTTATTCAATTTAAACGATATTAGACGAGAAATACTACTTTCTATTTAGATCTGCATTGTAAGTATATTTTTATTCTTTGAATAACAAAGTAGTTTGCAGATCCTGTTGTTCTGGCTCACCGAACAACAATCGTGTCTGGAATATATAACTTCAAGTCAGATCAGCCACCTTCTTTCTGTCTTTCCCCGCCGAACCTCGCGCCATCGTTTCCTTCAAACTCATGAATTAACGCCCATCAAAAAACGGGATGTCATAAATTAGTCTAGTTCTAGTTTCCATTTCGAGATCGCCGATAGATTGCGGGGGTTATCGCCGCTGAAAATCTACAGTAATTGAATTAAATTTTGTTAATAAATTACTTTTATTACATTTTCAGGGAAAGGCAATGACTAATTATTCTACTGATCGGGGTTCCAGTATGTGGTAAGCGGTTGTAGATTGCCGTGTTTTAAGGAATTTAACGTATTCGGGAAAATTTATCAGAAATGTGGGTGGATTTAAGTGTTTTTATTTGCGTTGCGAGGGAATGCTTTCAAAACATGCATATTTATAAAGAATCGTCTATTTATAAAGAATCGTCTATTTATAATTTATCTAATAGAAATGTATATTTTAACAAAAAGTCATTAACGTACCAAATTCTAATCCGTTATCATTTATTTTATACTCTAAATATTGAGTGCGTTTTGATATTGGTTTAAAAAAAAAGTAATGGAAAATCAAATAAAATTAATAACGAGAACCAAATTAATTTAAACTAAAATGAATTTCACTGTCCTCATACCAAAAGTGTTTATTACATAAATCTTATGAGGTAAGGTGGAGTAAATGCAACCAGGAATTTTAATAGCGTCTTTTCAAAGGTGCATAAGTTTGTCAAAATATATTTTACTTCGAATTTTTTCTTGCAAATTCATAGAAAGGTTCTCTATTAGGCTTAATAGTCAAAATATAAAGACTTTTACAAGTTTTATAAAATATACACATGTATATATTGGATGAGAGCGAGGAAGTGCAATCAGACTTGAAATTATAGGTAAAACCTTGTTAACATGAAGTCGGGAAAGAGCATCACATTTCCAATGATTTTAAAAAAATTACAAATAAATATTTTTTAAATATGTTTATTTGAAAAACAGTACCACTGACAAAAAGAAACAATCCTATTTAACATTGCATAATACTCTTTAAAAGGGGAACTAAAAAGAACATTTTTTTAATTAGTAAAGAACGGATCTTGTTAAGTTTGCTTGTTGATGGACGAGCCGACGAGCCGCCACTGTTTCTATGTTACTATAGATATAAGTTTAATGAAATGTTAATTATAGAATTAATGTCAATTCGATATATATTTGTCACCCTATGTTATAAAATAAACGGTTTCCTCTGAATTCACTTCTTTAAAAGTAACCAGCGCCCTTTACGCGCAACCAAGTGGTCCTTCGAGGTGTGAGCATTAAAACAGGCGGAAAAATCCAGGAGTGAATAGCATAGATAGAAGAGGCGAAGCACCAGGGTGAATGAGTGAGATTATTTAAAGAAAATTCATACAATATTCGATTTGTACTTAAAATGCGTTAAAGGTCCATTCATGCGTTTTGCATAAACATTGATAGGGCTTTATACAGTTAAAATATAGAAATCATTATTTCTACATTCATACGGTTTTCAAATTCTTAATTTATAGAATTATACGGTTTAATATTATAGTCTGCTAATATTTGCAGTTCATACGGTATTCAGTCATTATGGCACTAGAAAATTTAATTAAAAGGCGTACAAAAATAATAGATAACTTAAATCAGTTCGAAAATTTCATTGAAATAACAGAAACGGAATTAATATATGTTGAATCGTTTGATAACGATAAAAAATACTTAATAAAGTTTGAAGTTGAAACGCGTTTGTCAACTTATGACAGTAATTTTGAAAAATTTTTAGACATTCAAGATCAAATAGATGATTTTGTAATAGTAACTGATAAAAATTTAGTGGAAGAACAAAAAATTATTAAAAACAGTAAAGAAGGAAAGTATTATAAAACAGTTGCTAAGGCAAAATTAATTTTTTCAAAATTAAAAATAGAGGAAGAAAATTCTAATAAAACGGTTAAACTAAATGACAGTGAGGTACAATTACCTTCTATCCCTTTGCCTCAGTTCGATGGCACATACAGTCAGTGGATGGAATTCCGAGATAAATATAAATCTCTTATCCATATTAATTCAAAAATCAGTAAAATACAGAAGTATCATTATTTGAGACAGTCTCTATCCGGTAAGGCTTTGCAATGTATAAAAAGCATTGAATTCGGTGAAAACTATTATGATAGTGCATGGGTCACAATTTGTGATAAATTCGATAATAGCGATAAACTTATACAAAATCATATAAAGGCAATTTGCGAGTACGAACAAATAGAAAGATCTACTAGTACAAAAATAGGAGATTTTTTAGATACGATAACAAACAATTTAGAATGTTTGAGACAGTTAGGTGAATCGGTAGATAATTGGAATTCTCTTTTGATCTATATTTGTTATAAGAAATTAGATAATTTTTCCCAAAAAGAATGGAAAAAATATAAAAAAAGCTTACCAAACAAAGTCGTAGTTAACAATTTCCTTGACTTTCTTAGAAATAGGACAGAGTTGCTAGAGGACGTAGAGGATGATTTTTCAAAGGATAAAAAATTTAAAAATCGCGATACACATACTCGAGACTCACGTAGGGAAACTGAGAAAGGGTTATATACTAAAAACCAACAAATAAAATGAAACTGTATCTTGTGTAAGCAAAGCCATTTATTGTGTTACTGCCCAGATTTGTTATGTTTGAATGTTAAAGATCGATTTCAAAAGGTTAAGAAATTAAATTTGTGTACAAATTGCCTGCGCTCTAATCATACCCCAAATGAATGTAGATTAGGAGGATGCAGAGTTTGCCAAGAAAAACATAACACAGTTCTTCACTGTGATCAAACTTCCAGAGGCATGTTAGCTAAAAATAATCCAAAAGAAGAAATAAACACAAATTTGATTTCGTCAACAGACCCAAAGTCAAATCCTTCAACCTCTTCATCAATTTGTTGTGCAGCAACAGATTCTAATTTAATTAAAACGAATGCGATTTTGTCTACAGCACTTGTACAAATACAAGGCACAAATTGTACTGCTCGTGCTCTACTGGATTGTGGCTCACAATCTAGTTTCATTTCAAAATATTTTTTTAATATGTTGAATTTTCCTAAAATCAAAACAAATCTGGCAGTATCTGGTTTAAATAAATCTATATCATATTCAAACTACAAATGTAATTTAAAACTAAAATCCGTGTATAGTGATTTCGAATTTGAAATTTCTTGCTTCATAATAGATAATATTACAGGGTATTTACCTGAATCTAAAATAAACAAACAGATATTAAATATTCCAATAAACATTGAATTAGCTGATTCTAATTTTGATAAACCATCAAAAATTGATCTTTTAATCGGCGCGGATAAGTTTTGGGATTTAATAATATGCGAACAAATAAACCTGGGTAAAAATTTGCCAATACTGCAAAACACCAAATTAGGTTGGATAATTGGTGGATCTTTAAGTATTTCAGATAACAACCTTTGCTTTTTGAACAGAAACACAGATATTAACGATTTGTTGTTAAAATTCTGGGAAGTTAAAGAAGCACCACATCCAAAACCTAATCCCAAACCAAATTCAATGGAAGAGGAATTATGCGAAGAACATTTTCAAAAAACAGTAAAGCGTAATGAGAAAGGTCAATTTATTGTGACCGTTCCCCTAAAAGAAAATATCAGTGTTTTGGGCGATTCTAAAACATTGGCTATAAAACGATTTTTACAATTAGAAAAAAGACTACAATTAAATATGAAGTTACGTGAACTTTATTGTAATTTTTTAAAGGAATACGAAGATCTGCAGCATATGTCATTAGACAAAGATGAAGCTGAAGCTGTTCAATACTTCATGCCTCATCACGGTGTTTTAAGAGAGGAAAGCATCACTACAAAACTTCGTGTTGTGTTTAATGCGTCAGCCCCAACTACTACAGGGTTTTCATTCAATTCATTACAAATGACAGGGCCAACGATCCAGGATGATATTGTAAGCATTTTACTTAGATTTCGAATGCATAGCATAGTAATTTCAAGTGATATAAAAATGATGTACAGATGTGTGCTTGTAAATCCCGATCAAAGATGCTTACAAAAGATCGTATGGAGACAAAGTCCTCAAGAAGAGTTAAAGTCCTTCAAATTAAATACAGTGACATATGGCACTACTGCGGCTTCATTCCTAGCCATACGTAGCCTTTATGAATTAGGCAATGAATGCGAGCAAACCCATCCTGAAATATCGAGAATAATAAAACATGACATGTATGTTGATGATCTTCTAACGGGTACAGATTCTTCGGAAAATGCATCACATATATGTCAAAATATATACAAAATTTTAAACGGTGCTGGATTTGAACTCCGAAAATGGAGATCCAATTTTCCTCAAATTCTAGACGTGCCTAATAAGCAAGATATCCTAGAATTTCATCTCGATAAAAATGTGGTGTCCCAAAAAACTCTTGGTTTAATTTGGGTAAGTCATGAAGATATCTTAAAATTTAAAATTCAAGATTTTAGTCTTGATAAATCTATAACAAAAAGAAGCATATTATCTCGAATAGCTTCCATATATGATCCGTTGGGACTATTAAGCCCAATTATAATTACAGCAAAATGCTTTATTCAGAAGCTTTGGTCTATAAAAGTTAGTTGGGATGATCCTATCCCTTCTCACGTAGCAAAGCAGTGGTTTGAGAAGAAATCTTTGAATCGTGATAGTAAAATTTTGAGTTTAAATCCATTTTTAGATGAAAACAACTTACTGCGTGTAGGTGGACGTTTACAAAACTCATTTTATTCATTTGACAGTCATCATTTAACAAAATTAATTTTCATCTATGAACATACCAGACTATTACATCCAGGCACACAATTACTATCTGCACATATAAAGGAAAAATTTTGGGTTGTACGTGGTAATAACTTGGCCAGACTCATTTATCGCCAGTGCGTAAAATGCGCTAAAATAAACGCGAGGTCTATTCAACCGCTTATGGGTTCTTTACCAACACCCAGAATAACGCCAAATCTACCTTTTACAATATCCGGTGTTGATTACGCTGGGCCGTTTTTGTTAAAGGATCGAAAGGGTAGAGGTGCAAAAACTTATAAATGTTGGATTTGTTTATTCGTATGCTTTAGTTCAAAAGCCGTACATTTAGAAATAGTATCTTCCATGAGTACTAATGCCTTTATTCAATGCCTACATAGATTTATAGCTAGACGTGGATTCCCCTCTGACTTGTACTCATACAACGGCACAAATTTTGTTGGTGCTAATAGGGAACTCACTGAATTTTACACCTTTTTATTAGAAAATTCTGAAACTATTTGTGGTTCAGTATCAAACTTAAACATTAAATTTCATTTTATTCCTGTAAATAGTCCAAATTTTGGGGGATTATGGGAAGCAGGTGTGCGCAATGTCAAACATCTTTTACGTAGAGTAGTTGGTGAATGTTTATTAACCTATGAAGATTTTTACACATTCTTGGTACAAATCGAATCTGTATTAAATTTCCGTCCCATATCTCCACTCTGTTCCGAACCTTCAGACCTCTCAGCTTTGACGCCAGCTCATTTTTTAATTGGGAGATCACTCCACGCTATCCCAGAGACCGACCTGAAGGGAATTCCTGATAATCGGCTGAGTTTGTATCAGCACATAAAGAAAATGCAACAACATTTTTGGGATAGATGGAGCAAGGAGTATATCAGTCAATTACAAACTCGCTCTAAATGGAAAACCAAGAATGGTCAAGTCCTGCAAGTAGGACAACTTGTGGTAATAAAAGAAGACAACATGCCTGTATTACAATGGTGTCTTGGTCGTGTTACGGAGCTTAAATTTGGAACCGATGGCATCTCTCGAATTGCATTGTCAAGACTACAAAGGGTGTCACTAAAAGAGCCATTTCCAGAATATGTCCACTGCCTGTATTTTCAATTGAAAGTTAAAGACTTTCAAGGCCGGGAGTATGTTAAGTTTGCTTGTTGATGGACGAGCCGACGAGCCGCCACTGTTTCTATGTTACTATAGATATAAGTTTAATGAAATGTTAATTATAGAATTAATGTCAATTCAAGATACATATTTGTCACCCATTATATAAAATAAACGGTTTCCTCTGAAATTCACTTCTTTAAAAGTAACCAGCGCCCTTCACGCGCAACCAGATCTACTTATACTGGACTATTCAGGTAAAATCGTAAGAAGTGGAGAAAGTATATTGTCCACATCTAATCAACGGCTCTTTTAGACATTCTAATATTTCACTCTTATACATCACTGATCTTCTATGTCTGGGAAATCAAAGGTATTCTTAAAATATTTTTGCCCAATAGCTGCTTTCAAAAAAGAACAGTTATAAATTTTAAAGCGTTTGATTATTTCGGTCACTAACCCAATAAATATATTCTAACTTTTTTCGAATTTCAGTACGTCAGATTCAGGATATTTATATTCTCGTAAAGTTTCTCCAGAGTAATTTTTGTTATTCCTTTGACTTGATCTTGATAGGCTATCTCTAGAGTCATTTGATTTCAAATCCATGTCATCATCGGTATCAATATAAGTTGGTTCTTCATAATCTGAAGATTCAGAAGATGAATTTAGGTTTCTTTTTCCTGGCGTTTAAATTTTCTTTTTAATGCAGTACCACTAGTTCTTGGAATAGTATCGTTTTGCTCCGTACCATTTATTTTTGTTTGCTTCTTTTCTTTAGTGCTCTTGCTATTAAGAATTGCGTGTGCCACCGTAGATGTTAAAACATCAGCACCTGATGAAATTTTTTTCCGTGGTTTCATCACTTGATTTACCAGTTTATTTGATCGTATTGTTTCTAATAGAATATTTTTAAATCCATCACTTTGCTCCGGTGTATCTTTGGTTTGGTCTGTTATAGGTTCCAAATTCGTAATTGTGTCTTCTATCAACCCATTATTGCTTTGTTGCTGAAATTTTTCATAAGTTAACCATAGATCGGGATCATACACTTCAGGGCTAATTACTTCCCTATTAAATAAAAATATTCTTCCTTTTCTAAAACTACTTTTTATAACATTTATATCCAAGTTCGCCAAAATGTGAGGTTTAACAAGTTGAAAAAGGGCAAACAATACATCTACCTAAACTAGTTGGAGGTTGGTGACCCATCCAGTTATTTCATAATCTATATTTGCATAAATAAAAAAATGAAATAAGGTACCGTCAACCTTAGCCTAATAAATTCCTAAAGTAGCGAAAATTAGGCACCGATGTGTGTCTTTTTAAAAGTAAAGATCAATTTTCAATGAAAACCTGATGGCGTTCATCAAAAATATTAATTCTAGAGTATGTAAAGGAAAAAAATACAGATACATTGAATCAAAAAAACTCAATACTTCAAGTGATTCAGCCGTTAAAAGAAATAAATCAAGAGAAGCTAATCCTAGCCTGTACTGAATACCAAAAGGCGATAGAAAATTATAATATTAGTCAAATATCATCTGTAAAACAAAATTTCTCTATCAGATTACAAGCAAGTACACTTAACCTAGGCACAGAATATAAAATACTGTAAATAAAACACAAAAAAATAATTTTAATTATATTCAAAGATTAAAACCGATAATACTTGAAATCCCTTCAAAGATGGCGTCGAAAGAAAGTAGTTCTTCCGTAGCATACCACAGGTACTTAAGTCACAATCCCATAAATAGTCAAAACTTCCTCTGCCTTACCCAAATAAATATGAAACGAAGTTCTTTAGATTCTCCTATTCAAGAGGGACGGATTTAAATCCTCCAAATGTAAATCTGGGCCCTCAGTATTGCTGTCTAAAAGACGGACTTTCAGCCCTATCAAAGAGGTGTGGCTATGAGAAAATAAGGTGACAGGAGTAGTATATTCTAGTAGGCTCTGCGGTGCAAATGTGCAAGATGGCGGTCGCTGACGGCACATCTGGCGGAAACCTGTTTCCGGCCACCTGCATCCGGCCATCTGGTGAACACATGGGGGTCAACTGTCAAACACATGTTGTAATTTGATGGGAAAGATAAAGACATCTGGTTCTCACGCGAACACCTGCACCCGGCCATGTGGCGAACACATGGCAACATTTGGTGTCCACACGTGCATTCAAAGCCAATAACCTATGCTGTCAACATGTGGTTTCTAAAAATAGATTTATGTGAATCAATTTCCCCACTTTTATTTTGTTCTCTATTTAAAACATCGCTTTATTTCAGCTGCTCAGTTATTCCAAAATGAGCATATGTAATAAGTACGGTAAGAGCTTTACGCGGGCTACTAGCCTTCGCCGTCATCAATTAAGTAGATGTGATGAGAACTGTCCGATTCCATGCAAGAGGCTAAGACCTCTCGGTATTGAAGTGATTGATGGTAGTGTTTCAAAATTTACCCATGCTTTTAAAAATAGAATTGCATCATTCCGGATTACCAGTACACATTTAATATCACATAGTGGTTTCCTATATGATATTAAACCAAAAGTTTTGGGAATTATTAATGACTATCTCCAGAGGCATACGTCATTGAAGATCAACTTTGAGCTGTTTGGCATTTATGTAAAACCAGATGCGGAATTATCTGATATTAAGTCCATGAACACCGAAAATAAGATAGTAACTGTTAGTAGTAATTTAAATAAGATTTTTGAAAAATTCAAAGAGGCTATAATGGCCCAAGCTTCAGAATTTCAAGAGAAAGACTCCAACTGGTCATTGCAGGAAATACTGTTTCTTAATGTTAATATTAACCGATATAGTGCCATAGCAGCTTCATCATACATACAACTCCCATGGTTTATTAAGACAAAATGTGCTGTATTGAATATTAAAAACATATACAATAAATGCTTCGCTTGGTGAGTGAATGCGGCCATTTTCCCCGCTACCGGCGATCCCACCAATCCAGAATCGTATCCTCCATATGATACACTACTGAATTTCGATAACATCGAGTTCCCCATCAAATTAAGTGATAATAAAGATTTGAAAAACTCAACAATATTTCTGTAAATGTGTATGGATTAGACACATACTTTAAAGGTCCGAAAAGGCAATATGAAGTTGTTGGACCTCTGCATTTCACTTCACAAAGAAAACCAACCCATGTTCATGCACATTTGCACCGCAGAGCCTACTAGAATATACTACTGACAGGATTTTTCTGGCTTAATTTACCAAACAAAAAAAGAATTTATTTGCGAACCGTTACACAAAGTAAAATTTACGTTAGAAATAGGTTCATATTACTACGCAGAGAGAAAAATCATGCTCATATTAAGCAAAAAATAAGCTTTCGGGCTTGGTTTTTAGCCAATCATGCCACAATCTTTATTTAAGGAATGTTTAAGCACGCATGCTAAAATATCGTCTCTAAAGTATTGATTAAATCGAGCACCAAAAATTGTTCAATTAGGTATGTATATTCATATTCCTAATTCTTAAAAGAAAAATGGTTTGAGTTTGATTTTAGTCCTCAAATTCCTAATTCAAGTTTTTGCACGGTTTAAACATTAGAATGTAATGCTTTTAGTTTATTAACTCTTACGAACAAGAATACTAGGTAATTGATTTAAGTTTGGATATTCCTGTTTTTAGAATGATAGCTGCCCATATATAAGCACTATCATACTTGAATCAAGCATATTCTGTATTTGAATATACGATATACGATAGTATTCTATTTCTTAATCTAAGAATTAATTTATTTTTATTAGATAAATCTTAAATTAAAATAATTTTGCTTAATTTGATTACTTTGGAGAAGCTTTATTAAAGCACGTCTATTTTTGTATTAAGTAAGCGTCATACATAAAAGGTATACCTACCTTTACGAAAATAAACATTTTGTTTTAATTCCTGGAGACACAATTATTTATATAACTTAAAAAGTCGAGTTAGAGCAGGAGTTAATTTTGGCCACGTAACATCGGAGTTGAAAGAGTTAATTATATTAATTTAAACGCTACTTGTGTTAAAGAGGTTAAAAATCATTATTAATTCTATTTCTTAATCTAAGAAATAATTTATTTTTATTAGATAAATCTTAAATTAAAATAATTTTGCTTAATTTGATTACTTTGGAGAAGCTTTATTAAAGCACGTCTATTTTTGTATTAACCCTATTTTTGCGATTGCTGATGATAGAAATTATTTCTGTGGCTTGGTTCTAAAAGGGACAATGTCATGTCTTTTTTTTTTGTTTCAGCTTTTATACACCAGTACACTACATTCATTTTAAACTTTATTTGAATAAAACGGCCAAATCTTCATCTTCTTCCGTTTAAAAGATACCAAAATAAATAGGGCTAAAGTTAATGTTAAAAATTAAAAGTACTTTAATATAAAAGGGTCAATCTAAACATTGGCTATTTTATCATTATTTTTTCTTACTGTTACGCTCTAACTCTAACCGGTCAAAATTCACATTGGCTGAAAAAAATCTTTAAAAGAGGTAGGTAAATGCAGAACAAAATATTCTGAATAATTATCAGACGACGTATGGTTAGAGAATTTTAAAAACTTGTAGCAAATAATGTAGAAAAAAGTGAAAAGACTGTACAAAGAGTTCGAGAAATTCGACCAAATAAAAGGAGTAGACAAAAGTAATCAAGGTCTTACTTTTTATTCCAGAGTCAAAATAAAATTAAAAGATGTTCCAAAATGGTAATGACAAGCTTAATTTTGTGTAATCCTGTATATTAGGATCGACCAAAATTATTATCTGTAATGTGAAAATACACTCCCATGGAAATATTATTGCAATAACTCAAACGTTTAAAATCTAAATATATTTTCAATGAAGCAATCACGACATGAAATTCTTAAGTTTCACTATTGAGGATATTAAACCACAAATAATACAGTTAAGTAACGATTAGCTTACTTCTATCCACGACAGGTCTTTTATAAACGAGCCAATCTTCGATGATACAAGAAAGGGAAATGTTAAGATTACGTCATTTTATCTTCAACTCAATATAGGATTGGCGCTGGTCCGGTCAATTTACGTTAAGCCTTATTCCACTAATCCTGGAATTAATGCCTGTAGGTCTGACATCGCCTACTGAATTTTAGTACAAGGGATAGAGGGATAGTATTACGTTAATAAAGTAATATATTACTACGTAACGAAAAAATTTATATTTAATT
This sequence comes from Psylliodes chrysocephalus, assembly GCA_927349885.1. Taxonomy (NCBI): domain Eukaryota; kingdom Metazoa; phylum Arthropoda; class Insecta; order Coleoptera; family Chrysomelidae; genus Psylliodes; species Psylliodes chrysocephalus. Next base: position 44,969,346 of record OV651817.1, read on the forward strand.
GTTACGTACAATTAAAACTGGGTAAAATTGTTCCAAATATGGTAAGCTGTTGTTTTATATTGACGAAACTTCGTGAAAATTAAAACTGTATATTGTAAAGAAAGAAGCCTTGTTTTTTCTGTACACGAATTCTTGTTTGTTTTTTGTTTTGTTTACTCGGCGAAGGGAATTATGTGTAAAAGGGTAGAAAATTGCGAAAGAACTTACACGTTCAAATAAATTTACAGATTTAAAGAAATTTACACCGTTCAAACGAATTTACAGCTTAAGAGGAATATACAATTTTATTTAAAGAAATGTACAGGTTTGAAGGTGTTAAAGGTTTAGCGGTATTTGAGGCTTAAAAGTAATAATGTTTGAAGGTATTAAGGTTTATAGGTTTGAAGGTATTAAGGTTTATAGGTTTGAGGTATTAAGGGTAAAGATATTAATGGTAAAGATATTAAGGTTAAATATATAAAGGTTTAAAGGTATTAAGGTTTAAAGGTTTTAAGGTTATTCAAGATATAAAGAAGTGTAGAGATTTAAAGGAATTTAGAAATTAAGAAGGAATTTATTGTTTAAAAAAAATTTGAAATTAAGAAGGAATTTACTGTTTAAAAAAATTTATAAGTTTAGCTGAATTTACAGGGTTAAAAGAAATTAGCAAGTTTAAAGGATCTTACAAGTATAAAAGAAAATTACAGTTTCAAATAAATTTGCAGGTTTGAAAAATGTATAGATTTAAAGGAATTAACGTATAATGATAAATTTATTGGTTAAAACGAATTTACAGTTTAAAATATATTTATATGGAATTAAAATAGTGAGAATTGTCGAATACTGGTAGGAATTTTCAGCAAATTTTCGTAAAAATTCCCGAAAATTACGAGACTTGCAAAGGTAATGCTGATAAATTAGGAGACAATTTTAAGGAAATTGTATATTAAAAAGGAATGAGATATACACGATTTAAATTTAGAATTAAAGGACTTTTGTACATAATTTTTTTTCCCTTTAAACTTTTGAACTCTTGAACACTAATTTTTTATTAGAAGAAATACGATGTTATTACTTGCAATTTACTGTTTGAGGTTCTTTCTTAAAACTTCAAATACTTTTAACAGCATCGGTGTGTATGACAAATGCATTTATGCATACTAGGCCCATATTTTCGTCTGTGAGTACATTAAAACCTTAACTTATATGGCATATGGGCTCAGTATGCATCTTAATGTCTTTCTTTTATACTTCGATGATCTAAAGAGGTATTTGAAGATTTTAGAATGAACCTGAAAACGGCGCTTGGCCCGAGTTAGCACATAAAGCTATCGGCTGGGAATCTTGACAGTGAATATCGCTATAGTCCAGTAGTAAGGGCATTTGTGTACAGAACAAAGATGTCTGGGTTGAAATATTGGCGCTAACATGGCTTTATTTTTAAATCTCCAAGTATGTGTGTTCACTTTTGGGATCCGGGGATGGTCTTATTAATTATTAGTAAGGAATTTTTTAGATTTTCTTCCAAATTATCAAATTATTCAAAATATTATAAGCTATAACGTTGAAGCTATAATGAATATACGTGTACTCCAGCGGTGATTAGAAGGGACAATAAGAACAACACTACAAAGTTAAATAATACGTTCTTTCCTTGGTTGAATATTTCTAAACAACGGCATGGATTTTTGAATCTAAAACATGTATGCAATTTATACTACTAATATTTTTTACATCCCTAATGGATATAAAACGAATAAAAACATCAAATGAAAAAAAATGGTTTAAATAATTTGTTTTCACCACCTCGACTATCTGGGGCAACGATTCTTGTCCTGCCCCATTACTTTATCCCTTCCAATAACTTTTCGGCTGACTTTCATTTTCTTACTTTGGATTCGGTCTTATAAATAATAAATCAGAGTTATTTATGAGCTTCCAATTATCCGTGATGTATGATGATAGTTTTTAGTTTTCTAAGAAGATTGCCGCAGACGAGTCTGAAGATTACGAGAAAAGCAGCAATTATTGGTGAGAATGAATAATTTAAAAACAGGAAAAATAAATAAAATTGTAAAGAGATCGGGTAAAATTATGCAGATTTTAAAGTTTTCAGTTTTCAATTATTCTTGAAGAGAATACTTAAGATTAGAAAATACAAATTAAAAAAATGACAATGGGGCCTGATCTAATACCTTCTTTCTTTAAAGATTAGAATAATAGGCTCAATTTTGCTTTTCTAAAATATTAGATTTAGTTCCAATAGCTATGAGGCGTTCCGCAAAGATCAATTTTGGGGCCTTTCTATTTACTATTTTGTTGAGCGATATTGCTGTAAACAAGAATATAAAAGTTTTGTTGTATGCAGATGATTTAAAATTATTAGTGAAAATTTGACTAGATAGAGCAAATCGGTTCCAAAATAGTTTACTTCCATTGAATCCAAAAAAATTTTTGGTTTTGTCTTTCACCAGGCAATTAACTGATTTTACTTTTAATTATAGATTGCATAATACTATTCTTAACAGGCCTGAGTTTATAAGAGTTCTTCGGGTATATTTTGATTCACCAAACATATTCAATCAAGGGTGTTTGCCAATAAAATCCTAGGGTTTGTTAAAAGAAGTTTTAAATAATTCTTCGTTATTATTAAAAATCTTATACAACAGCTTGGTTCATTTATAATTTAAATATGCATCTGAGGTATGGAGTCCCAGACATAATGTCAATATTAATCCGATCGAAAAAGATGAAAAAAAAAATTATGAAATCTGCTTTTCTTATATTAGATGGCATTTTCTCATGATCTGCTATTAACACGGTTTAAACATTCTAATCTGGCAAAACGTCGAAATATTCAGCAAATAACACTACTCTGAAAAGTGTTTAATACTTAACAACTTCTGGCATATTTTTGTGCCATATTTAATATTATTATAAATAAATGCTAAAAAAATATTTGATGAGTAAATTTTAAAGAAACATCATTTTAATAACAAGTAATCATAAACAAGTTTAAATGCAATTCGTACAAACTTTTTTTGACACATATTGGTATATTAAACATATGTTTTTGTTTGCTTTGCAGTTCATATTTATATCAAACTTATTATTTATCTTAATAATCCAATTAGAAACAAAATAAGCACATGATTCTTTAGTTTTCTCGGTTGGGAATTCAGGCTTTTTAAATAGACATTTTTAGGGTATCTGGGCGTCAATCACTCTGTTTTTTTTTATTTTTAAAAAGCTAATTGAGAACTATAAATGCTAATTTTACTAAAATAAAAAAAAATTAACTGAATAACTCAAAGTTATATATAATTTCAGCAAAAAGAGGATCGTCGCAGCAAGAAAAGGATTATACTCGTTACACTAAAAATTAAAATGACCTAAAGGGAAAAGGTATTATTAATAGATGAACAAAAGTTAACAATAAATGCATCTGTGAAATATTTTCTTTACTAAATATTTATATAGACTAAACAACAACTAAAATTACATATGCTTTAAAAAAAACTACACTAAGTATTTAGGAAAAATCAACTATATAACATAATCAATCATACATTACATACACTGGCCAAGTGCATAAAAAGATAAGGTACGTATGATAATAATAATTAATAAGAAATATAAACAGGAAATTTCATCACATTGTGCTCAAAAAAATTCAAAAGATATATACCTTCAGCGGTATTCAAATCAAAACTTTGAAAATAAAAACTAACAGTATAATTATGAGATATGAAACACATTTATTCATAAGAATTTAACTAACAGTTAATATTCGTATCAAAAAAAAAAATAAATACTGAAAAAAACTCAACACAAATGTGATTCCTATCAATTTTACAATGTGTTTCTCCACAAGCTAGATAAATATAAGATATAAAACTAAATAATTAAAAGATTTGTGTAATCCAAGGTATATTAATTTGTCAAAAAGAAAAAAATATATATTTAGAGAAAATTAGATAAAAATATATTCATAGAAGGTATAATTTACAGAGATTTATAAAGTTTTAGATAATTACGATCATTTTCAATAAGGTAGTGACAAAAAATACAGTTTCCTTATTAAAACAACAAAAAAACTATTAATGATATGCAACGTAATGTCACTATCAAAAGTATCATCATCAGAAATATTAGGAAAATATTAGATAAACGATTAAAGATAATCGCCAAGCTAGAGACAAAATATACCTATCTGCAAAAAACTAAGGTAAACAAAGAAAAGATAGATATCTTACTAGATATTTTAAGTGATTACCTGTCAAAACAGAGAGAAATAAATTCAATCGAATTCAGTTTTTTAATTTGTTTACCTTCCACACCCTAAACACAACCAAAAAATAACAAGATATAGTTAAAAAATAACGAATGTTTAAAGAAATTAGTGACAAATTTGGAACTTACTCCACCAAACACTAAATATTACACATCCGACATACTCAAAAGTTAACCACAATCTTATTCAGAACGAAACCAAGATAAAACTTCCCTTCTCTTCTCTTGTTATAGGTTACAGCCTAGACTTATTCTGTTCTATCATGCAGTAGGTCAAATGGAGCGTAACCGATTTTTAACCAGTTGCCTTTTAGTCACTGGTGAGTAAACATACGCCAGTATGAGTTTCCGAACAAAAAATATTAAAAATTTAGCAAAAAACTTATGTTTTAGTTCTAGTTCTTAAGAATTTATTGAGGATTTTGATGACTTAAATAAAGACACAGATTTTACTTCGTCGTATTTTGAAGACTAATTTGAGGATATAGAGTAAATCCCAAGTTTATGCTTTTTTTTTTAACTGTATATAATCATATTTTTGAAATACCTTAAAAAACTCAAAAATAACAAAGTTACAGAATTTAAAATTGTAAATTTGGGCCTGGACTTGCGTATCAAAGCTAGAGCTAAATATTAAGTCTGTTTATCGTTTTATCTTTTATTACGATTGATTGTGTACCGGTTATTGTAATTCAGTCGCATGTCTTTTTGGTAGAGTGAAATAATGAATTTAAATTGTTCAGCGTAGTAAATTGTAAATAAAGTGCGTTTAGAAGAAATATTTTTAATGATATCGAAGAAGGTCTAACAAGTACAAAGTTGATTGCAGATAAAGTTGGAGTAAGTTAAAGAAAAGTGCGAAAAATATTGTAAGAAAATAAATTATATCACTTTAACGAATTAACGTGTTCAAGCAATATAACTATAAGACTACCCCTTAGAGTTCAGTTTTGTAGTTATACACAATATTTATGTTAGACAGGACTGTATTGAAAACATTTTCGAAAAAATTTATGTAGGTTTCTTATTTTTAGTTTTTTTTTAAACGTTTCCCAACGTAAAACCAGTGAATTTTTTGGTCCTAAAAAGGGCATGACAGTTAAAATTAAATATGTAAACGATGATCATTGTTTATTTTTTATATTGAGGGTATAGCGCGATCAGAGTTCATTCCAAGTAGAAAATCTGAAAACGCCGAATTTAATAAGGGGGTAATGCAAAGTTTGCGAAATAATGTACGAAGAAAGAGATTAGAAAGTTAGGCCAATGGCTTCCTTTATCATCACGCGAAAGCGTGATGCCTCACTTCTATTTTGATTCCAAGTTTTTAGCTAGAGAAAGTGTTCCTCTCTGTCCATATACATCTAACTCATCAGATTTTGCGACTCTGGCTTTGCCCAAAAACTTAAACCATTTCTAAAGGAAAACGTTATTACAACATCCTGCTATTGAGAAGGCTACGAAAGAGCAGCTTAATGCCCTTCCAGAAGAAGCCTTCCAGTCATAGATTCATCGTTGGAATAAGTGCACTGCTAGCCAAGGACTGTACTTTGAAGAAAATTAAATTAAATTTCATGTGGTAAAAGTAATTTAAACTTTATTTCATAAATTTCTTTTGAAGTTTTTTTCTCGTAACTCTCCTTAATACTAAAAATTCTAAAAACAATTTAGCCAGTCTATTATATGCATTCATTTTATGATTGCGCAAATACAATTTTTTTTTTAGTATCAATATTCATACTAAGTGGGTTGATACAACTTATATTGTTGTTGTTTATGCATGATTTCCAACGCATATTGGTTTTGAATTAACAAACCAACCATATTGTGTAACATATTTTTTCTCTTTTCTAAATGTTCTTTATGTAAATTGAGTTGTGTTTAAAGGGTGCATTTTTTATGTGAATTATTCACGAATCGGAAATTTATTCCACAATAGATTTATTTTTACTTTCTCTACGGGAAAAAAGTGTTAGCTAAAGTTTTAACAAGCTACTACGAATTTTTAAAACGCGGTGAATAAAACTCGTTCTTTTATTCTATGAACAATTTTTCTCGCTTGAGGGTAACTTTAGAGTAACTATTTAATTTATATAATAATTTAATTTAGAAAATATCGAAAAATATACAAAAATAGATAGTATAATTACAGTTTAAAGTGCCGGTCACCTACTGTTACATACTTATTAACTTTTTTTCATTGTTTTACTTTTTAATTTTCTTTATTATATTTTTCAAATTTCCATAATAAATTACAAAAATTGTTTAAGCCGAAGACTCTAATAAAAAAAAATAAATATCATTGTAACCTACCAAAAGTTCAAAGCAACTTCCTGAGGGGAATTACTTAAAATTACATTTTGAAAATAAAAAAAAAAATAACTTTATCAATAAAATCCTGTCTACTTAGGTTACAGAAGTTTTGGTTGTTCCGGTGTCAACCTTCGGACCTTCGACATCACTCCAACGGCATTAAGGGGTGGATAACTATTAAAAATTCCATAAATAGTAGATAAATGATAGGCGCCAACTGGGTCTATATAGTGGCCAAACTATGTTCCCATTTCCCCACAAACCCAGTAAATAAAAAAAAAAAAAAAAATAAAAGACAAACCTCAACTTATGTTCGTTCATAAAAAAATTACACATTTACCCAAAAAATGGTACAATCTTAAAAATTATTTACCTAATGGCTTTTGATGTATTAAATAAACTAACATAACCAAATATGGCAAGAAATCAAGCAAAGTATATGTCATACGCATGGACTTAAAAAAGAAAATAAATTCAACAGGTGGCAGGGTTGGTCATTAGCTTGGTACCAGGCGAAGGACGCTTGCGCAATATGGTATGCAAAAATTTTGAGACCCAAATTTCTACCTTTAGATAAAATCGATTCTAATGAATATCAAATTTAATGAAAGACTAGTAAAAAGTCTTAAATAATCATTTATTCGTCAACCAGGTAATATTTTTAAATTTTCTCATTTTTAAATATCGTTGAAATTTTCTATCGAAAAGACATTGTAACGAACTAATTATTAATTAGAAAGGTTTGGTTAAAAATAAATCTGTCATTTGGATTTTTCTCTTGAATGGTTTCCGATTTCCAACTCACAACTTTCAACTATTAAAGTTTAACCTTGTTGTAATCATAATATATCAAGTAAACTATCAGTTGAGTCGGTGCGTGGACTTGCAGAGAATCAATGTCCAGATTTCCACTTCTGGTAATGCCAACAAAGGAGAATGAGGTTGTATTTTGCTTATTTCTTACTAGTGAAATCGTAAACGCCAACGCCAACTGGTAGAAATATCTGTTACGATCGTTAAACTGTTTTGGTAAAAGGTGATGGATAATTTTTTAGTGTTTGGAAATGCATATAAGTTTGGTTATTTCTTAAGTTGGAATTCTATTATTACTCGTATATTTTTACTGCGGTAATTGTAAAAGTTAATTAATTTGAAACATTTCCGTTAGCTAAATAATGAACCAAAATTTATTTACATTCTTCTTGAATCTTATTTTTAATCTCTTTCTTGGTTCGGTCGATATCAATCGATGATTAATCATAACTTATTGAAGTTCGATGGGATTTTGTTCTTTTGAAACCTAACCTCGAGAAAAGTCTATTTTATTTGAGAATGCGGTTTTTCCACATTTAGATTAATGGTATTTTGATTGTGGGATTATAATCATTAAAATAACAGATTTACTAGCTGGTAGTCGGCGATCTGGTTTTCTAAAGAATTTGTTGGTAATTTTGTTTTTTGTCAGCCTATTCAACACCTTCGTTGCACCTTCGGCGTTTACGCGTTCGACCACCACTACTTCCAGTGCCCCCACCGTGTTAACGCATTATTGTTAGATCTAATTTCTATGATTCCAATTCAGTGTGGCTTTGACTGTAAAAGGGTGTAGTGTATGTCGGCATTAGTTTATGGTGTAAAATATTGAAAAACGTGCTTGGTTATTATTTTCAAAAGTTTTTGTTTGTGACTTTGAACAAACAAAATACGTAATTAAGAAGTGGTTCCTAGCAATGCAAAAAGGTGTTAAATTAATTCTATAACTAAAACTAAATTATCTGTTGCTGAATTGGAGTACATTGCAAATTGTTCAAATTCTGGAGAAGAATCACTTGACAGCCTTCAAGGTAATATTCGTTTATATTTTTTAACTTTAAAAAGTTTTATTTTTTATAGTACAACATTAACGTAAAGTAAACGTAAATTTATCCGTTTTAGCAAGAAGGCCAATTCCTAAGATAGTTTTAAATTGGAATGATGAAAAATGTGTAGAACAAATTTCATTTACGAAAATACAAGAGCTGTTGGTACAGCCTCAAGGAAATAACCCAATTGATTATTTTAATTTACTTTTTGATGAAAAATTTTTTTACCTGATTGTCGAACAAACCAATGTATATGCAGTTGAAATATTGTGCTTGGAAGGTAAAACCGAACAGTCCAGAACAACAAAATGGCAAAATTACAAATTTTCTTGGGACTTCTATTGAATACGGGCACAATATCTTTGAATAGATTACAGGATTATTAAAAGAAAGATCCGTTATTTAACTTACAATGTTATCCACAATAAATGAGTCGTAACCGATTTTCATTAATATTACATTTTCATTAATGTACATTTTGCCAGAAATCCACTGGAAGATGAAGAAGTACCACATGATAGCTTGTACAAAGTAAAACCTCTCATAAACCTTTTAAACGAGAAAATGGAAGCTGTATTTTATCCTGGTCGGGAACTTAGCCTCGATGAGACTATAATTTTATGGAAAGGGCGGCTTATATTTCGCCAGTACATACAAAACAAAAGGTATAGATATGACTTAACCTAACCTAATCTAACCTATCCTATCCTGTTTGATTAGCCTTCTATATTATCAATTACAGTAGGAAGTTGTTGGTATTTTCCGTTAATAGTGACTGTTGTATTGAAATATGCAGTGTGGTTCAATTTCAAAGTTTACATATGTGAAACGTATAAAAAAGTGTGCGTTGTCAGTTAACAAGAAAATATTTGTAAGCAATGCCTATGAATGGAAAATCCTTCGTTTTCTGTTGACGATACTGTTGAAGTAATATGATTGGTGTAAGCAAATCAACAATATATAAAATTATAAATGAATTAAAAAGTAAAGTTGTTAAACTCCCAAAGAAAATTGCAGCAGGTAAGAGTAAAGTGGAATTTACTAAACAAATTAAAAGCGGAATAAGAAGAAAAATTTACGAATTTTATTTAAAAAAAGAGATACCAACACTTGCCAAGGTTTCGGATGCAATCAATAGTGATCCGTATTTTACTAAAATGGGAAAAACAAAACTACGGAAAACTCTAATAGGTTTGAAGTTCAAGTAAGAGAAACAGGACAGGAAAGCAGCACTTTTGATGTTGATGAAATTTTTTCTTGGAGACTCAGATACTACAGACAAAAATATTTGATTTGGACAAAACCTGGGTAAAAAAAGTTACACAGTTAGCAAAATGTGGCAGGACACAAACATTCAATCGTCACGACAGGCTTTTTCGGAAGGATTATCTGTAGTATTGAAGGTTCCTTCCGGTAAAGAACGACGTCTAATTATAACACATATTGGAAATGATGACGGGTTTTCAAAACCTAGTTCTTTAATATTTTATTCTAAAAAACCAAAGAATATTTTCAGCTGATGATAGAACATTTATCAAAGGATTTAGTCATAGTAATAGATAAAGCTAGTTACCAGTCATGTCTGGTTAAACGTGTGCCAAATACTTCATGGAAGAAAGATGATGTTAGTAAGTGGTTAACTGACAAAAACATTAACTTTCCAGAAAAATCAATAAAAATAGAACTACTAGAAGTTGTGAAATTAAATAAGCCTTGAGTATGTTATGTAGTGGATGAACTTGCAAAAACAAATGGTATTGATATGCGTCTTCCTTCCTATCACTGCAAACTAAATCCGATTGAACTAATATGAGTACAAGTTAAAGGATATGTAGGTCGACATAATACGGTATTTAAGTTAAAAGATGTAGAATCATTGTTCGAAACCTCAATATTGCTTGTTACGAAGGGAAATTGGAAAAAGGCAATCGAGCATGTGTTAAAAGAAGAACAAAACATGTGAAATCTGGACAAAATCGTGGATATCGATACTACGGTGCCACTTTTAATAATATCAGTAAATAGTGATTCATCGAGTGAATATAGTGATTCAGAGACTTTCGCGTTTCCTGATCTTCGAGAGTAGCTAAGCATATATATTTTATATCCAAATGTTATAATCATATTATTGAGTAGGGTCTGGCGGCGCGGCGTTAAGATCACCCAATTAATGCTGCCAGAAACTAAACCACCAAAAAAAGTTTAAAAACGTGCATGATTTCAAAAACGCAAGCAAAATCGGAGCATGTCAAAAAATTGGTGAAAATATTGAATTTAGTAAGTTCTTAATATTATGTTACCACCAAAAAAACTCAAAACACAAAATACAAAAAATTGGCCTTAGCCAACCAAAAAAAAATTTTTAAGGGTTAGTGGCGAGGGGACTCACCTAAAACAAGCACTCTGGCGGTTAAATTACAATTATTTAAGTTTAAAATAGTAACAAAATTATTAATGCCAACAAATACCCCATTATTCACCCAACCGTGCGCTCATCATAGTATTAAAAGGGATTAAAATAAGGGTTCCACAAAACCGGACGGCACAGGTTAAATTCTTAAAATTACCTTATAACTACCGGCTGTTTGAAATCTTAGATTTTGTTTGATCCGCCTTTGCTGTAAAACTCCCATATAATGTTTATTTATTACTCCGTGTCAATTGCGACTCTACTATAGCAATTTCATATCCTGTTAAGTGCTCATTCCCTGAGAGTTTATACATAGCTTCTATATAAAAATAATTATATATTATTAAAAGTGTGATTTTTTTATATTTCTATAATAAATACTAATTCAAAACAATATAGTCCAATCTAATTAATTAGTGATCATAGATTTAACATGTGAGCGGTAACAACACTGATTAAAACTGTACCTATAAACCTCAGAAAAGCTTTCATTGTTCTTCTAAAATAAAACTTTAATTAATAAATTATGACATTATATCATCCACAAAATGTTCATTCACAATTACAGAAAAACTTTCGGCTCTTGTTATGTAAAATTTTATCTGGTCGCTGTGGCGGCGCACGTTTAATTTATTTTGCTGTCATATTTCGGTCAAAGCGGTTTGTTTTTGTGTTCATACTCCGGGACCGGATACAATGTCGAATGTGATTTTATTTTTCGGGACATTAAACTTTCCACCGGAACGCAACAGGATGACAAATAAGAAATTACCGGCAATAGGAGGCTCTCGGCTATTTCTGCTCTATAAATTTTATGCCACGGACAAATATCTTTCATGACTTTCTTTCATAGAAGATATGGGAATTTTTTTACCTTTCGAGGTTGGCTTAAAATTGATAGGCACTCAGAAAATGTGCTGTTAAAATAACCATTAAAATGAGTTTATTTATTTTATTTATTCGGACAATGTTCTAATTCTAAACCAAATATGTATTTATTTCCAGTCAAATTTATAATTTAATATTTTTATAGGTTATCTAATTGTAATACATTTTCCACGACTCCGATCATTCCGAAAATGCAAAAAATGGTTCGTTTGTTTTGTTACGATTCTTTTTTTTTTTTTTTTATTTATAAACAATTTTATTTTAATAGTAAACAGGCCTTAACGGTTTAGTGTATGTGGCATCTTAGTTTAATCTGTAAATGGGTGTAGAATTTGGTTGGCTTTTTATTTCAGCTAGCATTTTTGTATCATTCTATTTGCGTTTATTTGGGGATATTGTAATATTTGGATCCCACTAGTATACTGTAAATTATTTTCTTATGCTGGCTTGATACCTAAGTAGTCAAGGCCGAGATAATGCTAGAAAAGTAGTAGCTAGTAGATAGGGAGAAGTAGATATCTCTCTAGCTCGAACATTGGGACAGAAAAGGTGGCTTTGGAACTTCTGAGAGTGCAGTAGGGTGTCCAGTCGTTTATAGCATGAATCTTTATTTATCAAAAAGTGTCCGAATCCTTTTGTGGACCTAATCATTTTTAGTTGTAGTGTAGATTTTATATTTTGAGGCGTTTAGTTCATTTTTTTCGTACAACCGTGCCCATATAAGGGATTTGTTACTTGCCACAGTGCCACGCCACCGTTCCTGGTTTCCATCATCCATTCCTCTTCCAGGAATAAGACTGAAAGAGAGTAACCTGATTTGTAACCTGTCTAGCTAGAACCCACACGTTATCCTTTTGTCAAGACCTGGGTTGCTGTATCGAGAAATCGAGTCCCTTATTAATGTTAAGTTCGAGATGTGTTTTACCTTCAGGCTCCAGGCTTTGTTATATTGTCGACACAAAAGGTGGACAGGGACTTGAATGTGCTGTCTGGAAGAAAATGGAGCTGGTAGTGCTTCCACAAGTATTTTAAGTTAAGTGGGTTGGTTTTCTTTAGTTTTACGTTTAGTAGCCGTTTCTCTTTAATCAGAGTTAAAAGTTATCTAATTTTTCCCTCCCATACAGTTTAAAGCTTATATCTATATTATTTGTAGCAAATCACTTTTTTTTTTTATAATCTCCTAAACCACTGACATTTATCATTTAACAACGTAGTTTTGCTGTGTATTTTATCGAACTTCTGTAAGGTCTCATTTATACTATTTTCAATACCTCAACACTAAATTTTATTATACTTTTAGATTTTTGTAAAATGTTCAACTCATTATTCTTAATATATTGTGTTAGTGTTATTTTCTGGAACAATAGTTTTCGTCGGTTTTAGAAGTAGTATCTGTATCTGTAACTTGTAGATGATAGGCATATCCTATCTCGTGAGCCAGCTTACATATTTATTGAAGTTGACAACATCGCCAAGAGGTGCTTCCCTTATATCGGCCGGTGTTAGCCGATATTTGCCGAACACAAATTATCTAATAAATAAGAGCGTCGGGCAATCGTAGAGGATATGCTTAATGGTCTCATCTTCCTGATTTTACCCACTGCATAGTGCAGATTCTAACAGACTCATGATATTGAGATGCTTTCGTACTTGGCAATGACCAGATAGAATGCCTGTAATTAGGCGCATATTCTGCCGATGATGTCAGTCCAATAGGAGGCCCAGTTCCTTAAAGTATTTGGTTGGCTGCCGTCTTGGCCAGTGAATTAGCAAGACACTTACCTTTCGATGTGACGTGACCTTTGATCCATCTTAAGGTGACCAAATTCTTGATGAATACTTCGGTTAAAGCTTTGTGGCATTTTAGTACTAGTCCTGAGTAAATTCGTGATCTGTTGATAGTGGGTAGTGCTTGTCTGCTATCTGTATAGATGAGCATATTCCTACCAATAATAATATTTTTGGTGATTTATTTTGCTGCTATGAGAATCCCAATCCCCTTAAGCCCAGTTTAAACTACATTAGCACTATTGCTCACAGCCCATTTTATGTTGAAGTTTAAGGATATGGAGTATATTCCACATCCTAAGCCTTGTTTTGTTTTATAGCCGTTGGTGTAGATATTAATCATACCTGTTATTCCGACTCTACTTTTTGTTCTAGTATAACTTTATATGAAAATATATCTTGGTGTGATGGAGTCCATATTCGCTTGAAGCAGTAGAACCATATCGAGCGCCTCCTACCAAAGCAAAGGCATGCCATTTTTATCAAAGCAACCTTCTTCATATAAATGTCAAGAGGACTGAGACTAAGATAGACTTCCATGGCTCTGGTTGGTGTGGTTATCATGGCTCCATCTGTTGAAACATTATGTTCTTTGAATTTATTCTAGTTTAGGATAGCTATCAGTTTTGCGGATAGCTGTTATTTAGGCGTAGTAATTCATGTAGTAATCTTATACAGGTTACATTATATAACCGAGTTTATTCTACAAATTGATATATTTTAGGGTATTCTCTTTGTTTAGATTACAATATTTTATTTTGCAGACTAGTTTGTAAAATCCCCAAGGTTCGAACAATTGGAGCCCGGATGTATACTAAACAAAATTGTACTGTTGAAAATTCCTAATTACCAGTGTGTAAGAATAAATTGTTTGGTAGGAGTCTGGTGTTTCTTTTAATCCTAAACAATACAAATGTTAACTAAGATTTGTACTGTGGGATACCCTGGACCTTACAAGGCAGTACATGCATCGCAACCTAATTTGTCTAAAGAGGGGATGCGCGTTAATCTCGAATTTCAATTATCCACGCCTACTGTAACTGTTAAAGAGAGATACAAACAATAGCGTTGTCGGGGGCGATCAGTAGATGATAATATTTTCTTGAATTTGTGTTTGTGTAGCGTGCAGATTTTAAGTTATATTTTATTTTTATTTGTTTGTAGTGTTTTCTTTCGAGTAGTGACTTACTTGTGTTAAAATGCCAAAACATTTAAGTAGTCAAGCAGAGGAACTAATATTTCAGCTATAAAAAAAAAAAAAAAAAAACGAAAGTGATAGTGATAGTGAAATGTATAGACAATGTGTTGTAAATGATGATCCTGAAACTCTCACTGAAATTAAAGAGCAAGTTGCTGAAGCTACAGGATACTCGGTAAAAACAATTGAACGAATAATTATAGAAAGTGACCAGCTAGCAAAAGGTGAAAAGACTAAGTCGACCATACTTAATCAATTGTTTATAAGTCCCAAAAAGCGCAAAAGAACATCAAATGTAATAGATATTCTATCCTACAATATTGAAACAATCAGAGATTTAGTTCATAGATGTCACGAAACAGAAGGTATGCGCGTAACAGTTAAAACTCTTAGTGAAAAATTAAAAAAGGAAATTGAGTGGAAAGCGAGTTACACATCAATAAGAACTATTTTAAAAAGAATTAAGTTCAAGTGGCGAAAAACGCGAAACAACAGACAGGTTCTAATAGAACGGCTTAATATCAGGGAAAAACAGAATAGATTTAATTAAAAAAATTAGTTATTTTCATTATCAAAACCATCCCATTGTATATATTGATGAAAATTACATACATAGTAGGTACATCATCACATAATTGGGGAGATGATAATGCAAAAGGTTTGTTTTTCCATCCAAAGAAAAGAGACTTATTATAGTTTATGCTGGTGGTAACATGGGCTTTATTCCTAACAGTTTATTAATGTTTGGGTCTGGTTCCAAATCTGGTGATTATCCTAATGATATGAATCAAGAAAATTATAAAAAGTGGTTAGGAGAACTGTTAATACCAAATTTACCACCAAATGCTATTTTAGTTGTGGATAATACACCGTATCACAATGTAATAGAAAATCCTGCTCAGAATTCAAATTCAAGAAAAGCTGAAATGATAAACTGGTTGACGATAAACAATATTGAATTTCAACCTTCCTTATTACGACCACAGCTGTACACATTAATCAAACCGCATAAAAATAGATTCAAGCAATACACATTTGATAGATTATTTTTCGAACACGCTCATATATTTTTCAGATTACCACTATACCACCCAGACTTAAATCCAATAAAAATGATCTGGGCTGTAGTAAAAAATAAATAAAATAAAGAATATTCATTTTAAATTAGCACATGTATTATAAATCAGTAACCCAAGAAGACTGGAAAAAAAGATGTTAATGAAGACCAGTGATAGTTCTAGTGATAGTGATGGTCATGATTTTGATGAAGATTTTTTAAAACTCTGTTAATTTGTTTATATTTATTTTGTTTGATAGTAGTTATAGCAACAAGGAATAGAGGTCAGCATAAATTCAGTATTTGTTGACTTTTAACTTATTTTTAAAAAATTCTCGTTTTCTTATTTTAATATTTGTATGCTGATGACTTTCACCACTTCTACCTCGCCCTCACATTTTGTTAAAATATTAAAGATATCAAGTGCAAAATCTCCAATTTTTTTCACCCAATAAATTTTTTTAACAGAATACTTTTAAGCACATAGATAACAAATTTTAACAAATTCTGTAGTACTTAATTATTTACATAATTGAGTTTGATCCATTGTGTAGGTACTCTATTATTTCCTATAATACCAACAAATGATAGCCACTGTTAATAAAACATTCTTAGAAACGAGGGCGAACTCGATTTGACCGTTATTAAGGATTAAAATTTTAGGTAACTTTAGTATAATTTTGTGATTCATCTGACCTAGAAAATTTAGTTTAAGCGTAAGTAGTATACGATACTGAGCTTTATTAGTAGCTAATAAGATCGTTTGAAGGTGTGTCAGCATTGCGCAAACTTTAACACACTATTGACAAATTAGGATGCGATGCCTGTACTTTCTTTTAATTTAAATTTTGGCCATATAACCTCTGAAGGTGACTCTGCTGTGACTGCCTACACTGCTCCTGGGAAATAGTTTATACAGGGGTTGCTTATTATCAGTGTTCGTAAAAATAAAGGAGTTTAATCTTTTTTCTGCAGCAAATGATTTGGCGCGATATAAATTCCACACTGCAAAAGAGCTAGTCGGTGTATTTGTTACCTGGAATGCCTCTGATAATTATTGGTAATTTGGCTCTTTAGGGTTAACGTAAAGTACGTTTCTTTGGCCTATTAATTAAAAGAAAAAACGGTTACAGTTTTTCCCTTCGAAATTTTCGGTTTAAGTTTAGTGCTTTAAGGAGGTCCTTTCGCCACACCTCTCGCCTCAAATGTTAAAAAAAGTTATTAGATTATGACTAAAATTAATTTTTTACTTATAGTTGAAGTCCTTATTTATCTAATACTGAACTTTTAACTATACCTTACCTTGCAAATTTTTGAGAATTTTTTTTTTTTAATGTAAGTATTTGTACAGTGCCTCACGAGAAAGTAAATCCTCAACAACAATTCTCGAATTATACTATTATTTATAGATTAGATGGAGTAGAAAAAAACTAAAAATAAGGTTTTTGAAATATTTAGATTTTGTTTTATACAATAAAATATATATAGTAAACCGTGGAACTTATTGAGAAATTAATATTAAAAAATCAGAAAAAATTTTCAAGTAACCTAGTTGAAAATTTTTTGTGATTTTTTAATAATAATTTCTCAATAAATTCCACGGTAACCTATATATTTTATTGTAAAAAACAAAACCTAAATATTTCAAATACCTTATTTTTAGTTTTTTTCTACTCCACCTAATCAATAAATAATAGTAAAATTAATTATAATTCGAAAATTGTTGTTGAAGTCTTACTTTCTCATAAGACACTGTACAAACTTACACATTTTTAAAAAAAAAATTTCTCAAAAATTTGCACGGTAAGGTATAGTTAAAAGTTCACTATTAGATAAATAAGGACATCTACTATTAGAAAAAAATTAATTTTAGTCATAATCTAATATTTTTTATTTAACATTGGTGGCGAAAGGACCTCCTTAATTACACACAGTTACAAAATTTCACTTTTTGAAATTTTCTATAAGTTGCTCTCATTTTTCATTTTTATTTTGATATGGTTAACTTAAATATTTATCAGCTTTTGTTCTTCATACACATCTTCACTGTATATTTTGTAAGTTTAGGGGCAAATTTACAAGTTTGATACAGTGTTGTTATTAGCTTTGATAAAATTATTATAATGTTTTTATTACGGAGAAGTTGTTTTAATAAACCGCAGTATTTTTGTTACATTTGTGGTGAATATGTAGGTAATCGTTTTAGAAAATCAATGACGGATCTCAAAAAAACTGGTTATTATGACTATACTATATTGTTTACTAATTTTAGGAAAAAAGCTACTCTTGATAAAAAGTCGAGCATGGTGTAAAAGCTAAAATATAACCATCAAATATCAAATTTTATTAGTCGTATAAAGAATAAAGGTACTTTACTTTCGAGTAAACAGTAACGAGTAAAAATTCATATATTTTGACAAACCTTGCATACTGCTTAAAAAATGTGATATCTGATTGTGTTTCAAGTTTTAGACCATGCAGAACTTTTCATATGAAATTACTTTTTTTCATAAAAGTAAGAACAAAAAAGTTTCCCATATGATTCCGACTTAATTGGACACACTGTATATTGCTTGGCATTCTATATTACACACTTCTCAGTTTAACAGTTATGATTTTTTTCAATATTTTATTAAGATTTTATTTCACACTAGGCTTTAGTCCCTTGTAGAGCTTGATTTTTGCTAAACAGTTAATTGATAACGCTTTTCATTTTTGACTTATGATTTTTTTTATATTCACCTCCCTTAAACCCTTTATTTTTTATTCAGATTTCTTTTAAAATAAGAGAACCTATTTTCCATATAGAGTTTGATTTTTGCTAAAAATTTCAAGTTGATATCATTTTTCATTTTTGAGTTAGAATTTTTATACTCCTATCTGTATACAGATAAGGAAAGTATAGGAATCATGATTTTTTTGACCTCCATTTTTCTACTGATTTTTACGTTTTGGGGTCCCCTGAATCCGTTTTGACTATTTTCGGGATGATGTATGTGTGCGTGTGTGTGACTTTATCCACCATAACTCATGAACCAATACAAAGAAAAACACCAAATTTTAAACTTAAGCTTTATTCCGCCGTCCAATAAACTAATTAGATTTTGGGCAGAGTCGGAACATCTGCGGGAGTACTTTATAAATGGTGATTTTTATATTTTATGGAATATATCTGTTATTTATGTTTAGAAAAGAAAATTCTTTAAATAAAAGTTACTTACTATATTATTATCAATATTTTTTGTTGCATACAAAATTTTCTTAAAATGGTCCGTATTCGAGAAATTTGACAAAATCTAAAAAAATTATTTTTTATAAAAATTGTTTATAAAAGTTGTTTTTAATATAATTCTCTATAATTTTTACCTCATACATAATTTCTCTAAAATGGACCGTATTCGAGATATTTGAGAAATGTGTAAATTTTGAATTTTGAAGAATACTCATAAACGGATAAAGGAAAAAATATTAAATTTTAAACTTAAGTTTTATTTTGGCTTGAAGTAAAATGATTAGATTTTGGACAAAGTTGGAACATATGGGAGGTACTTTATGGGAGGCCGTTTTTATATTTTATTGAATATATCTGTTATTTATGTTTGGAGAAGAAAATTGATTAAATAAAAATTATTTCTAATATTTTTATCTATAATTTTTGCTTTATGTCAAGTTTTCCTGAAATGGTCCGTATTCGAGAAATTTGACAAAATGTGCAAAATTTTTGAAAAAATTGTTTACGATATCGATCTCTATAATTTTTGTTTTTACAGTATTTTTCTATAATGGACCGTAATGGAAAATTGGAGGAAAACTGCTAAATTTAAATTTTTCAGTATTTTCGTTTTTAATGAATATCTATAGAAAAATGTTTCGAGTTAGATGTATGTGGAAAATGTATATATTTAGTTTAACCTCTTAACATTTATAGAGATGCTACAATAGGTTGTACAAAATAATAATAATAGATAGGAAAGTCATGTGTTGGACACATCAGATTTTTTTTTATATTTCAACCACCTTTAACCCAACATTTTTATTTAGATTTTTTTTTAAATCAATAAATTTCGTTCCGTTATAGAGCTTGATTTTTTCCTGAAATTTTTAAATTGAGAACGGTTTTCGTTTTTGACTCGTGCGGACAAAAAGGTGACATCGGACAGACGACGATACTCTTCACAAACTACAATGTGAAGGGTACACAAGTACACAAAAGGCATATGCTACACCACCTATGAAATCCCTCCACCGTAGAGTCATTAGATTTTTGGACTACGTGACAAAAAAACAAACCATATCAATGGAGCAAACGGAGGTATTAAAGGAACGGTATCGAGTAAAAAAAAACAAAACGAGATACTTTTCTAACAGAGCAAGAGTAGGATCCCATCAATATTTATTTACAAACCAAAATCAATGTAATAGGTATAATATCAACGGGGTGCGAAAATAGCAAATCCACATAATTTTACATACTGACGGCAGTTACTATTTGTATCTAACAATCGACTATTTTATTTTTACTCCTTGATGTGATATCTGCAAAGCGCTTTAAATTACGGTTTTCCCACGAACAGAAGCGAAAATTCATCTCAACTAAGTCTGCGTATTTTCCTCTCTAGCTTTCAGTTGAGCTCAAGAAAAAAGAGCATTCGCATTTTCCATTAAGTATATAAAAGTCAAAGGATCAAGCAGTCTGGATTCGACTCGAAAGGTGTATTTTTTTAAATAATTAGAAAGGAGTTTTGTTTCTTTTTTTCATGCGACAATAAAAAATGAGCAAAACATTTTCTTTGTGTTTCAACTTGTCCAAAAAGAAAGAAAACTTTATTTCATAAATAATCAAAAACTATTTTATCATTCTGTTAGATGTTGCATCTTTCTTTATGGGATTGCAAACATTTTATTAATTTAAAAATTCTATTACTTTTCTGTAGAAAGATAAAAAAGCATAACATTGTTTTTCGTGGCAACAATTTGGCTTATTGTATACAGGGTATCCGCAGTATTCTGTGGTATCCGCTCGAAAAGTTTATGTGGAATAAATTTATGGTGTCTTTTACGAATTATATCCACCCGTACGTCAAAATTTTAAATAGCATTTTATGATGGATTTTGAAAAGTGACACTCTGAAAAAAGTTTTCTTAAACGATTCTTGAACAAATCTTCTGTTTAATTATGACCAACAAAACGTAAGAGTTTATTTAAAACATAAAGTTAGATGCAACCAATTGCGAAAGCTAGATATAAATATGTGTTAGAATACAAAGAATCCAAATAAATGTTTTACCTCAAAATGCAATTTATTGTGTACTAGAAAAATGTATGTGAATAGCATTGTAGTTATCTTTAGAATAAAAAGGTATGTTTACTTGTACCCGTTGTATCCTTAGCCAGCTCTAGGATATTCTCACATTCTCGCCTATGATTCTTATTTATTATGTATTTTATGCATATTTTTTTACTCTCCACACAGTAGTCTGTGAAGTGTATTACAATATTTTTATTTTTAAAAGACCTACATTTTTTAATACTGATCGAAATTTAAGAATTTTTATATCAAAATCCTGTTCATTAAATTTTTAGCAACTTTTAAAGATGTCATGATCTAATGTTTTTTGTCTGCACGATAAGTCAAAAGCGAAAAATGATGTCTTAAAATTTTTATTAAAAATCAAGCACTATAAGCTACCGAGCCTTATTAAACAAGTTATTGAATTGAAATTGTCCTAGTACGCCATCTTTATCTTTGTCGGTTATAAGCAGGTAGGGTTAGATTTGTCCCAGAACACTGCGGCCTCTTGAATCTATTGTATTCCCTTGTTTTTACCGTATTCAGGTACTATGGAATAGTCCTGTGTCTTTGACTAGTTTTAATAATTTTTTACCAAGTGTTCCTGGGGCGTTCTCTCCTGTTCTGGAATGAAAAGGATAAGACTCCGCCCAGAAAAATCTTCACATTCGAAGATCACATGGTATGAGGTTTCTTCCTCTTCCATGCAGTCTACACGTTGTGGGATCATTGTGTAATTCCATCACATGAAGGTGTTTTAGCAAGCAGTGCCCCGTTAGTAATCCCTTTATTGTAAATATCTAAGGCCTTGCGAGTTGTAGTGACGCAGTAGCCATGCGTGAGTTTGGTCCCCTTAGGGGATTACTGATTATGTGACCTCTTGTAGATTGCCAGTGAATTTGGTGTTTTATGGTTATTCACCAGTTTGCTGCCTGTCGAACAGGAGTTTTGCTTATCCCAAATACAGGTTCGGGTCCTGAGAATGATAATTCTAATCTCTCTTTGGCGAGTTCATTAGCTTTTTTATTACTTTCATGCCCTGGTATCCACACTCGTTTTACCTTATTGTGGGTTGCCAGATCATTTAGTATTCCAAGGCAGTTCCAGATCAGCTTTGACTTGATTTTGTTTAAATCAAGAGCTCTTAAGAGAATTAGAATGTTTTTTTGTACTTCCTTTCTAAATTTTCTTATACACACAATTTGATTGCTTGTATTTCAGCCTGAAATACAGAGGTGTGTTTTCCCAGTGAGATGATATTGTCACATTTGGGTTTAACTCCATGTACGCCAGAGCCTATTTCCTTGTTAGTTTTAGATCCATCCGTATACCGTACGATACCATTAAGCCAATATTTGTCTACCTTCCAATTTACCTTGTTCCAGTTGCAGTTGATCTGAGTCTGTTGAAGGTTAGGTGGGGTGTCATGTGATCTGATCCCATATTTAATATATATATTTACCATATATATTATTCTGGTATATTTGTCCCAGTTTGTTCCACTTATTCAGATGTTTAGTCTGTATGCACGCATTCTGGCCTCCCCTTTATGACTACGTCAAAGGGAGGGAGGTTTAGAATAAATTCCATAGTGGCTGCTGGTGTACTTCTTAGTGCGCCTGTAATAGAAAGGCAAGCCAGCCTCAGAACTCCTGAGAGGATATTGACGGCTGTTTTCTGGTTAAGTTTTGACCAGCAAATAACTGCTCAATAAGTAATCATGGGTCTTCTTATTGCCAAATATAGCCAGTGGACCATTTTAGGTTATAGCGCCCATGTTTCTCCAAATATCCGTATCCCTACAAAAAGCAACATTTTTTATTTGTTGGTCATTTTTGTAAGTGTTGGTTCCAAGTAAGTTTGCTAAGTAGGATTAGACCTGTTTTTCCTAACGCATTACATTTCTGTCAGCCTAAGAGCTCTTTGCATGAGTTCGAAGATTGCGGTTTGGTATTTTCCTTGGATAGGGATGATTACGTCCATCGGTGTATCTTTGGGCGTACATCCCTTAATTGTTCAGTGTTTTAAGCAGTTCATCTGCCACTAGGTTCCACAGTAGAGAAGAAAGGACTTCACCATGTATGTATTCCCTGTGGATATTCACCTACATCGTTTGACTAAACATTTGGGCATGTACTTACCGTCCGCGTAACATGTCTTCTATCCACCAGCACATGGTGCCTTCTATTCCATGTTTGCGAGCGGCAGCTACCATTGATTTAAAGGAGGTATTATCAAAAACTTCTTATATGTCAAGAAATACTCCTAGAACTAATTCTTGGCTACTAAGTCCCCCATTTATCTTGGTTATAAGATGATGCACAGCAGACTCACAAGATTTTCCTGATTGATAGGCATGTTGGTTTGTATGAAATGGCCTCTCTATCGGACTGGTTTTTCGGACATGCAAAGCAATCAGTTTTTTCAATCTTTGCAATAGGCTGTAAGGCTTTGCCACGGCATATAGGGCGTCCAACAAAGGTACAAAAACCAATCTGCTTTGTTTCCAGATATTTGGTACCTGTTTATTTACCAAATTTGCTCTTTAAAGTCTATAAAAATGCGGAACCCCATCTGGTCCCGGTGATTTGTATCGATTGAAGGTGCGAATTGCCCATGTTAATTTCTTTGTTTTGTAGTTTCCCACTCTTGACTAAAGACTCTTTTATGAGAGTTCCAGTTCTTGTGGGTTTGGTTTGCTGCATTCGGGTTTATTTTGAAATCAGGGAAATGAGTTTAAAGAAGTAGTTTTAATGTTTCCATTCCAGTTTTAGTGTAGTTTGGGATCTTTTTATAGAATGCGGTAGAGCCTGAATCCTTTAGTTGTATGTTTAATTTTCTGATAAAACGTTCTCCAAGAATTTCTCTTAGATTTTCCAAGAGTTTTGTTATACTCTGTGAGTATTTCAGTGTATGCCCTCCACTCATTCGTGTTTTTAGCATTATTAATAAGTTAACGTGCTTTTCTTCTGAGATTGGCAAGTTCGGTATTACACCAACTCACTTTCCTCAAAGTTTTTCTGTTTTTTTAACGAACAGTTATTGTATTATGATATTATAATTGCGTTCAGTAATTATTCTGCAACTTCATCTATATTATTTTTAGTATTGAAAGTTTTTTAACGGTTTCTTACACTGCCCCTAGATTTAACCCGTATCGAAACCAATCGGTTGTATGTGGGTCTCGGTATATATCTCCTTGTTTGTCGACGTTGTCGATTTCCATGAGTATATGCTGATGATCTGAAAGCGAAGGCTGTCTAAATAGGTACTACTTGCCAATGTGATTTGAAACGAAGGGAGAATCAAGAGTAGTATCAATAACCTTGTTCCGTCTACTGGCTACAAAAGTAGGTTCGTTTCCACGATTCAATATTTTTAGGTTAGTGGTTAAAATTAATTCAAGTATATGGTGTGAATTTGCGTCTGCAGCAATGAGTACCCACAGCTTTTCAGCTCGACAGATGTTTACAAGGTCCCTTAGCTGATCTGTTGATGGAGGACTAAAAAAGCTATGTTTGTTTTTATCCTGACTGCAGCTAGGTGTCTAAAACAGAAATATTTTAAAGTAAGGATGTGTAGACCATTACTTATGTATATACATGCACTAGTGTATTTGATATTCTATATTAACTTACCTTTGGTTTGTCCGAGCCCCGTCACATGAAGATTGTTTGAGGTAGGTCAAGATAGAGTTTTAACTAAAGGTTTTCTAAAGGCTTTAGAGAGTCGTCGTCAATCAACAGTAAAATTGTTTGACCGTTGTCTTCCATTTCTCTGTAAATGACTTGCCACTGTTCCATTTGGAGCTTTTGGTTTTGGGTTTGAGGAACAAAAGTACCTTTGTAGTTTTCATGTTCTGCTTGGGTTTGGGTATCCAGGCCACAACTATTTTGGTTTAAATGATCTTGCTAGATAGTCCTGCCATAAAATGTTCTTTCTGCCATGGTTTGAGCTAGGGTATTATTTAGGAGAGCCAGGTTTAATGGTTTCATTAGTACAGATCAAGAAGAGAGCTTTGTTATGAAAATATCCCTTCTTGAACTCTAAAAGATCCAGTCTTCAAAATTTCTCCCATTAGTTTTTCCTTAGTCTGATTCGCTTTCTCCTTAGTCATTTTTTTCTTGGGAAATTCTTTAAGTACCACCGTCATTTTCATAGGCGATAGTGCCTCTTTATAGGACAAACCACCTTCTACTGCTTGCCCTGCAGATTTGGTTGCCCTTGCTCTGTCCGATCCAGTTTTAGGCTACTAGGGGTTATCTCTTATCGTGGCCTCCGTTGAAGATGTAGTAAAATGTTTGTCACTGTGTCATTATAGCAGATAATAACATGTAGTGTTTTTTTAAGTTTATTTTGTTTTGAAATATGTCAAGATACAAAGGTGTATAGATAAGTTTTTCCCTTCTTTTTTTGGGTAAAAATTTTTAATTTACCTCTTTCTTACGATACTTCCCGGTCAGCGTAAAATCAATTATCTAACGTCAATTTAACGTATGCTATATAAAAAACGTTGAAAATTTAAAGTTACTCCATTCATCACAGCAAAATCGCTTTTAGGATTTCGTTTTCTATTTGCCACTCATTTGCGTACAAAATCGAAAAAAAATCTTCTATGAACATGCCTAGCAGTATGTAATTCATTAATCATTATTTAAAAAAAAGATTGACAATTACATCTCTTTCGGCCTTTATGTACATTATTTTGGAAACGTTTAGTAAATCATTAGAGAAAAATTGAGGCTTCTTAGGATTCTTCAATATTCTAACTAAATTTACATGCTGCTTCCCGTTTTCTTCTCTTAACTATTCTATTGATAGCGCCCCCTGTGCCAAATCTTTGAATTTGGAGTCATCCGTTAGGGGTTGAAACCTGTTGCTGGTTTTCATTAGAGATTTTATGGTTTTTTCTTTTATTAGTTTAAAAAGCAAGTAGGTTGTTGGGTGATTTTTCAACATCCATATGTAAATTTCCTTTGGGTATGATTGACCGCGTTCTCCTTAAGAATTGGCTAATAGATGAGTGGGGTAGTTCAACATGAATATCAGGATTGTTGATTTTCTCTAAATTAAGTTTATCTTCCACCGTCTGATTACCTGCATTGTATATTAGTATCATATTTGTTAGGCTTTCGGGTATGTCTGATCGGTTTACTGAGATGGTGATTTTTGGGTCACTTTGTATGATTATATTTTTCCCCATTGGGTTGATTAAGTACTTTTGGGTTGTTTTATCACCTTTTTTGAGGATGGGGAGAGGGCCAAATTTTAAACTACTTGATCCACTCGCCATTTGGTATTTCTTTCTCGGGGTGGTTCGATATTTTTTGTTATCAGGGGTAATTTAGTGTTTCTCCGAAGGACATTGGAGGCTTTAGCCCCAGGGCCAAAATCCAGGTTTCTAGCTACAGTTCCTTCGGGTTATTCGAACCTTTTTATGATTATCTCAGTAGGGTTGTTCATCTCCGTTACATACTTCGATTGAAAATTAACTGTGCTATCTATTACGTCCCTACTCGGTCGTGTATCTTGCTGTATGCCATCATTGTTGTTACTATTTAAATTGGTATTCTCGATATCTTTGTTTGGATCATCTTTGCCCTCAGCGTATTCTCCATACTTTTGTGTTGCGATTCGTCGGTATCCGTCTCAATACTTACATCTTTAATTGAGCTTTCCTTACTGTCGACAGAGCTGTAATATCGTTCTCCCATTTCGTTCTCTTTGTCCTGGATTTTAATGATTCTGTCGATTTTCTCTTGACTTTCTTTTGTGTTTCTACAAACTTTTTCACTCTCAACAGCGGTTGGCTTTTAATGGCTTTGGACCTTGCTGGCGACTTCGATCGCTACACTGTGTATAGGTGTTTGGTTGTCCACGCCTGTGCCAGCGGCTTTACTTTCTTTAAGTATTTTCTCCAAAAATTTTTCGAGGGGGTTTCTGCCTCAAGCTCTTTGCTGATTCCCAAGTTAGTGGAGTTTAGGGTGTTGGACTTTCTCGAGCTTTAAATTTTGTGGTTTTCATTGTTTTTGAAAGAATATACACAGAGTGTTCTACCGGCACATTTGACTGATTTCGCAGCTTTTGCTTTAAACGTTTTGAGTAAATTGTTTCAAAAGTTTTGATGTCAGTCCCCAAGAGCTCTGACAGATTTTATGGCGCACTACCGATTCACTTACCCGGATTTATGGTTACACAATTTAGAAAATAAATTATAACTCTGTACTTGCAATATACTTGTTTGAGGTTATGTTCACTATTTACCAAAAAATAACGCGGAGCTGTGCAACAGCAGCCTAGGTCATTCCTAGGTAGAGTGCAACTCGGTGACGTATATCATGATATAGTTTTCCAGCCGACTTGAAATCAAGGGGAGTTCTTGGTTTCTATTCGGAAAGCCAGCCAATCACGACGTCTTGCCGTCGAGCTGAAAATAAGCCGCGGTGTGTTGTGTCGTTCAGTAAAATCTACGCTGTCGTAGGGTTATGTCGCTTTGTCCTTTGAATTTACTTTACATGTCTAACGACGTCTAAATATTGTCAGGTTTTTACGCAAGCAGCCATGCCTCCTATTGGAATAATTGTCTACTGTTATGCTGAGTACGACTTCCTTAACGTCCCTAGGAAGACCATTATGATAGAATGTCTTAGATAATTTAATTATATAGTCTTTTATAGGAGGTATGCTTGTGTGTTTATGTCAGTTGTTCTGCTGTAGCAGTTGCCCTGTAGGGCTAGCTTAAGACACTTTTTTGAATTCTTTGAAATTTTTGAAAATGTATCTCTGCTATTGAGCAGAAGACCAGCCATCCATATGATAGTATTTGCCTAATAATTTCTTTGTATAGTAATATTCTGCTATTGAATGTTCTTTTACTACTCCTATGTAGCATGGGATGTTATGTTGATAATGGGGTGTTAATACACTGCGACCTAGTAGCATGGGATACAGTGTTTCGATCAGGTATGTAGCTTTTAAAATTCTGTTATCTATGTGCCTACCGAACGTTAATCTCTTATCTAGAAGAAAACCAAGATACTTGATAAAAGTTGCGAGTACGGTTTTTTGAAGTAGTTCGCAACTTTCCATATTGAGTTGTCATTTGGATTGACCTCCGACAAAATCTTTTGCCATGTTTTATTTCCGGTTTCTTTTAAGAGTGACTCAATTGTGTTCGCTACGTCTAGCAGTCAGATCCTGTCTTCGGCCCTCCTATGTTTTTTACCATCTCGTTCTCAATTTATGTTTGTTCTTGATCAGGTCTAAGATGTCTTGTGGTAGGTTTTCTCTGTGTGTAGTCCTAGTTTTTAGTTGCGTTGACCGGTATCTGGCTTTATTAATGGCATCTGTTAGTTCTTTTGTCTCGTTTTCTAAATCCTGTCTCGTTGTTATCTTGTTATTTCTTACTATTGTTTGGTCTAGTGTTCGTCTGTACAAGTTCCAGTTTGTTGTGGAGTAATCGTAAAATCGTCCTAGGTTGCGTTGTATTGTGTTTTTTGTCCCGAGTTCACAGTACACTGGAACGTAATCTGAGTTCAGTGTTGTTATCGTTCTTAGGTTATGCAATTGCGCGATATTTTTTGTGATTGCTAGATTCAGTGTACTGGGAGTGTATCTGTTAAAAGGGAAGTTCGTTGGTTCGTCCGTGTAGTGAATGACTAAGGCTAAAGACGCACACGGCTGTTTCCGCCGAGTCGGCCGCCCACTTGGCTGGCCGCCTCTGCCAAAACACACGAAGCGGTTCACAAAAGTAATGCATTTGAGACGAACGACGGTACGCGCGGCGGTGTAGCGTCGCTTTCTCGTAGCGCGGTATAGTGTAAACAACTCCACTTATTTACATTATAGCATCCGCCGAGGCGCCGACCAAGTCGGCATCCTCGTGTGTCTTTAGCCTAAGTAATTATTTTTGGCGAATTTTTTTAACACAACTCCGTTCGCGTTGTTTACCGTGACATTTGCATCCCACTCCCAATTTTTACAATTGAGGTCGCCCAACATGATGACCCTGTCCAGCCGACTTAAGGTTATGTAAATCGTTATATATTTTAAGTAGGAGGCGAATCGGCATACTCAAAATACGGTCCCAAAAAACGCCCGCTAACTGAGCTTTTATAATTAACCGCATGGGCGCTAGTACTACATACGGTGTTTAAAATACATGACTTCTTATGGGAAATGTACATAATTTTGTCAAAATAATAAAAATAAACTTGTTTATAGCTAAATAAAGCACAGAACATACTATTGTACTTATTTCTAAATAAGTCTTGCATGTTTTAATTGATAAATTATTTAATGTTATCTATATAAAATACAAATTAGGGAGGTATGACCAAATTCTGACCTTTGTCGATTCGCCTACTCTCGAGTCTTCATAGTATATCCCTATGAATGTGAAGTTACCTATTTAGACAATGACATGTTCTATGTGTGTGTTTCTCAGGTGTGTTTACATTGGGAATTTTCACATGTGTTATTTTATGTTTTATTAAGATAGCTACCGCCTGATGCGTGTGTCCTTGTGCTGGTCTGTCCTGTCTTGTTGCTCTGTAACCATTTAATTTGAATTTGTAGGCAAAAAGTGTGTCTCTGTTATCACTTGTCAAATTTGTGCCTAATTATGAAATTCCTAACAAGATTTCTCTTGTTTCGCATCTTGTTCACATTATAAAAACATATTTTGTAGTTGTCTTTGGATGAATTGTTGAATTTAATTCCGTATGTTGTATTTGTCAATGTTTTCTGTAAAGTCATTAAAGCAATTACAATTTTTATGGGGTTATAAAACTGTCTGATTACGTCATTAAGGCCTCTTACCGCTTGTATGAGAGCTCTTAGATTCACCATACTGTTTAGTTCTCGTATTTCTTTATTTAACCGAAGAAGGTCTCCCTGTCCCTGTTTGTTGTCATTGGCTAGTGAAGTCTGTGGTGGTGGTAGTTGTTGCCTGAATCCACTTCTTTGAGTGGGGAGAGGTGGGAGACTTAAATATTAATGATGAAATTTATTTATTTTTTACAGAAAAGTCAAGCCATTTGGGCGCTATGCAGGGTGTCCCAAAATTCCGTGTACCTAGAGCTACTGTATATTGGTGAGATCATAATAAGTCAATTAAGTCAAAATTACTTATATCAAAAAGTGCTTCGTTTGCCTGTGAGGAAGCTTTAAAGTTAAAAGAAAATTTTACATAGCTTTATATCAAATTTTATAAAAATCTAACAAACCGTTTTTGTTATTAAAAAAAATTAAATTGCACTTTTTGGTATAGGTACTTTTGGCTCAATCAATTTATTTTGATCTCACAAATATACAGTAGCACTATGTACACGGAATTTTAGAACATCTTGTACTGAAAAAATTACGCTCTCTAGATTTTGTTTGACTAAATATACATTTAAACTGGTTAAAGGATAAATTGATTTGGAAGGATATAAGATGAATCGATTAACGAAAGAAAATTTTACAAAACATTAGGTCAAACATAGTTGGTTACATCATAAAAAAAACTAAAAATAATCTAAAAATAAAATAAAAATAACCTAAAAATTTTATACAAATATATCTCGTATAATTATAAAATGAAACTAAAAAATATTAATAACAAAGCTACCATATTCAGTGATGGCTTTCGTTAATCAACAAAAGGAATTCGTAAATAAACGATGACTAGAAAATTTAATGTTAAATCGTAAATCTACTTTATACAAATGACATGACAAGAATAGTTATCTTTCGATAGTCCACAAAACCGTGACAAAAATTAGAGATATGACCCTAAAGATGGGAGAAAACTAAACGTATCCTAGATATAGGTATTTACAAGCGATTAATGTACCCTTCTTGCTAAATAAAACTGTTAATCGTCATAACTGTCGTTACTGGTAGTATGAAAATCCTCATATTTTTCATAAAATTCGCACACAAACTCCAGAGAAAGTAAATATTTGGACAGATATTTTTGGTGATCTCATCGTGGGTCCATCTTTAAGTATTAGAGAAATAAGTTTACCCTATTATAATTGACATCGTTAAGAATAACAATCGGTATTCGGAAACACATCTTATTTTCCAGTACGAATAAGCCTAGGTCCTCAACAATACCCGAAACCTGTAACGGTTGGAGCTGTTTTCGTTATTTTGACACAAAAAACATCTCTATACAATAGTATATTATGCAACGATCATGTAATGATGGTTATTAATACACGAGCATTAACCGGGATACGAAACGAGCCAAAGGCGAGTTTCGTATGGTTTATGCGAGTGTATTAATAACCATTACATGAGAGTTGCATACGCTATTTTTTCTACACCCGATAAATAATCAAGAACTATAAATATTATATTCATATTGGTATTGAACACAATAACAATAATTACTCGTGTATTTCTATAAAAAATTCTACAAAATTGTAATTAATGGTATTACTTCGGGTATTGGTATTTCCCTAGATTTTTGCGGCAAAATATTTTGTACTGTATTTTCTGCTTTCTCCGATATGTGTGGAGGAGTCTTCTATATCGCTGATATCAGACATTTTAATATTATAATTAACGAAGTTTAGTTATCTACCAAAATTTAATACGTTTTGACAACTAAAACAAATACATAGGAACCTAGGACAAACGTCAAACAGCATGCTTGATTGAAAAATTGTAGGTTTCTATTGATTAAAAATCTGTATCGTAATGAAAAATCTGTATCGTAATGAAAAATCTGTATCGTATTGAAAAATCTGTATCGTAATGAAAAATCTGTATCATAATGGGTATCATTATGAAACGGATTATGGGCATATAAGTGCATTATTATAATACGGGTGTAGAAAAATATCATTTGTCGTTTATGCCTTGCGTCAAAAGTTCCTAATTCATTCGATTTATATCTGTCAACGAATCAAGTTGATTTAAATTTTAAATTATCTTGGATATCCGATATACTAATTGTCTTTTAATATTCTTATTGACCATCTGATTTTATAAGATATGCTTTAATACAGATATATTGTTGAAAATATATATTTTGTACAAGAGTTTATTAAATGAAATGTAAAATCTTAAATATAACCTCAATACATGAATAACACATGGATAATACGTTTTATATTATTTTGTTAGGAATGAGATATTATGCTTTACTATGATTAAATATGTTAAATAAGATTTTTCCTTTTTATATTAATTTTAGTCTCAGTTAATAGTTTTCAATTGTTCAATGGGGCATGTTCAAAAATTTTGAAATTTTTTTTATGAATAGTAGAGTTAAAAATAAAATTACATTTTTTTTATTTTTTTTTTATCTATTCATTTGCCGGAGTTATGAATTTTTTTAAAATTTATGACGTCACCGGGAATAGACCAATAGGAGCTAGCGCACAACGTTGCCGGCTAGAAGGTTTACGAGAAGTGATGTACGTTCGTTTGTGTACTCCTTCTTACTTTTAGACTTCTAAAACATCGTTAAACAAATATCTTTTAAATATATAATATCAAATGTTTTTTGAAAGTATTGTTTCTGTTTAAACTTTTACTATATTTAAAGTTTTATTGTTTTAAAAGTCACTTAATAATTCAGAAAATGGCAAAACGGCAGCACTGTATGTCATCTGTCATAGTGTCTCCATCAATAATTTATTTGGAATTTGAGTGTTTATTTTGTACTTTTTATAAATAAATATTATGACTTCGAAAAAGTGTTTTGTTCCAGAATGTGATAATGATTCACATTCATCTTCAAAAATATTTATTAGTGTTCCTAGAAATGTGGAAAGAAGAAAATCAACCTTCTACTAGCGATGTTTCTCGTAAACTTTTTAATAAAAATACACCGGATTATCAAGATGTAGCAGCAATTTCTGCTAATTGTCCCCTTCAGGAAATTGAAAATGAGGGTACTATAAATTCTTAGGTGTATAACCTAAAAACCCTTCTGGAAGAAAATGCAGAATCTCCTGAAAGTTTTGAAGATACCGAATTTATTCATCATTTTGTGGAAGAACTAGTGATAAAGAAATAATAGAAAAATGTGGGTATTTAAACAAACTGGTTCCTGGATCCCATATAATGGCAGATAGGGGTTTCAGAATATTTAGCTACTTGAAAACATGGGATGCACTTTAGTAAAGCCACACCTAGTGTATCACAGAATGAAAAAAGTTCTCCAGAAGATGTACAATTAAGTAAAAGAATAGCATCTCTAAGAATACATGTGGAAAGAGTTATAAGAAGGGTTAGTTAATTTAACAAGTTAAAACCACATTCGTGTGTGAATTTTAAGCAAGTACATTTACTTAGTAATATCTGCATAATTGCTTGTTAACTTACAAGAACCTATTTTGTAAGAGTAAATATTAATTTAATAATTTTGTTTTGTTTGTTTTTTTAATTTAATTTACCTAATTATCACATTTCAGGGATTATAATGAGTTTTTAAACAGCCAATGT
This sequence comes from Psylliodes chrysocephalus, assembly GCA_927349885.1. Classification (NCBI taxonomy): domain Eukaryota; kingdom Metazoa; phylum Arthropoda; class Insecta; order Coleoptera; family Chrysomelidae; genus Psylliodes; species Psylliodes chrysocephalus. The sequence continues at coordinate 45,002,872 of OV651817.1, forward strand.
AATTTTTTATAAAATTTTAACTTTTCGAACAAATCAAAGAGGAATGAGTACCTGTATATGCATAGATTTTTTTGGGACTAAAACTACCAAAACAAAGGCACCTATTTACAGCAGTTTAAAATGAAACATTTTGACAAAAACGCCTATGTCACAGTGATAAATATTAAAAACAACCAAGTTCAGTTGAATGTGGTAGCAAAGTCTATATATTCCAATAAATCGGGTAACTACATGTGGTATCACTGGTGATAAATTTAAAAATATCACAATTCTTACTACCTTTTTCAAAAAACCAGAAAGTGTGCCTTCTTATCAATCCTTTATGAAAATGACAACAGTGATAAATGTAAAAAAAAAAATTAATATTGCTATTCGTTATTACGATAGTAAAACATGTTTGCAGTTCCGTTTATTTTTTATGAAAATCTAAGTAAAAACAACCAATGTCAAAGGGTTATAATTTTTTTTCTGTTGAACCAAACATATCACAAAATTTAAAAATTGATCATAGGTCAAGCTAAAGTAATACCTTTATTGATAGTAGCTTTAAAAAAGGAGAAAGAATAATATTGACTTAAATTATTATTATTATTAACATTGGTGATTTTTAATAAAAACTCTTCAATTATTGTTTACAAACAAAAATATAAAAATCTGAAAATTTTATTTATTAATCTTTTAATAAAAAATGAGAAAAATGAAGTAAAAAACAATTTATTTACAAATAAAAAATATATATACAAATCCTAAGAATATAAAAGTACTGATTTATTTTCCTGTAGTGGATGAAGAGGTTTCTTTAACAATCTAGCCAAGTGTACTTCAATATTTACGCATTTTGATAAATTAGAGCCTTTCCAATAACACTGAATAGATATTACAGATGGTTCCTCACTTCTTCTATGAAGCCACATATTTACAACCAACTGAAAAAAATAAAAGGGTTAGATATGCAGTTACAAAATAACTATATAACCAGCTACAAAATGCCTTTATTTTATGTAACAAGACGAGCAGAGCTTTACTAGCTCTGAACGAATCCAGTAAAGAAACTCGGATTTTCAAAACTTAAAAAAAAACAATCTCACCACATTTTCACATTTTCGAAATATTATAGAGCTTTTCGAAAAAAACTGCTATTTTTAAAAATACAATTTTTTGTTTAAACAGCTATGTCTCATTTTAGGCTATTGAGTATTATAAAATAAAAAATTACAGGATGCTTTGTTAGCTTCAAACGAATCCAGCAGAGCACCCCAGTTTTTTTTTAAACCACACCACGTTTTTTGGCTCCTACAATATTATAAAATATTCGAAATTTGGCATTTTAAAAAAAATTCGCAATTCCTTGCTGACTTCAAAGTTTTTTTCTGAAAACAAATGTACTTACCACATTTTTAGGATTTTAAAACAGCCTAAACATGTGTCATAAGTAGTTGTTTTTATATATAAAAAAAAATTAAAAAACTGAAGTGTCCTGCTGACTTTGTTCCAACAAAGCACCCTGTATTATTTAAAAATAGCAATTTTTTTAGTAAAGTTTTACAATATTTCAAGAGTCTAAAAATGGGGTGTGGTTTTTAGAAAAAAGCTTTAAAAAACCGAATTGCTCTGCTGGCTTCTTTCGAAGGTTAGCAAGCACCATGTATTTTTAAAAATATAATATTTCAAGTGCATAAATATATGGTGTTGCTGTTTTTACAGAAAAAACTTTATAAAATAGAGGTGCTTTGCTGACTTTGTTCGAAGCTATAGAGCATTTTAAGTTTTGCAAAAAACGAGGAGCATAAAATTTTTGAAAAGGGTATAAAAATAGCCTAAAAATATGGCATATTTTTTAACTCAAAATTTCATAGGTGCTCTGCAGCATCCTTTGGTATCATAATTATTACTAGGTTCACTAACAAAATCTGTTTCTAGATTATTTTAACACTTGCTGCGATTACAAAAAATGTCTGTATGTCAAAATTAGAAAAAAAATATTTATAGGAATAAAGGGCCTTATACACTGTTTATTATATGTAATATAAAAACAAAAAAGCATAATAAATATTACAAACCTTGACATGCAGCATATCCTAAGCATATTGTGCACTAAAAATTTCATTTTTGTTAATTACAATGCAACCACATCAGAAGGTTTTTGCCGTACTTTATGTTTAGGTGTAATTTGTCTCTTTCTCTCTTATGGAAAAAGAAATTATCCCCATATTCTTGCTTGGCAGATCTAAAAATAAAACCTGAAATAAATATGTTTTACTTACTTCATATAAACTGTAACTACCTACATTTAAAACAAAGTCTTACCTTTGTGACTTTTGTAAACTGAGTATTGTTAAAAAATGCAGTAATCATCTCGGTAATCATATTTTCGTTTACAATGGGTAAAACACTTGATTCAACTTTTATAAATCCAGCTGATTCATAATAATAAAATTAAACCAAAACAAAAAACTAAGGTTAGATGTTACTGATGTTAGGAGGTGTCAATTTTAATGTCACTTAGATGTGCGTTCACTTCGACATTCTGTGTGTTGGTTTGTTCGTTGGCTTGGTTTTGTATAACAAAAAAAACTTCGACACAAGATGATTGGTCTATTCCCGATGACGTATAATTTCAAATTTTAAATTTCAATTGGGCTTAATTTAAAAACTTTTGGCTTTTTTAACGAACTGACTATTTAGAATAACTTGTATAGCGACTAACTATTACAATATAATTTATAAAACAGCATATCTCACATGTGAACATGGCCCATTATTATTAGTTAAAGGCATTTTATTTGGTTCCTGTGCAAATTTCCTCTTTCCTTTTTTAATATTTTTACCTTTTTCTTTTAGCGTGGCTTTATCTAGACGGTTTGGTTCAAGCTGTATCTAGGAAGTTTAGTACGAGTTATATCTAAAGAAGGTTAGTTCGAGCTATATCTAAAGAAGTTTAGTTCAAGTTGTATCTAAGAAGTTTTTATCAAAAAGTTGATGAAGATTTATACCTAAGAGTTTGGTGCTATCCGAAGAATATCATTCAAGTCCATTTGAAGATGGCCTAATATACCATGCTAATCACCCCAATATAACTACCTCCTGTTGTAACAGATAAGTTTTTACTTTTTTAATAAATCATCTAAATTTTAATTAAGTAAATCTCTGTGAATTAGAATTTGTTACTGCCTTATCTAAAACTTGGTTTAAATATAATATCTTAATTGTTAGTGATTTTCTATATTTTTATCACTAATCTATAGTCATGTATAATAAGTTTTAAATATAGTGGTGCCCAACTTCTTTTTTAAGGTAATACAAGTTATTTAATAACCTGACCCACTCCCAAAATCAATTGAGCTTAAAACACTATAACAAATAGATAAAATAACAAGTATCATGTTACAAACCCACGTGATCAAATCGTCATGACAGCGATTGGTGAAAATAATAGTGAAAATCCCTATATGTGGGCCAGTGCTGTAGGTGTTTTAGATAAAATAAAAATAAAATATATCTTCTTCTTGTTTGTATGGTCTGTAACCTCAAGAACAAAATACAGTGAGATATAACAAAAAAAAATCATAATATTAATTAATGGTGCTTTACATTATTATATTTTTATGTTAGAATTCCATTTAGGCCAATATAAAATCTTATCTTTAAAATTTTTGATGTAATCACTATTGAATTCAATACTATAAAAAGAGAATAATAATTCGATACCTAACCTAAGATCACCCTATCCTGAGACTCTCTGTTTTTTTTTATATTTTTAATGTTTATTTCACCCTCCGTACTTTATCGATGCTATGTACATTTTTTTATATTCAAGTTTGGAAGTATTACCTAATACAGTTGGTATAAATTCAGTTAGTTTCCACCACTTTAAGCGTTCAATATGGTCGAGGTAATTCTTCAAGTGAAATTCAGTCAATAACCATCAAAAGAATATGTCCCAGTGTGTGCTGTAACAGTTTAATATTTGTTTTTTTTTTGCGATATGATCTTGAAGTAGTGGTATTTTTAAAATACATATGGTATTGTGTTGACATGGTATTTTATTTTAACATAGAAATGTTTCTACCTTTCACCCTTTGAGCAAGATACAATTAGAACATTTTGTTCCTGAATCTTCAAAGGATATAACAAACATGAATTGTTTTGCGGTAAAAATTCTGATAAGGATTTTAACTATGTTGAAATTCAACCTGAAGCCGAAATTGAGCAAAGTAGCGAAGAGAAAACTGAAGAAAGAACTCCAAAGACTAAAAGGTTGCCAATCGTAAAAAGAAAAAGCGGATACAAGTGAAGCTCAAATTTGCCCAAAAATGTTGGATTTGTTTACGAATTTTGTATATAGTTTAACTAAATGATTACGTTTATTTAGATTAAATTTAATATATTGGCTTGTGATACGAAGTTTGTAATACAAATTGTCTTTTACCTTTTTAAGTCAATAAAATAACATTTGAGCCATCAGTTTTTTTGGTATATATGTTTATTGGGATCTAAAAGTTACCATAAAAAAATTGTTTTGAGTTTTAAGATCAATTGTTGTGTATAAATAAGCATGGTGCATCATATTATCCCAGTGCGTGTAGCGGAATGGAACAGCTCCTAATTTTATTAAAAGAGCTGAATTTAGAATTATTATCTTACAAATAGATCAACTTGATAGGTATAGAAAGTACCTATAGATCATACATTTAGCTTGTTGTACGATTAGAAATTAGAAATCAATGTAAAGTTTACTTTAGGAGATGGAATTGTACATGGGCAATGGGACACAATAAACAAATACAATTTTTAATTTGGTTTTATTTATATTAAATTAGTAGGTATCTATAAAAATTAAATTTAATTTAGAATATGCTGCAAATTTTTCATGTTAAATTTGTTTTTGTTCATTTAAAAAATATATAAAAAATGTAACAAAAAGTCATATTGATATAAACAAAAAAAATCCAGTTCTGAACAGAAATAATCAACAACATGAACTTCAATAATTTATTTTAAAAGATAAGTTGATGCTGTACAAAGAATGTACATTCACAATAAGTGTTCAAAATGTTCGCCACCAGCTTCTATGCAAGCAATAACCCTTCTTTTCATGTTTTCGAACACATTATGCAGTTGCTCCTCAGTTACACTTTCAATTTCATTAACTTTAGCTTGCTCCAATTCATTCACATCATGCAAACGATTTCTGAATACTTTATTTTTTATATGACCAAATAAAAAGTAGTCAGGAGGTGTGAGGTCTGGAGATCTTGGAGGCCATAATCCTTTACTAGTAATTCGGTCATCAAAATATTCTTCTATAAGTGAATAGTAGCTCTAGCTGTATGAGCTGTTGCCCAATCTTGTTGAAAATAACTCAATTGTAACTCGTCATCCTGTATCTGTTCAACAAATTCAAGAAAAATATTTCGATAACGTTGGCCATTAATTGTGTCAGAAAAATATGGGCTTATTATTATTCTTCTTCTTCTTCTCCATAAATGAATGAGGATTTTCAGTTGCCTATATTCGATTATTTTTACTATTGACATATCCTGATAAGTGAAACCATGCTTCATCAGTAAAAAAAAGTTCGATCCAATAAGTTATTGTCATTTAATTGCTCATTGAACCATCGACAGTATTCCATACGTTTAACAAAATCACCAGGAAACAATTGTTGCAGTACTGAAACCTTATAAGGATGCTTTAAAAATTTTTTTTTTTTAAATCTGATGGCTAGTTCCTACAGATAAATCTAAAACGATGAAATTAGATTATAAGAGAGTCAAGCTCCCAAACACTGTTCTTATCTGCTTGAGCTGCTAATTTTTTCACTGATTTCGCACCGAATTCGCACATCTTGAACAACTTTTTCGATTATTACTGTGGGCCTTCCAGACCCCTTTCCTTTACAAATGCAATTTTTCGTTTTAAAACATAGAATAAGAATATTTCTATGATGACGAAAACTATCATATTATTTGTACAGCTGGAAAACGTTCCTCAAATTGTTGAATACAACTTTGAATTGAATATGACCAAGTTCCATCATTATTTCGAGATTCACTTCTAAAATGTGCCATTAAAATAAAAGAATCTTGTTCCGATGTAAATATTTTGAGCTCAAAATTATATTGTCAATAAACTTGTATAAAAGTAAATAAATTTACACTTACCGACAGAAAGGAATGAAAGCACCAATGAACTCTAAAAAGAACTGATTGATGTATTATTATTTGAGGCAAAGTGAATAAAAGCGTGTTGACCACAGTGTTGACAAAATGCAAAAAATCAAAAACCTTTAAATAATATAGATATACCCAAAAACCCAAATTAACGCTGATGATATTTTTGACAGTATTGACAACGACAGTTGACATATAAGGAACCAAATCAGGCCCTTTCGCTGTGTTTTTGATGCTAAAATGATCGGGAATCTGAAGTGAAAGTTTAAACAGAATTTGTACCATTGTATTAAAGTTGGTGAGACTTAATTTGAACATTTGTTAGTTTACAGTATTTAATATTTTTTCTTGTTTTGCCTTATTCAAAATAAAGCATTGTACTCTTCTGATAAACTAAGAGGCATTTCATTTTAAAAGTTAAATATTTCAAAAACAAATAAGCAGATTTGAAAAACTTGTTTTTTGTTATATCTTCCGTATTTCAATTTCAAGGGTTGGAGTTACTAAGCAAAAAGGTGAGTTGTCCGAGCAATTTTCCAAAAATCGATTTTTGCTGCCAGAAAATATTTCTGTTTTCTTTTTAATGTAACACACTATATAACTGTAAGATAGATAACGTACTATATTTAGAAACGTAGTATTTCCGGTTTCTGGTAACTAAAAGCAGTTGTTAGGTTACATAAGAGAGAAAATAACAATAATTTTGGAACTAATCATTGTCTAATAAATCAGCCGTTTCGATAATGTTCCAACGCCGTAATGAAATCATGTAAATTCATGTCGCCCGCGCCCCACAGAAGTTGCTTTCAGAATAAATTAAAATTAACATTTCTATGCCGTCAATGATTTGCTGGGTTATGCTCCATATCAAAATGAATATCGTTTACCATTCTTGGTAAATTCCGTTAGGGTAGAGCTAAATTGAAAGAAGAATATCTCACGTGCCTGAGTAAGAATATTAGTTTCTTTAAATCGATTCAAGTTTTCAATTTTAATAATTCAATATTCAAGGTTTATATCCAGAGTGCGTCTAGTTTAATCGAATAAAATATAGTAAAACATTTTAAAAAATTTTCTTAGTAAATGAGTATATGTATAAAATATAATACAATATAAAATTATACATGAAATCATATACTAGAGAGCAAAATTTATTTTAAATTATACTTTAACAGGTATTTAAATTGTAACTGATATCAGCATAAAATGATAATGACCGACCTCCACTGAGATACAGCATAATCCGATATACATTTTACAGAACAGGTTTTTAAGTACTTATAGCGCATATTTCCTTAGGAAAGTTATCCAGTGAGTCCTGAGTTACTATTGGCCATTCAAATTAATTTTCGCGCGCCTGTCATTTGTCATCTATAAGTAGGATGTTTATTTACATGTTTTTGTTTTGGGCGGATTTTGTATTTGTGATTTTTTTAACCGTTTTTAGATAATATCATTGTAATAGTGTTTTTGAGTTTCATTTCGTGTTAATTTAAGTTTAAATCTCGTGCTTTCGTCATAAATATATTTATCATGTGGAAATATTCACCTATTGGTTGCTACAAGAACATCTAGAAATATGTATTCACTAAACCCAGGACATGTTTTATTATGTGGTTTAAAGGACATTTCAGGTACCACACGTTTATTATAGATGAACTTATTTAAAAATCTTACTAGACTTATTCCTATATTATGAAGTGAATCATGTAGTACTTTGTATACATGTAAATGGTAATAAAACCGTCAAAAAATAAGATTACAGTTTGATTCTAAACAAAGTTTTGTAAAATTTCAATATTGTGAATTTGTAGATATCCATTTATCGTAAAAACAAAATTTTACGACTTGTACTTGGAAAATAATGAATACTTCAGTTCTGATTTTGACATTAACACCATATAGATTGCAATTTTCTGGGGACGTTTTAGCAGATTTCATTTTTAATATAAACACTATCACACGCTATAAGAAATAAACAAATTTAAAGCTAAAAAGTAAGAAAAAACTCGAATTGTAATTGATACAAATTAAAATGTAAACAATGAACACGAACGCCAATGTTGCCAAATGATGAACTGATTTTAAAACAAAATTAATTAATGAACTGAAATATAAAAAAAAACAATATAATAAATCGGTTTTATAAAAAAATTCTTAAATAAATATAGAGTATGATAACATATTACCATACACAAATTTTGATTCTTAAATAAAAGGTCTTATCCACTTCTTCAAGAGCTAAAATCCGATGACATAGCGAAGTTTTGCTACTACTTCTGGCAACAGTGAACGATATCCTACTTATACAGACCTTCTACAAATTTCCTTCAGAGGGCGTATCACTTAGCTTGAATCGCGAATACTATGTTTACGGATAGTTCTCAGCATGACTGCTCGGGCAGTGAGTGCGGCTCTTCTTTTTAGTATGATGTTTAATTGGCAGACACTGTAGTGGACGCCATTGTATCGATTAAAGGGATATACAGAAAACTATATGAAATGATACTTACTTATATTGATTATATAAAAAACAAAAATCTTAAACTACTAGGAAACTTAATAACAGTCAATACCTAAACCAGTAGTATGAGAGAACAGAAAAATCAAACAATATTCCTTAAACTCAATTTATTAACAATAGAAAATACTCAAATGTTATGTTAGGTTACATAAAATTGTAATGATTAAATTGATAAAATTATGTTTATTAAAATAGATATCCCTATATATTATCTTTAATTAAGCAATTGAAGTCACTCAGAGTAATATTAGCTAAATAATAGAAGGTGTAGGTAAAATTTAGTATTTATTTTCCCAATTTATAGAAAAAATTATAATAGTAATGAGTTCAACTACTAACAAGTAAAATGAAATAAATTTAGGACATAATGCATAACTAAATATATCTAAAACACCAATATATACTTATAGCATGGTTCTCTAAATACCTTAGATATAGATCTATATCGACGGCGCACATAAAACTCATTTGTATTTAAAGAAAAATAAATGAATAATGAAATACACCATGAGAAAAATATTTAACTTACATTCGCAAGATAAAATATGCAAGTCTTATGCAAGTCTATCATTAAAATTAACCACTATTCATTCTCATACCAATATGATTATACTAAAAGTTTTATTAAACACTATAAAAACAGGAGAAATTGAAGATAATACTTAAACGACCTCACCCAAGATAACCTACACTTAAGGGAACTGGAGGTCATCCAGTTTTTGTCTAGTCACCCATCCAGTGAAGAGGGATGAAGCACTTTCGAATATCTGAAGGCTTTTGGACACACTAGGAGGAGCTGCACTAAGGAATATTGTTTTCATATCTAGTCATCTCAGCAACATCTTGTTCATGGGAAGTTTTACCAGACTGAATGCTTCTGCTTCTAACAGAAAAACCAAATGTACCAGCTGGCCCGAACAAACTAAGAAGCCAGGGCTCCCGAGATATAAAAATAACATGGCCATGGTCCATATCATTCCCAGCAACATTGCCTTCTCGGCTGCTGCTGCCGCCATAGATGGAAAGGAACTCAAAATGGGCATATTAGTACTCCCAGTTAAACACGAGAGATCTCCTTCAAGGACCCAATCAAAATTTTTATCATTGTAACCTAATTAAAAATAGAAAGGTAATTAAACTTACTTTACAGTGAGGGGTAAGATCTAAACTGAGACACCAGTAAAACACATAAAAAAAATGAGGCAGTCATTGAAGACCGCCGACAGAAGTGAAAACAAATCGACAACACCGGACATTTGCTTTACAGTCGGTATATAAATGTATTAGTGCATCATGTACGCTCGCCACTTCTCGCGCCTCAGTAAATCTTTATATCTACATTACAGTGTGTCTACTTAAGTTGGAACCATATAAAAAAAAATTTAAGGAAAAAAGTTATTCTTGATAAAAACTCCTGCATGACCCAAAACTTACAATACAGTCATCAGATGTCAAATTTTTCAAGCCGTATACGGGGTTTGTCAAAAAATATGAATTTTGCTCAAGAGTAAAGTACGTTTATTTTTGACAAACTCAAAAATTTTCATTAAGAAAATTGCTAAATTCTTTACAAACATCAAGAAAAGAAAAGCGTATCATGTTTATAGTAGAGAAGAGAGAAAAAATTATGGAAAACCGTAAATAGGTGGATAAATGTATAATCTAGAAAAAATCTGATTTTTCAGATAGATCAGTGTAATTGCATATATTTAAATATAATTTTCAATTCTTATCAACTTTTCTTAATGAAAATTTTCGATTTTGTCAGAAATATACACTCAATATACTTCCACTTCGAATATTCGATTTTTTGATTTACGATTTTTCCAGTTTTCCATTTTTCCATTTTTCCATTTTTCCATTTTTCCATTTTTCCATTTTTCCATTTTTCCATTTTTCCATTTTTCCATTTTTCCATTTTTCCATTTTTCCATTTTTCCATTTTTCCATTTTTCCATTTTTCCATTTTTCCATTTTTCCATTTTTCCATTTTTCCATTTTTCCATTTTTCCATTTTTCCATTTTTCCATTTTTCCATTTTTCCATTTTTCCATTTTTCCATTTTTCCATTTTTCCATTTTTCCATTTTTCCATTTTTCCATTTTTCCATTTTTCCATTTTTCCATTTTTCCATTTTTCCATTTTTCCATTTTTCCATTTTTCCATTTTTCCATTTTTCCATTTTTCCATTTTTCCATTTTTCCATTTTTCCATTTTTCCATTTTTCCATTTTTCCATTTTTCCATTTTTCCATTTTTCCATTTTTCCATTTTTCCATTTTTCCATTTTTCCATTTTTCCATTTTTCCATTTTTCCATTTTTCCATTTTTCCATTTTTCCATTTTTCCATTTTTCCATTTTTCCATTTTTCCATTTTTCCATTTTTCCATTTTTCCATTTTTCCATTTTTCCATTTTTCCATTTTTCCATTTTTCCATTTTTCCATTTTTCCATTTTTCCATTTTTCCATTTTTCCATTTTTCCATTTTTCCATTTTTCCATTTTTCCATTTTTCCATTTTTCCATTTTTCCATTTTTCCATTTTTCCATTTTTCCATTTTTCCATTTTTCCATTTTTCCATTTTTCCATTTTTCCATTTTTCCATTTTTCCATTTTTCCATTTTTCCATTTTTCCATTTTTCCATTTTTCCATTTTTCCATTTTTCCATTTTTCCATTTTTCCATTTTTCCATTTTTCCATTTTTCCATTTTTCCATTTTTCCATTTTTCCATTTTTCCATTTTTCCATTTTTCCATTTTTCCATTTTTCCATTTTTCCATTTTTCCATTTTTCCATTTTTCCATTTTTCCATTTTTCCATTTTTCCATTTTTCCATTTTTCCATTTTTCCATTTTTCCATTTTTCCATTTTTCCATTTTTCCATTTTTCCATTTTTCCATTTTTCCATTTTTCCATTTTTCCATTTTTCCATTTTTCCATTTTTCCATTTTTCCATTTTTCCATTTTTCCATTTTTCCATTTTTCCATTTTTCCATTTTTCCATTTTTCCATTTTTCCATTTTTCCATTTTTCCATTTTTCCATTTTTCCATTTTTCCATTTTTCCATTTTTCCATTTTTCCATTTTTCCATTTTTCCATTTTTCCATTTTTCCATTTTTCCATTTTTCCATTTTTCCATTTTTCCATTTTTCCATTTTTCCATTTTTCCATTTTTCCATTTTTCCATTTTTCCATTTTTCCATTTTTCCATTTTTCCATTTTTCCATTTTTCCATTTTTCCATTTTTCCATTTTTCCATTTTTCCATTTTTCCATTTTTCCATTTTTCCATTTTTCCATTTTTCCATTTTTCCATTTTTCCATTTTTCCATTTTTCCATTTTTCCATAATTTTTGTTTTTTTACAAAATTTTCCTAAAATGGACCGTATTCGAGATATTTGAGAAAATGTGTAAATTTCGAATTTTGAAGAAAACTCAAAAACGGATAAAGAAAAAAACATTAAATTTTAAACCTAAGGTTTATTTCGGCCTGACGTGAAGTGATTAGATTTTGGACAAAGCGGAACATCTGGGGGGTACTTTATGGGAGGCCGTTTTTATATTTTATGGAATATATCTGTTATTTATTTTTAGAGAAGAAAATTGTTCAAATAAAAGTTACTTCTAATATTATTATCTATAATTTTTGCTTTATGTCAAAATTTCCTGAAATTATCCGTATTCGAGAAATTTGACAAAATGTGCAAAATTCTGATTTTTATGATAATTGTTGAACTAAAAGTTGTTTGCGATATCGATCTCTATACTTTTTGTTTATACATGATTTTTCTAAAATGGACCGTAATGGAAAAGTGCTAAATTTAAATTTTTCAGTATTTTCGTTTTCAATAAATATCCATAGAAAAATGTTTCGAGGTAGATGTATGTGGCCAATGTATATATTTAGTTTATCCTCTAAACATTTATAGAGATGCTGCAATAAGTTGTACAAAATAACCGGAAAAAGCCTATAATAACTAGATAGGAAAGTCATGTGTTGGACACATCAGATATTTTATTTTCATAGAGCAATGGATTGGACTATACGCTGTTGTATCCATATAAGATTAGAATTACTAAAAAGACTAGGTCTCGTTTGGTGACAATTATTTCTGGAAGATTTTTTTGGGGACGCATATTTTTTCTGTTTCGTGAAGAAGATAATCAAAAGCGTCTTCATTAAATATTTCATGGAAGATATAGGGGCTTATGTCTGTGATACTATCAGACTTGAACAAAAAAAAATATCTGGAGGCAGAATCAAATCTCTTTCTATCCATTCTGTCTCGTCAGAAACTTTTTAGGTTTTTTTTATTTTGTTTGGGTTTATAATAATAATAATAATTAAAGTCTTGTTCAAATGGTTTCTTTTTCCTCTTTCGATTTCTCTGCCTGATTTTTTGAAACAACTTCGGCACCTTTACGACGCTGCCTGATAAGTTATCTTCCTTTCTTGTCTCCTGAATCTTCGTCAGAATATGTGAGACACTTCCTGGTAGTCGTCATTACTTAGCATAACCAAGGCTTCCTCCATGGTTTAAGTGGCGTAGCCAGCCTTACGGGGCGTGGGGGGGGAATAAAATGATTTTTTAAATCCACTATTATTATTCAAAATACGATATTTTGTATTAACAAAAAAAAAAAACAAACAAAAATAAGAATAATCGAGTTAAGACAGATCATAATATTCTAAATAATAAACACAAATTAATAGAATTTTTAACACTGTCGCTTTCGTAAATAAAAATATATATAATACTAAATACTTAAGTTATACCTTATAATTCTAAATTCTTTTACAACAGTATTTTACGTTACAAGTCCGGTAGGCGACTTATTACAGTACGAGTTGTTGCAGGAGCCGAGTCCGGAATATAATCGAGTACTGTAATAACACCTAACGGACGTGTATCGTATGATATTTTATTTCATCCTGTCTTTATAATACTCTATTAAAAAATAAATATGTTGATTAAAACTAAAAAAGAAAATAGTTGGCAATTTCACATCATTACTTTGCAATTGCAATTGAGCAATTGTTTCCATAGTTACCTATGATTGCCATTTGCTTGTCACTATAACAAATAGACAAGATCGCAATATTTGTGGTTCAAATTATGGAGGTTATGGATGATATTTTAAATAAATTAATCCCATCAAAATCTTCACCAAGATATAACAAAGAATATAAATTGTTTTGTGAATGGAAACAATTTCATTAAGTGACTACCATACAGGAAGATGTTCTTTTGGCTTATTTTCTAGATGAAGTAAGTATGATCTGCATGATTTTTTTAAAATAATTTTTATTGGATCAATATGTATTAAGTTTATTTTATTTTATACTCAAAGAGAATAAATAGCAATTCCTTGCGGGCAAAATATTCTATGCTAAAGGCAATGTTACTAGTTAAAGAGAACGTGAACATCAGCAAGTACCCGAAAATCATCGAAAAATGTAGTGATGGACATCAACCGATGCAGTCAAAGGTATTGACGAGAGATGAAGTAAATTTATTTCTCAATAAAGCATCTGATGAAGTCTATTTGTTGGTCAAAGTTATTGCTATGATTGGAATTGCTGGAGGTTGTCGGCGAGAAGAATTGTATGCTATGACTCTCAATGACATTCAAGACACAGAAACTCAATTGGTAATCACGATTTCGCAAACTAAAACTAATGTAAAACGTGTTTTTACTGTAATAAATTTTCTGGAAATATACCGGAAATATCTTGCCCTAAGACCTAAAAATTTTGAAGAAAACTTTTTATTTCTTGGGTATCGAAATGGTAAATGCATCCAACAAAGAGTAGGAATTCTAACTATAGGTACAATGCCCAGAAATTTAGCAGAATATTTGAAACTTCCAAATCCTGAAAAGTTTACAGGTCACTGTTTTAGACGGACCTCTGCAACTCTTCTTGCAAATACAGGTGTAAATCCATCTATCTTAAAACGGCATGGGGGTTGGAAAAGTTCTGCTATAGCAGAAAAATATGTTGAAGATGCACTTGAAGGAAAAACGAAAATTGCAAGAATGATTCAAGGTGGTGAGAATTTTGTACAAGTATCGCAACAAAATAATAATACAGAAATAAATACTATTGTTACTGATGAGAATGTTCCATCCACATCAGGAATCAATATTGTTAATAATACAAATTGTACTATAACGGTGAATTTTAACAAATAAATTGAACTTTGTCATATAAATAAAAAATTAGTGTAAAGATTTTGTTAATTACTTATTTTTAATAATTTATTACTTACTTACTTCTAAATGTTTTCATATTGTAGGTACTTAATTAAAATGGTATTGTGTTTAGTGTTTAGTAATAGATATAATTGCTGACTTTTTAATAAAATAATATAATAAATACTAATTTTGGTTAAGAAAAATATTGAGAAAATTGTTTTTGTTTAATAAAGTTAGTAGAAAGGCATTTTTCAACAAGAACTATCTAAATAGTTTCAATATGCATCAACAGATATGGTCCAAACTGAATAAAAATTACTAATTTTAGTTAAGCAAATTATTTAAAAAAAATGTAATTAAAAGTCTCTTTTATAGTTATAAAGCATTCTTTATTTACTAAAGTTAGAAGAAAAACATTTACAACAAGAACTACCTAAATAGTATTAATAGGTATCAACAGATATGAGTCCAAACAAAATAAAAATTACTAATTTTAGTTAAGCAAAATATTTTTAAAAATGTAATTAAAAGCATCTTTTATTGATACAAAATATTCTCCGTTTACTAAAGTTAGTAGATAAACATATTTTACAACAAGAACTACCTAAATAGTATTAATAGGAATCAACAGATATGAGTCCAAACAAAACAAATATTACTAAATTTAATTAAGCAAAATATTTAAAAAAATGTAATTAAAAGCATCTTTTATAGTTACAAAATATTCTTCATTTACTAAAGTTGGTTGAAGAGTATAATTTACTGCAAGAAATGCTACCTATAATCTGTGGACAATTTTATAATAAAATACCTTATCCGAACGCGGTCGCATTTTTATAGTCGGCTATGACTGTTTATATTTTCTTTGAATTATGACAATTATGACAGTTACTTATAAAACTTGTATAGTTATTACCTATTATATTCTTAGTTTTAATGAATACATGGCAAAAGTAGTATACTCAGCTTGTACATTATGTACAGAATTTAAAGATATCGGTAATTGCCATCGTCAGTTAACCTATTTAACTGATTTACTTCGTAATTATGCTTTAGACGAGGATGATAAGATGTTGTTTCGAAAAATTGAAGAGGCTCTTTTGGACCTTTCTGTTAAATTTCGTGTCATTTCTAATAAGAAGAAAAATCAAATTGTTTCAAAATATTATATATATTATAAGAAACATAAGCATTTTCTAGACAACGAATTCAATCCTATATATTCACCATTAAGAAGAGAAGAAGTTCTAAAAGAATTTGAAGAACATTTAAAAATTGCAACAATAAATAATAAATTATTAATGTAGTTAATTTAAAAATATATTTTTGATGTTTAATATATTTTCTAATTATGTATATTTGAATATTTTATTTCTTATATTTTTATACATATAAGTGACAATTTGTCAAAAATCGAAAGAAATAAGTCAATCGTTTCTAAAATCGAAATAAGGTTGCTAGGCAACACATTACAGTATCTGATACTGCAATGTTCCATTTACCGGCCGCAAATGTGTACAAGGTAAGTTGATTTACTGGACAGGATGAAATAAAATAATTCTTCTACTCCTTATGGTCTTAAATTTGTCTATTACAGATTGTAAATCAATAGTAGACGCACTCAGTAATTCTATGTTTATCAATCTGTCCTCAAACATGGTCGACCTATTATAAGTTTTAATATTTTATAGTCTATTAAGAGACCTTTCGCCTATTGCAGTGTTAAAAAAATTTGGTATATTTTGTATACATTAGGAAAACTGAATACTACAATTTTTTGGAAATTAAGAAAGGGTATATTTCTTTAGTTTTTTACTTATGTTTCTTATTTATTTCAGTTAATAGACTACAATACGATTTGTATTCGTCAACTATTTCTGGTTGAATAGAATATTTGTAAAAACTACAAATGCATTTTCAATCTATTTATAAGGCAGGGTAGAGTGGCTTTGTTTTATGTTCATTAGCATTTCGGTATTGGTAGCAGTTTTCTGAAGATACACGAGCTTCCAAAATAAATAGTTGTTTGTTCTTTTTTACTTAAGTAGTGTGTTGATCATGTCAGAGGCAAAAAAGAAGAAACGGCAGTATAGTGCGGAATATATTAAATATGGGTTTATTGAAAATCCTACAAATCCATTATTGCAAATGTGCCTTCCTTGTCAAAAAACGTTTTCAAATGAAGCCATAATAATATAGACAAAGATATGACATACTTTCAAGAACTGGAAAAGAAACACGTAGCTCAGCCCACTATAGTAAAACATTTTTTAATCTCTTCTCGAGAAGATGACGACGGACTAAGGCATAGCCTCCTAAAATAAGGTGGTCGTTTTAGGTGACTTCGTATAATATAATAAATCATACAAAGATTTGTAATTCCTCTTCAGAAACAGCAATATTTTCCGCCTCTAAGCATGAACATTTGTTTGCGATTAGAAAAAAGTCATCAAATCTCTGTTTTAGTATTTAAATAAATGTATCCAGTACAAAAAATATACAGGAATTTTAAAATTTTGCCTAGGGCAATTTTCAATATGCGAAGAGATGTTTTCATTGTGGAAAGTTTGATCTGTCTTGATCTTTTTCTTGTGAACTCATTGGGCAAGTCATACTTGAAATTTCTATAGCCTTTTCTTCAAAGCTGTTGGACGATTCGTCATTTTTAAATGATTTAAAGTCATTTATGGTTGATTTAATTAAGGGAACTGCTGCTGATATATTTATATCGAATTTTTGTAAATATTTAGATAGAATTTGAATAATTAAAAGTTTTTGTTTTCAAAAGCAAAGAAGGTATACAAATTCAAAAGATTTTATATATGTTGAAATTCTACGAGCATCAATCATATTTGACTCTCATTTGTACTTGAAATTTCACTAGCTGAAATGTTTTCCATAACCTCTATTATATCTATAATATGAGGTTGTCAAATATCAAATTAACAGCTCTAGTGTGACTTGCCCAACGAGTCGTTGACAGTTTTTTAGACTTAATTTTTTGTCACAATTTTCTTGAATGTCTTGAATAGGCAGATGTAAACAAAAAATACTTTTTGGCATCGGTAATCAGTAACACAATAAACACTTGCCGACCCGACTCAAACGTCGCCACTGCCGTGTCGTGCATTGTTTTTGAAGGTATTCGTTATGATTTTCGACCTCAAAAAATAAAAATAGTTAGAATACTTTTACTTTGGACTAACTAAATAAATAACTTTTTCCTTTAAAATAATATTTGAGGCATTCCAAACAAATACGGTGTTTGTATTTTAAAAATATCTGTCGAAATATTTTACAATTTAAATAAATGTTACAGTGTTTTATAAATGATATTTCACGTTTTTATTTACTTTATTTATTAACTTGCATATCGTCGTAATTAAATATTTTTAAAAAATTAAAATATTTAAGATTTGTGTTTAAAAAAATTTCGTAACTGTTTATTGTGTATATAGGCACCTTAGATTATACAAACCTTAGATGGAACATAAGACACTGCGCATAATCCCATTTCGAAATTATTCACACCCACCAATCACAGTTGAGAACATTACGTGTCAGAGCGTTGTCATCTAAATTTAATGTGTCAACGAGAATTAATTTGATATTTTACTGACTTAAATTTTGGAAATTAACGTTGAAAATGCCAATATGTGTTGTAAAAAGCTTTATTTATAATAAAAGTGCGAAAAGTGACTGAGATAAAAGAAACTTACATTTATTTTGGTGAATTATTTAATTTTTAAAGCTTCTGTCGACGGCCATATTTGTTGATTTGAAAATAAACAGAATCGGACTTGGTCATTGGTACATGTTATAAGAAGCAAATAAAGGTTATTATTATAAACTGTTTACTATTTCTTGTTTCATGGGGAATCTTTTTTCAGGAAGTGGAAAGAGTAACATACAATCAAATACAAAAAAATCAATTTCCTTGCCAATTTATTCGTTTCAAACTGGTTTCAGTAGTTTTTTTCAAAACTATTTATTTAGTATTTCTCTATAACAGTGTTACTCAAAATGTGCTCCGTAGAGCCTTGGGGCTCCGCAAAACCTTTGTGAGGGCTCCGCGAAGAAAATAATCATAATAAAAAAAAACAGTGCTATCGCCACAAAATGGAGGAACCTGACTTGATGACCTTTTTTTGAGAAGTAATTTTTTTAAGTCACTAAGAGGAAGGAGGATATGATTTTGCTTGAGGACTTTTTTTATTTTATTTTTTATGGGTGAAATGGATTTGGGATAATTCTTGCAAGGAATTTTGTTATTTTCTCTAATTTTGACATATAAAGTAATATATTTTGTAATCGCAGCAAGTGTCAAAACGATCTAATTTATGCAACCAAATGCATAAAGTAGAACTTTATACAACTGATTACGAAAAGTTGAATATGTCACCAGTTACGAAATGAAAATAAATAAAACTGCCTTTTTTTTGGTTTTTAAGTCAAAAATCGAGAAATCGAAAAATCGAATAATCAAAAAATAAAAAAATCGAAAAATCCAAAAAAGGACAATAAATAGTGACATTTCACATTTGAAAATATGACATTACGTTTAACAAAAAAAAAAAGAAAACAAAAAAAGAAAAGCTGTAAATTGCGTTTTATGTTTTAAATAATTAAACACCGTTATTGAAAACTGCCCAGAAATGTTGGGAGTAAAATTTTGACTTACTCCTTTAAGGATAATGGGTAAAAACGTTTTTTTTTTTAAATTTCCCGCGGGTAATGTCATAAATCAGATTGCCGATCTGCACTGCACATGTCCCTTATTTTTATTATTACTATTCAAAAAACGTCGTAGTGCAATCAAATACAACAATTTTCTGAAATATTTGATTGGAAGTACCTACAAAAGAATGATGGTGAATCATTTTTCAACACAATTTTATAAATAATCAAGTCAAAATTAGAAAAGATCTTGTATATAAACACGTTACGAAATGCCGTTTTGTGTAACTCGTTCATTTTGCAGGACCTCACTCCGCTCATTCAGCAAATATTTACTCAGTACACAAAATAAGGCATTTCGTAACTGGTTACATAAATAGCTAATAATTGACTTCCTAATATTTTAAATCATTTTACAGTATTTTCCGTAAATAATTAAATCATAAATATATGCCGGCATATAAATACCAAAACGTTTTTTTCTCTTCGAAGAGTAGGCTTTTGTCAAATAAACTTAAAATATTGTAACGAACGAAAAGGTAACCCATTTCTAATAAAATTTATTTATTTATTTTATTTTGGCGTGATCGTAGAAAAAATCTTGTGTGTAATTCGAGCAGAAAGTACTTTGGCTGTTTCGATAACTTTTTGTCTCAACAGCTATTTTGTTACAATAATTTTATAAACTTTTACTAAGGGTCGATTTCACCGTTTTGTTAAACGTAATTTAAAATAAAATCATAATACGTCTCATAATTTTTTATCTTTTAGTTACCTACCAAAATTAGGACCTACAATAAAAATATTTAAGTCCGGCCCAGAACATCTCCCTACTCCTTCCACCCAGTTTTTCGGTTTTGACAAAATTCGCGCAGCGACAAATTAATGCTTCCTATGTTACCTCTACCCTTTCTAATCTCTTTGATAGGCACCAAGCGCCAATCGGCAAGGGGCGCCTAGCAAGGGGAGGAGGGGGGGGGGCAAGCGCCCCCTCTAGTCCCTAGCTAACAACGCCACTGCATGGTTATCCCGCTGGAATAAAAAAGTAATAATAGTTACATCGAATATCAAAATTCCATATTTGATAATTATAGACCGTTAGATAGTGACCGATTTAGGGGCCCCATTTTCGCATACAAGCCTAGAAGAGAGTAAAAAAGTACATCAATGTTAATTACAATAAAAGAAAATTTACGAGTGGCTCTTGGGGATAACACATGGAAAATTCGATTTTCCTTATCAAAAAAATTTTTCGACCCGAAAATGCACTCATACATTCAGGTCATTTGAGTAAATATATTTTTCGGGCTGGTGACGATGTACGTTTTCATACATTCGATAAGCTTGTGTGCAAAAATAAGACATCCAAACCTGTCACTATCTGACGGTCTATTAGTTTCCACTACCTACGTTGACATTTAAAATATAATAATCTAATTTATTAGAGTTTATTCTTTTATTTAATAAATAATATTTACGCATTCTCGTTTCCTTGTTAATATAATGTTTTAATGGCGCATATTTAGTTCCACCGCCTGGCCTGCACCCATCCATGTTTTCGATTTGTCCCGCTTCCTACTTTTAAAATTTTGGTCACTTTAGTTTTAGCAGAGTAATGTTTTATTAATTTTATAGGCTCTGTTGTATTTTTGTCAAGCTATACGCCACTACAATCAATAGAAAAGAAATAATTGATATGAAATAACCAGAAACCATATTTCTTGTTAATGATTTGATAAATATTAATAAGAGTACGGCGGGAAAGAATATGCCGCCAATGAAATTTGCAATGTAAATAACTTTTGATGTTTAAGTAGCCCTTTTCATGAAAAGGAGGATTAATAGCGTTGTTATTGTGGAGTTTCTGAATTGTACGATTTCACCTTTGTGTCTACCTAATCATTTGGCGATGTGGATGGAGGCAGCAAGCGACAAACTCGCTAAATATAGTTAGTTCGGGCTGCCTTTATCAAAAGGCAGGTAGGTATATTACATAATTTATTGAATAGACTCCGCTTGTTTCGGATTCATTGGCGTATACAGAAGCGACTCGTTAAATAAGAATAAGGAATGACGATGTTAAATAGATTCGGGAACGTTTGTTAAGAATTTTAATCATCGATGTACAGTAAAGAGACTATACAATGTGTC
>OV651817.1:45029597-45322171 GCA_927349885.1 Psylliodes chrysocephalus
ACATTAGTGCTAACTTAAGCTTACTACTATTTCGCTCCTAGCCACAAAACACCTTCATAAAATTTACTGGCTCTCTGTCGCAACCCCATAAAATAATTAACCAGTCATTTTATTTGGAAAAAATCAGAATAATGCTTCACTGTGCCTGTCAAGTATTAAGATGCCAACTGTGATGTGTGAATGGCTCTTAAATGTCAAATTATTTATAAATGTAAGTAAGACTTTTAAGTCAAAAGTTAAAAATATATATTTTGAACAAATTAACAATTAAAAGAGAACAATCAGAGTGACATAACCCAGTGTTGGGAATAGTAAGTGTGGGATAAGACCCTAAAAAATCAAATCTAATCTCCAAAAGCATGTTAGCTTGTGTGGAACTAAGAAATTATACCACCTTCACTATTTGCTTTAAGTACAATTGAAAACAAGTTAACAAATTAATTAAAAAATTTAAAAATTTTACAAATGGAGGATGACTGTGGAAAATATATTGAAATTTAAATTTAGAATACCATAGTTAATATGAAAAAAGTTAAAGGCAAAAGACCAAAAAAACTGAAGGTTTTATTGGCCTTTTCCCCTATTTACATTATAACTGTAAAAAAGTCTACCTACTGTCCACAAATAAGCATATCCACCAAGTTCTTTGTCATCCAAAATATAAATATTTCTGGAGATTCACAACTTGCTAAATCATTATTATTTACTATTAATAATATTTTAAAATTTAAATTGATTAATACATTCATAGTTATTATTTGACCAACTGTTTCCATGTGACAGTGGTGACAAGCGACACTTAAAGAGGTTGACAGGTTAAATATCAAGAGAGGAAATGCGTTTACCTCAGTGTGGAACAAGTTACTCCAAGTGTGTTTCGAGTGAGTGGAGGTGGTTAAAAGAAAATAAAAATTTGTTGGTATTGAATTTAAAGAAAATTTTTTGAAATTTGATTTACTTGTTAATTAAATTTTAATTTAAATAAATGTTTAATACAAACCGATCTTTTAATGTCAAGGCAAAATAAAAATATCACTCACGTGATTCTGCTGTGCCAGCCCGGGCTCTGCAGAATTTTTTTCAGAGAACCCAAGGTGCACAACTGAACCCGCGGTCCTTAGAGGTGAATCTGATGTTTAATCTTAAAAATTCCAAGTCACTCAACAAGCGTACTCATGGTTGGAGTGAGACAAAAAAGGAAACAAAAATCATGGTACTTGTATGATCTTTTTTTATTTGGTGTCATCGGCAGCAACAAGGTTATTAGCCTTGCGTTCTGTGTAGGTTTTGTTACTGTTTTTTAGCGCCACTTTAGAAACAGCACTGTTAATTAGAACCCAACAGTAAATGGTCGAGTAAGGAATCCCACCAAGGCATCAGAATTAATTTTAAATAATTAAATTAAATAAAAAAATCCCGGCCAACGGTGGGATTCGAACCTGGGATCTTTGGATCAGCACCTGGCACCTTTGGATCCGCAGGCAGAGACTCTACTACTAAGCCACCCACCCCCTATTGTGTTTTTAAATCTTATTTTAATAAATAAACTTTTTTTGGTCGCAATTGAAGTTACAGGTTGTTGTGTTCATTACATTAGTTATTACTGTGATATACATTTATTTAGTTAATCAAATGAAATATTTGAATTTTTACAATCATTTGAAAGTGCGATAAGTTAATAAACATTTCAAAGGTATAAAATTAATCGTTAAAATTAATTAAATTCATTAGAAATATTTTATAAATAAATTGTATATTTTTTAAATGAAAACGATATTATGAAGACCCATATCCTGCGCATTATTTTCATAATATAGAACGTTATTATACTTATACGAGAAGGAAATATATGCAAAATTATTCATTTAAAATAATAACCCTGCATAAACATTTCTACATGTCTTAAAAAAAAGATATTGTTTAAATAAATATTATGTTCCATTTTCGACATTTATGTCTTTCATTATAGGGTCTTAAAATCACTATACCAAACGACTTGTGTGGGAGAATGGTGGACATTTTTTGATTTTTTCGTTAACTTTCTGCTAAATAAATTATGAATAATGAATATGATGACCATGTCCGACACTCAAGCTTTTTGTCATATAGTCTTATAATCCCTTTTTTTAAACAAATGACAAACGGCTAGCGTAAGAAAATTTTGGCATTTTCCATACAATTTTCCTGCAACTTTTCGATTTAAGACTTCATTTTGTCCACATCCGATACTCACGCCAATTATATAATTACGTCTAACACATTAATAATATTCTATAGTTACAAAGTTTTGCGTGAAAAAATAAAAAACATTTAAAAAAAAATTGAGGTAATTTATTCTACTCCAAAATTCACTTATCCATTCGCGCCATTCAAGCCAATATGTTTTCATATTTACGACGCGGTTGTATGGAAAAATCGGTTAAAATATCGATTTTTCCTTACATGATTACGACCTTATTTCATCCCTTTAGCCACTTGCAACACTCAAGCCTTTGGTTTTAAAAAGTCAAGTTTTATTAATTAATCATTTAGTGAACACCGCTTGCATGGAAATATGAGTAAAAAACAACTTTTATTTCTTTTAAGAAAAATCGAATAATATTCTATATGTTATCCCTAGGTGCCACTCGTAAATGTCCTTTCATTCTACTAAACATTGATGTATTTTTCATCCCTCTTCGAGGCTTGTATGCGAAAATAAGCCACCTAAATCAGTCACTATCTGAGGGTCTATGTGGATATTATTCACTGATGGGTCTGTGATGATGTTTACTACGCCGCAGCAAAATTAAAAGGTACAAACTTCCAAATCACTGAAATGTTGACAAGCAACTTTAAGAATTTGTATTTTGAAGAAAGAAAATTTATGGAAATTTCATCAACATGAAAGAATAGTAGTGTGTATGTTTCATAATAATAAAGAATATGTTCTACACTCAAAAGACGAATGGATCTCTCTCAGAAGTAAACTAAATAAACAGTAAGACAATATGTGCCATTTAGAAAAGTGTTTCTTTGGCTTTAATAATGTGTGGTTACAAAGGTTTATATTATGTACCTACTGTTACAATATTGTCACGAAGTCAGGTTTTTTGTACCAGTTTCGTTTTTGAAAGAAAATACAAAATATAAGAAAATATAAAATTTATTCAATCTCAACCACACTTCAATTATTTTAACAATATTTTTAAATGTCTCAAGCTTGGAGCACGTCACAATCTTCCCCAAAAGGCACAATGAAAAACTTTTCTAATTTATAAGGATTTTAAATTATTACTTTTTTAATTTATAAGGATTTTAAATTATATAAAAAAATGGCTTAGTGGAGTCTCTTTTCGAGTCCACCTTTTTCGCTGTCGAGTTTACAACTAACTTCCTTGTTTAATTTTCATATCTAATTTTTTGAATATTGCATCTGCAAAATTTTACGTAGTTTAATCAAACTTAAATTACGTGCCATTACTCCATCTATTAGCCGATGTCAAAATATTTAAATTTGACAACCTCTAAACTGTTTTTCTTAAATATTAGAATTGTTAATTCGTCTATTTATATCTAGAGGGCGTTAATTAGTATCTTTAATCTAAAATTAAAAACATTTATACCTTCAGAATTATAAACACTTCATGTTGTCTAAGAACCCATTTTAGTTCTTGTAGGGTTTAAAAAAGTTTTAAATTTGTTTTGTCTTAATGTCTGTCCGTTCGTGAAATATTTTAATAATTTTATTTAATAGTTTTAGACCTACTTGTGTTTTGACATCAACTTTTTGTTGCAACTACTGTTTTTATGCATTTCTTAAAAAATACTCGCATACTTGTTTTTTCACACCGACCCTGTGATAATCTCTAAGCTTAGTCTTAAATAGATGAGTAATACGGGTGAGTTCTTGATATTTGACAACTTTCATAATTTTTAAACCAACTTTATTAGTTATGAGCTCATTCGTTTTTACCTCTCTATTTTAGACCATACCTGATGATGAGGATCTGATCTCCTCGAAACCGGTCGTATTAAATTACTCTTGTGAGATCTTAAGGACCACCCTTGTTTTATTTACCTCTTTTTTGAACATATAACTCACACATGGCTACTACCTTCAACTACCTTCAACTTTAAATTACGTGGTTGATGACCTGATATTATTTTAATTAAGCAATATAATTTCCTTATTATTTCCTACGTATATTAGCAATTCGGCAGTATTTTGTAATCGGTTTTAAATTTGTTTAATTATCTATGTTTTGACTTAACAAAAAATGCTGAATAAAAAATAAAATGAATTTGTTTAATTTACTTTAAAAAACACTAAGAAAAATTATTATTAATATTTTTTGGGATTTGTGACAATATCTAACTTAACTATTTTGTTTAAATTTATTTATATTTTGATTTGCCTGGCAGTCCTTGTCGTTAGGTACAAAAATATCGTTTTTTGCCTTTTTCTTACACCTTACACGTGAAATTGTACTTTTTTTATTATTAATTTTTAAGTTTTCTATCCTTAATATCACAATTTCGTATAAATAAGAGTTGTAATGTTCGCTACATAAGAAAGTTTATTTCTAGTTTACTGTAAACCAACCAAAAAAACTTAGATTTTTGTTTTTTATATTATCTAATAGGGAGTTGATTAGAAGATGACAGTAGGAAATTTTAGTTTGTTTTTCTGGTGTATTCTGATTTTACTATTTTCTCTTATCAATATTTTTGTTTTGCCTAGCTTTTTTTGGTAGTTATTACCATTATAAATCCTTCGATTATTCTAGGTCTAGAATGGAGGTGCTTTTAAAAAGTGTAATATAATAATAAACTGTATTTAATGAAATATGTTAGATTTTAAAATTTGCCATAATAATACAGAATCTTTAATACCATCATTCTTAAATTGTATTAAATACATATCCGATAAATTTTTTTATTTAATATTAATAAGAGGGACGGAGCTAACCAAAAACATCAGATCTGAAAGCATAAATATTGACGGATACCATATCGTAAGGAGGGATAAATGCAATGTGGTGGAGTTTGCATTAGAGTACAAGGCAATTAACACGAATGATTAAACAGAAAACTTGTGAATAAACATCGTGACGAAGTCACTAAATTTTTAATAAATTATAAAAATGTATATTTTAATTAATTTTCGCTGGAGAACGTCTCAGAGAGCCCCGTATTTTGGTTTTCTAGTAATTTCCGGTTTTATAACATCTGAGAGAACCCTTGTAGTTTAAAATATTGTCGTATGGACGCTAATTCATATTCGTATTAAAAGATTTAATTTCATGCAAATTATCTAGGTTCATTTGCCAAGGTATCTGAAGGACATTTTTTATTTCGTCAGTAGTAAATAGTTCAAAACTGGAGGTGGTTTTTCCCACTCCGAAATTGTGCAGACGTGGAGCTCTTCTGCTGGAAGGGCACAAATGGGAAGAAGTAAACAAATGTCTGTCTCTTGATTTCTGACCACCGTAAATGTCTTTAGTTCCGGCACTCCGATGCTCTTCAAGTAGTGATAAAGAGTTAGTTAACCATTTAGTCTTTCTGTATTCTCGATTAGAAAATCAATATAAGCCTTCTTCTATTTTGTTTTCTCTCGATACGAAGCTACTGGTTTTGTCCCGTCGTCTCATTAGAAATAAGTACTTTTGAAATAATTTTATTTATTGGTAAATTTATTTTTTGTATACCAGTAGCGTCGTAAACTGCCATATTAAATATTTATAACTTTTCAACCGTTGCATATAAATAATATACTAGTGGACAATTTATTTTATGCACATAGCAAGTCCCGAAAATTCCGTTTTAATTATTTTCAGTTTCAATATCATTTAACCGTTACATTTAAATAATTGATTTGTGGAAAAAAAATATTATCTGCGTACAGGGAGTTCCGAAATTATCCGATTTAATTGTTTAAGCGTTTAATAACTATTGTACATAAACAATTGTAGAAACTTCATGTTCTGTATATAGGGAGCGCTGTTAATTTCCGTAATAATTTTTTTAGTTTCTTTATAATTCACCTGTTATATTTAATCAATTTTATTTCTTGAAAAATTTATTTTCTGTATACAGGGAGCGTCGTAAGTTTCCGTATGAATTATTTTCTTGCATTATTCGACCGTTAGCAGTAACCATCTGGAGGTACTTTTAACTCCACTGAGTTTATCTTGAGTACGCTCTGGTGTACCACAGGGTCGCAGAGCAAACTGTGTTACCAAAGTTGGCGGCCGAGCAGTCCTTATTCCGCATATACCACCTTAGTACCATTCAGACTTCCAACTTCATCGTAAGGTAAATCAGAAGTCTTTCACAACATTAAGAATAACGAAATTTCCCTAGCAGTAGGCTGTATTTATAAGCCACCCAGTTTAAATTGCAATTAATTCTTAAATGAATTCGAAACATGTATATTTAATTTAATTCCAGCATGCAACGAAGTAATACGTCTCTGTGATTTTATTATTGATCTGATGAAGCAGAGAGTTGCAGGGAGTAGATTATTAAATCTAGTGAGTAGTGCTGATCTTAAACAGAAAATTAATTGACCTACCAGAATAACTGAACACACTTCAGTACTCCTAGATCTGATTATTATTTTATATAACAAAACTCTTGTTTACGTTTTATTTATGTCATTCGGAAATATGATTACATAAGTCATAAATATGCAAAAGCTAAATGGGTAAAAATGTGTGTTTTAAGAGAATTAGATTATGTTCTTTTCAAAAAATTCTGGTTAAGAAAAACCCACTTTATATATACTGTAACGAAATATCTAGTTATTATATTTACTTGTTGTGCTTGAGCTCAATTTATAGCGCGTGGGTTAGGTCATTAAATTACTCGAATAACTTTGAAAAAGAAGTTGGGCACCACTATATTTAAAGCTTACTACACTTGCCTCTAGATTAGTAATAAAAATATAGAAAATTACTAACCAGTAATGAATAATACTTAAACCATGCTTTAGATAAGGTAGTTAGCAAATTCTAATTCACATAAATTTTATTAAATTCAAATTTGAGATAATTTAGTGAGTAACCACTTATCTTTTGGGAAGTTTGGTAATATTCGGAATACAAAACTAGGTTATCTCAAGGTATATCATCAGGCAACTTCCACAAAGGGATTCGGGGTCCTTATTCGTAATTCTGCAAAGTGAATGATCTTCAGTATTCAAACTTGAACTCGAACTCGAAACTGTCTAGCGATGCGACCAAAACGTCTTGAGATGAATCCAAAACGTCTAGATATAAATCCAAAACACGTCTAGAGATGAACCAAAAACGTCTAGAGATGAATCCAAAACCGTCTAGATATATCCATGAGCTAAAAAGGATTAAAATGTTATTATAGGAAAAAGAAAGTTTAAAAAGGATTTTGATAAAATGATTTAACTATTAAATGAATAACTTCACAAAGACTAAAATTAATATGAAAAGGAAAAATCCTATTTAATATATTTAAATATAGTAAAGCATATTATCTTATTAAAAAAAATATATATTTTTATACAAAATTAACCATGTGTTATTCATTGATGATATTTAGGTTATGTTTAAAACGACGATTTATTTAAGAAATCCTTGTACAAAATATATATATTTAATAATATATTATTATTAAAACATACCTTATAAAATCAGACGGCCAGTTAAATAAATAATTGTTAGCAATCCCCGTAAGAAACTCCACTGGGATATCTAGTACTATGACCCATTAGGCGATAAGTTGAAATCTTCAGAAAATGAGATAAGCATTAATTTATATATATGGCATTAATGTGCGAATCTTTATACAGTTTAGTCGAGTATAATAAATAGTTGTGTTAAATAGTCAAGTTTAGTATTACCACCCTCTCCTAACATCAGAAGTGGTTCGACTCACGCTAAAATGGGTAGAAAAAGAAGGTATTTTTCTTCGAGTAGTTCTAGTTCCTCGAATTATACTCGTTCTTCGTCCAGTTAAAGTGCATCTAGATGAAATAAGAGACGCAAGAGAAGTAAACAAAAAAAAAAGAATTTAAAAGTACATAAAAATAAGGCGGGGGTAAGTCAAGTCTCATTATCGTTATTATCGGAAAAACATGTTACATCTAGTGCAGTACCAGAATTTAATCCATTATCAGATAATGTAGGCTGTTGTATTGAAATTATAGAGCATCATGTAAAATTATTTAATTGGGCCGAACACCAGACTATCCATCAAGTTGTGAATAAGCTACAGGGTACAGCAAAAATGTGGTATGAAAATTTAGTCACCAACGACAAGCAATGACCTAATTATAGTTGTTTCGATTGGAAAAACAAATTGATGAAGACATTTCATTCTAGAAGGGATATGTACACACTTTTAATTGAATTAGCAAATCATAAGCCTTCAGATGGATGTTCTTTATATGAATTAGCAAAAATTGATAATTTAAAACTAAATTTTTCCATTGAAAATAAAATTTTATTAGTTTTGGGTGCTATAAATGATAAAAATATTATTTTAGCAGCAGAAGCTGCAAATATCATTGATTTAAACATTTAAAGGCCTTATTTGCGAAACAAAGTTTATTGTAAGATTTCAGAAAAACCACAAAAATATACTGAAGATTCGAATAATAATTATTATAATAGATCTATTGCTAGACCAGTAAAGATTTTGGCCGAAGGGATATTTTTGACCAATTTAAAAAGTAAAGCACGGAAGACAAAGGAATTTTTCAACGGTGAATCATAAAATAATTATTTGCCATAGATGATAGTGATAATTGTCCTCACTGACACAAAATTTGTAATAATTGTAAAATAAAAGTTCATATTGGCAGAGCTTGTAAATCTACTGTAAAAAATAATGAAAAACAAATAAATTAAACAATAACTGAAAACGTTAACATGATAACTAACAAAGAGGCAAACAAATTTTTCAAACCGGTTCTTATTAATAATCAAGTTATACAAGCGTTTATAGACTTAGAAAGTGATTGTTTGTTGATTGAAAAAAATTTAGCAATTCAACTTAAACTACAGGTTAAAAAGTTACAGGAAAAAATGCGTCTTACGGGGTTCAATGGTGACGTAACCGAAGTGAATGAATATGGTAAATCTAAAGTAACTATGGAAGGGTGTAAATTAAATATTTTATTATATGTTACAGTTAATACTTTAAAACATACTGAAATTTTAGTAGGCCGTAATTTTACGGAAAATCCAAAAATTTCTTATTATCGTATTGGTTATGAATTAACTTTTAAATATTCAGATAATTTACAACTTTTTTAACTTAAAGTTAATCACGGGGACTTAAATGAAATAGATAAAATGAAATTATATAATATTATTAAAACATTTCAGAATTGTTTATATTCCTCTATGGAAAAAATGGGCAAAGCACATTCGGTAATAATGAAAATAGAGACTACTTCATCTAAACTAGTTACATTTAGACCTTATAGATTATCACAGTCAGATAAGGATATCATGAAAAAACAAGTTGGTGAGTTACTTTCCGCCTATATAATAAAAAAAAGTAGCTCAGAATATGCTAGTCCAGCTTTATTAGTAAACAAAAAAAAGGTGATAAAAGGCTAGTTATTGATTATAGGGCTTTAAATAAAATAACAGAAAAAATTAAGTTTGATTTACCAGTTATAGAAGACCTTATAGATTCATACATATTTTTCGACAATGGATTTAGCGTCGGATTACCATCAAATACCATTGCACCCCGATTACACACACAAAACAGCATTTGTAACTCCTTACGAATATTTAAGAGTACCCTTCGGGTTATGTAATGCCCCTGCGGAGTTTCAGAGAATGATGTTTGAAATTTTTGAACCTCTTCGAAATGTCGGTATCAGTCCTTATCTGGACGATAGTATTATTCCATCTAACACAATAAGTGAGGGTATGGAAAAATTGCAAAAAGTTTTAAAGATCATTGAAGAACATGGTCTAACTGTTAAATGATCAAAATCTCAATTTTTTTCAAACTAAAATAACGTACCTAGGATATGTAATTAGCAATAATAATGTTTCTCTTAGTGAAGAGAAAACAGTTGCTGTTAAAAATGTCCCTATGCCAAAGACTATTCACCAGGTAAGACAATTTCTAGGGCTTACTGGTTATTTCAGAAAATTTATTAAAAATTACGCTTCTAAAACTAGTATATTAAGAGATTTATTAAAAAAGGAATTGAAATGGAATTGGACTCAAAAACATACAGAACTGGTAAACCATCTGAAGAAGGTGATTTGCTCAGTTCCCATTCTAGCCATATTTAGTCCAAAGTTAGAAACACGTGTATACACAGACGCTAGCCAAGAAGGAATTGGAGGCATAATTATTCAACTCAATGGAGCAGGAGAAAAACCAGTAGCTTATTACAGCAAGAAAACTTCTCCTGATGAAAGAAAGTTTTACTCATTTGAATTAGAACTACTTGGCATTGTGAGAACTTTAGAACGATTTCGACACTATCTTTTGGGGATTCCATTTACTATTTTCACTCACTGCAATGCCGTTCAAAAGGCCATGTCAAAGCAAACAATTATTCCTAGAATATCAAGATGGCTACTGTCACTACAAGAATATAATTTTATTATACAACACAAACAAGGAAGGATGATGCAGCACGTTGATGCATTAAGTCGTAATCCAGAAATAACACAGGAGTAATATGAACTAAGTACAAAACTAATAAATAAAGAAGACTGGTTGAAAGAAGCTCAAGAACAGGATAATAATATTAATGAAATAAAATAAATATTATTATCTGGTGACATGCAAAACAACAAACAAGTATTTAAAGAATTTGATTTACGTGGAAATAGAGTTTTCAGATTAACAGAAAAAGGTCGACGTTGGATGGTCCCAATGAAATGCAGATGGCAGGTGATAAAGCTGAATCATGATGATGTTGGTCATTTTGCGTTAGAAAAAACAGTAGAACGGATTAAACAAAGCTATTGGTTTCTTAAAATGAAACATTTTGTTCGAAAGTATATCAGATCATGTCTTAACTGTCTATATCATAAAACGGCAGAAGGAAAGAAACCACGTTATCTTCATCCTATTCCAAAGTATGCCAAACCGTGTCATACCATACATATTAACCACCTTGGACCCTTCGTAGAAAGTAAGAGAAATAGCTATCTATTAGTAG
Organism: Psylliodes chrysocephalus; assembly: GCA_927349885.1. NCBI lineage: Eukaryota > Metazoa > Arthropoda > Insecta > Coleoptera > Chrysomelidae > Psylliodes > Psylliodes chrysocephalus. Next base: position 45,040,759 of record OV651817.1, read on the forward strand.
TTGTTGACGTATTTACAAAATTTGTATTTCCCAGAGCAGTTCCAGATACTAAAGCTGTTAATGTAATAAAACAATTGTCAGAAATATTTTCTATTTTTGGCAATCCCAAAGAATAGTAGCCGATGCTGGAACAATTTTTACATCAAATGAATTTAATAAATTTTGTGAAAATAGAGGCATTCGGCTTCACATAACAGCAGTTGGTATGCCCAGAGGTAACGGACAAGTAGAACGAGTTATCAAATTACTATTACATGCATTAGCTACAATGGGAGCTGACACTTCCACTGATAATTGTGACTCAAATTTACAAGTAATCCAACAAATGATTGAAAGTACGAAGCATAAGACAACAGAGACTACTCCCGCCGAAATAATGTTGGGTATAAACTCAAAAGACAGGCTGACCGATACGTAGACGAAGAAAGTGACAACCAAGATGTGACCGAGTTAAGAGAAAAAGCAAAAAGAAACTTAAAAGCAAATGAAGAAATCCAGAGAAAAATATTTAATAAGAAAACAAAACCAGTGGAAACATTCGTGGTAGGAGATTGGGTTATAGTAAGAATATCATGTGTTCCATCAAACAATAGTCAAAGCAAGAAATTGTTAGAAAAGTACAAAGGGCCATTTAAAATTATAGAGGTTCTTCCTAATGACCGCTATAAAGTTAAAGAAGATATCTATGTGAAGAAATCTAAAAAGACTGTAGCTTATGAAGGAGTTTATTGTGTAGAAGACATTAAGCTATTTAACCTTCGAAAATAAAATAAGAAGAAGGTAAATATAAAATTAATATGCTTTTGGTATAAAGGCCTCTAGCAACCTAAAATGTAGTTAAAGTTAAGATACACAAAAAAGAGGCTACAGGTATAAAGGCCTATAGTCATGGCAATTTAAAAACTGCAGGTATAAAGGCCTACAGTGATTTCAAGTTAAAAACTGCAGGTGTAAAGGCCTACAGTGATTTCAAGTTAGAAACTGCAGGTATATAGGCCTACAGTGTTTTCAAAATAATTTCAATTAGTGATACAGGTATTAAGGCTTCAGTGAATAACAGATTTTAATTATCACTGCTTGGACTACTATATTCGTCTATTAGAAACCCTTAAACATCACCCATTTTATTTATTTTAGATATTACGTCTGTTCGAGGACGAACAAACCGTAAGATGGCCGTGTTAGCAACCACCTTAAGAAACGCCACTGGGATATCTAGTACTATGACTCATTAGGCGATAAGTTGAAATCATCAGAAAATGATATAATATAATTTAGATATATTTTATTGTGCCAATCTTTATATAGTTTAGTCGAGTATAATAAATAGTTGTGTTAAATAGTCGAGTTTAGTGTTACCACCCTCTCCTAACATAAGTATCATCCATTTCAACGGATGACCTAGACTAAAATAAAACCAAGTTGATTGTCGCTGTTAGCGAAATCAAAAATAAATCTCACAAGGCATAAACGACAAATGACTTTTGAGTAAGAGGTGATTGTGTCGAAATAACGAAATAACGGTTCCAACTGTTACAATACAAAAAAATTTCGCAAATATTTGTCATGCGTAGATTAGGTATGGTTGTAAATAAAGATATTTTAAGGACAGTACGATTTGCTCTGGTCCATAGTTACTTATCACATAGGACGTTACTTTGGGGTAGAACCAGTGCCACGCAGAAAATCCTCAGTTGTCAGAAAACGGCAATTAGAATAATTGCAAATGTTCCTTATGGGACAAGCTGTAAATCTTTATTTTTAGTTTACAAAATTCTCCCTTTTATGTGTATGTACTATACATACTAGAAAAATTGATGTGGTTTCATAAGAAAAATGATCAAATTCCTTTACAAGATATCTCAGAATAGTAACTACACCAAACAATAAGCCAGATGTGAAAATATACAATTCATCTGTTAATTTTCACCGTACTGTTACGTGTGAAAATTATCTACAAATATTGAAAACTTATGCAGGGCCATATTAAACTGTATCATATCCAGACATTAATCATCCTAATCAAGTAGATTCTAGTATTCGATTATATCAGGATGGAGCAAGACCCCATTCTATTGATTAGGGATTTTCTCAATGTTTCCAATCGCTGGAATAGACGACACGGTCACATTGCATGCTACATCCTCAGACTTAACTCCCATGGACTTTTTTCTGTAGCTACTTAAAAAATAAAGTTCACGTAAACCGACCTATTAATTTGAAAGACACTAAAGAAATTTAAACGAGAATTTACCGAATTACAGCAGATACAGGTTATAACAGAAAGATGTACCTATAGAAAATATAATTACAGTTTATTTTTATACTTTTATTTTTACCAAGTACTAACTACTTTTAATATTTTTATTGCAAACTAAATGTTAAATAATATGAGCATTGGTTTCCTTTATAATGACTAATGCTTTCCTTTACACTTAGTATACAACTTTTTTACATAATGTAACGTATGTGGTATATGGTCATTCAATTTTTAATATAAAAATATACCCTTTAAATTTAAAAACAAAAAACTTATAGAAAAAAAGAGGAAAATTAAAAAAAATAGACTTCTTGTCCAAAAAGAATTACCTATTCAGATAATAAAGTGTTTCCACACTTTTTGAATGCATTGTATATCATTTTCTAGTCAAAATTACTAGAAGGTTTAATCAAACAAATTTTAATCTAATTTTATCACTACATATTGCTCATCCTATACCTAACAAATTTAAAATTAAAAAATAATTATACTCCTTTTTAAAAATAATAACCACCTGTCGAATTTGACAACAATTTATAAAGAGGTAAAATTATTACCAAAAAATGATTTCATCTTTGACAAACTGTACATTTTATTTTCTAAATTTTATTAAAGGCACTTGACTCGGATCGTAATATTTCTAAGGCAAGAATCTACCATTACGCTATAGCATAGACCATTAATTACCACTCTGTATTTATTTGATAATGTAATCAGACAGGGTCTACCCCAGAGATATCTCGTTAATTGATGTATTTTGGTATGAAACATGAAACCTTAAAGTGCTTGGTTACCGAGATACAAGGAAATGAAAATTTAAAATCAAAATTCAAAATTTTAAATCAAAAACGCCTTAAAAATATTTTTTTTTTAACTTTGGTGATCAACGTCATCTTTTAAATAATAATATTTAAGAATAAACTATCTTTAAAATTATTTATTCCAGCATAAATAAATTGTTTTGCTAAGATGTATGAGGTATATTTAATTCGAAGAATAAAAAGACATGTCCTGTATATAAAATAAATAAATTGATAACATTAATTTCACTTTACAAGATATTTTTGACGAACAAAACTTAGACGTAGAACTAACTAATCTCTTGCGAAAAAAAATCTTTCAAATCAAGAAAATAATAAAGTATTCCTCAAGCTAATTAACGTTGAAACACAATTTTAAAATTTGGTACGAAATTTCGACTAATAAACAAAAAAAATATATTTTTCTAGAAGTTTACGTTACAGTGCTTTTCTTAAAGTACATAACGTAGCTCATCTAGGCCTCAAAAATACATCTAAATCAATTAAAAAATATACTTTTGGCCCCACATGAATAAAAAAATATGTCTTTGGACGAAATCATGTATTCAGTGCCAAAAAGCAAAAGTTTTCAATTACACTAAATCTACTTTAGGAAATTTTACCGTTCCTAAAAGTAGATTTCAGCATATTCACATAGACCTAGTAGGTCCATTAAGGTCTTCTGGTGGTTGCACTTACCTACTCACAGTAATCCATAGAGGCACTAGGTGGATAGAAGTATACCAACTTAAAAATGTCGAATTAGAAAATATCATTAGAACTTTAATAAATCAGTATATTCCACGTTTCGGAATACCCTATAAAATTACACATGATCAAAGTGTTCAGTTCGAATCAGGCATGTTCAAAGAATTTAGTAAAATATTAGGTTTTCAGAGTTTACACACCACACCTTACCATCCGCAAGGTAAATCTAAAACAAAACAACAAATAAACATTGCTGCAATTAAATAAGAACAAAAGTAAATTAGGATTTAATAAAAGTTAATATTTAGAATTGTACGACACGCCACTGGAAAAAATTACATGTTTGGCCATTTTAATATCATTAATTGCTTAAATATCTATGAAAAGTATAAAATAAACAAACTTGGTGGGTAAAATTTATTACTCTGGAGTAAGACATGTACAATATGTAAATACCAAGTTGTATAACACCAAATAAAATGAAAAATATAAGAAAATATATAAAGTAAAAATGATTTATGTTTATTATTTACCTGTAAATCGTAATGATTGCTTATTTCTTGCCGCTATAACTTTTACACTGATATGCCACACAATAAACCATTGTAATAAACCAATTATTAAATGTCGTGTAAACTATGTTAATTAATTTTAACTGAAATAAATCGGATTTTAATATAGAATCGAATTTAATCGGTGTTAAGAATAATAATACATAAAATAAAACGTATCGAATAAATGTCTATGAAAGAATGCCGTGCCAAATATTCTTATGCAACCCAGTCCGACGTATCGTTCTACGAAATATAAGTAGCACTCGTGAATCATGACAGGATGGTCCTAGCCTAGCGATAAACGAAACATCCGAGTGGTTACAGTCGTTTAATTCAAAAATAAGAAAGAAACACGAACAAAAACTTTGGTGTCACCGAAATGATTAGCACCAAAATAATGGCTGCCAATAGATAATCGGCACAAAATACTACATGTACTCTATAAACTTGTAATGTGTCCTCTCTTTATTACCTAGTCTAAGGTTATTTCTAGGACTGACTAGTTTTCAAAATCTTGAAAGGTAATTGCGAAGTAACCGTCAACATTCAGTGCGCAAGTGCCAACTAAAAAGACAAAGAAGGTCACTTTTTTTATTAATAATTTAATTCATCATTAGTTATAAATTTTTAATTAATCGTTAATCAATTGATTCAATTTTAATTTTTTTTCTCTTTTAAAGAGAGGGAGAGTATTTGTGGTGCTCTAGTCTTGTTTGGCGAACAGAAGATTGGGAGCACTATATAAAGGATCGCCGTTGCTACCCTAAAGGAAGACCAAGATAAACAACCAGATTTTTTACATCAAATCATCTACACATCAACTTAAAAATTCCCTGCACTATATTTATTATACTCTGTGTTGGTTATAGGTAGATTTTACTGTAGTAAATATATCATTTTGGGAATATTATTATGGTTTTCCAAATTTAATCTCATGTTTAAAAAATTTATACGTGGTCTATAGTATAATAAGTATTAATGGATGCCCACCCAGCAAAAAGATATTTAAAAATGCCATGTTGTAAACTAATTTAAAGCAATATTAGTTTTACGTAATTAAGTAGTATATGACCTCATGCAAACATCCAAAATGTGTTGAACGTGAAAACTTTAGCCATTTCGGGCCTACTATTCCTGCAAGTCCGTCCTGAACAAAGCCAACACAATGGTGATAATTTCCTGTGGCTGCGGTCTTCCTCATATAAATGTAATTAGCGTTATTCCTACAAACCCGCAAGGACTGAAGATGGTTCACATGCTAGCCACTTTACGGATATGTCTCTCCGGTTAAATGGAACGGAGTTCGTTCAGATGCTTACCCTATCTGCAAGATGATTAGAAAATGTCACTACCAAGAAAGCAACTAATGATACTGCTCTGGTTTTATAGTAGTTTAGGCTAAACGATGTTTGGATTTGGAGACAAGACAGAGAGATTTTTATTGCAAATAAACCGTAATTAAATACGACAAGCAAAGTGAAATTAGTCGTCTATGGATAAAATGGATTTTTAGTTTCTTTGGGTCTAATTTACAACCACACAAAGTCTTTTATTTTCTTTATAAATTCGAACAAGTAAAAGAATAGAGTGGACACTTTATCATAAAATTGAAGAAAAATGAGATTAAAGAAACTTGCATACCTAATGCTGACAGGAACATATTGTTATATTTTTGTTTTTTTTTTATTTTTATATTTTTTAAAGTTAATATTGACATTGATTTATATCTCTTGAATCAATTTTATTAATATTATTATTATTATTATTATTATTATTATTATTATTATTATTATTATTATTATTATTATTATTATTATTATTATTATTATTATTATTATTATTATTATTATTATTTATTATTATTATTATTATTATTATTATTATTATTATTATTATTATTATTATTATTATTATTATTATTATTATTATATTATTATTATTATTATTATTATTATTATTATTATTATTATTATTATTATTATTATTATTATTATTATTATTATTATTATTATTATTATTATTATTATTATTATTATTATTATTATTATTATTATTATTATTATTATTATTATTATTATTATTATTATTATTATTATTATTATTATTATTATTATTTATTATTATTATTATTATTATTATTATTATTATTATTATTATTATTATTATTATTATTATTATTATTATTATTATTATTATTATTATTATTATTATTTATTATTATTATTATTATTATTATTATTATTATTATTATTATTATTATTATTATTATTATTATTATTATTATTATTATTATTATTATTATTATTATTATTATTATTATTATTATTATTATTATTATTATTATTATTATTATTATTATTATTATTATTATTATTATTATTATTATTATTATTATTATTATTATTATTTATTATTATTATTATTATTATTATTATTATTATTATTATTATTATTATTATTATTATTATTATTATTATTATTATTATTATTATTATTATTATTATTATTATTATTATTATTATTATTATTATTATTATTATTATTATTTATTATTATTATTATTATTATTATTATTATTATTATTATTATTATTATTATTATTATTATTATTATTATTATTATTATTATTATTATTATTATTATTATTATTATTATTATTATTATTATTATTATTATTATTATTATTATTATTATTATTATTATTATTATTATTATTATTATTATTATTATTATTATTATTATTATTATTATTATTATTATTATTATTATTATTATTATTATTATTATTATTATTATTATTATTATTATTATTATTATTATTATTATTATTATTATTATTATTATTATTATTATTATTATTATTATTATTATTATTATTATTATTATTATTATTATTATTATTATTATTATTATTATTATTATTATTATTATTATTATTATTATTATTATTATTATTATTATTATTATTATTATTATTATTATTATTATTATTATTATTATTATTATTATTATTATTATTATTATTATTATTATTATTATTATTATTATTATTATTATTATTATTATTATTATTATTATTATTATTATTATTATTATTATTATTATTATTATTATTATTATTATTATTATTATTATTATTATTATTATTATTATTATTATTATTATTATTATTATTATTATTATTATTATTATTATTATTATTATTATTATTATTATTATTATTATTATTATTATTATTATTATTATTATTATTATTATTATTATTATTATTATTATTATTATTATTATTATTATTATTATTATTATTATTATTATTATTATTATTATTATTATTATTATTATTATTATTATTATTATTATTATTATTATTATTATTATTATTATTATTATTATTATTATTATTATTATTATTATTATTATTATTATTATTATTATTATTATTATTATTATTATTATTATTATTATTATTATTATTATTATTATTATTATTATTATTATTATTATTATTATTATTATTATTATTATTATTATTATTATTATTATTATTATTATTATTATTATTATTATTATTATTATTATTATTATTATTATTATTATTATTATTATTATTATTATTATTATTATTATTATTATTATTATTATTATTATTATTATTATTATTATTATTATTATTATTATTATTATTATTATTATTATTATTATTATTATTATTATTATTATTATTATTATTATTATTATTATTATTATTATTATTATTATTATTATTATTATTATTATTATTATTATTATTATTATTATTATTATTATTATTTTACAAATTAATTACACCTTGAGTAAAGTTGAAGGTAATTACTTTCTGATTAAAATATAGGCTAATCTGTCCAGTAAACCTACTTGTTACTTGTGTGTCAGTGGTGAAAAGATCGGCCGTTATTCTTTTAGATTAACATTATTTATTATATTTATGAGACTTTGAAATATTTTAATTTTTATATTTATTCTTTCGTAATTTACCTCAGGGATCCAAGGATTATTGGGCCTGCCTCGAATAAAATTTGAACTTGGTTCGTAAGATTGCCAACTAAATGAAAATCAAATATTAAATTCGAAAATGCTACATTTATTTTTATCAATAAAATGTTATACAAATAAATAATTTAGTTACACTAAATTTTAACAAGTGGCATTTATGCCAGATAATTTATGATAAGATCGAATATCTCTTGTTATTTTTTTTTACTACTTACATGAAAAATCACCATTATTTACTTTATTTCCCTAATTAGAAGTAATATTTCCCACCCTAGGTAAATATTGACAATAAAAAAACACCTAGGTAAATAATGAAATTGAATTCCATTAGTTTCGTTATGTTAATTTAACAACTAAACTCCCACACTACTTAATATGTCGAAATATTGTAAAAATAAGTAGGAAATAACTAAAGCTGGGATTATCAAAATCTACTCAAAATTAAATATGATAATGTTTTGCCCGCGACTTTGCTCGCATGAAGTCGTGTTAATAATATAAAAAAAATACATGACTTCCTTTTTTTATTTTTTTGTTGTTGTTTACCCATTTTTATTCATTTTTAATGATTTTTATTTATTTTTATTAATTTTTAATGATTTTTATTTATTTTTATTAATTTTTATTTATTTTTATTAATTTTTATTTATTTTTATTCATTTTTATTCATTTTTATTCATTTTTATTAATTTTTATTTATTTTTATTCATTTTTATTCATTTTTATTTATTTTTATTCATTTTTATTCATTTTTATTCATTTTTATTTATTTTTATTCATTTTTATTCATTTTTATTCATTTTTATTCATTTTTATTTATTTTTATTCATTTTTATTCATTTTTATTCATTTTTATTCATTTTTATTCATTTTTATTCATTTTTATTCATTTTTATTCATTTTTATTCATTTTTATTGATTTTTATTCATTTTTATTCATTTTTATTTATTTTTATTCATTTTTATTCATTTTTATTCATTTTTATTCATTTTTATTCATTTTTATTGATTTTTATTCATTTTTATACATTTTTATTTATTTTTATTCATTTTTATTCATTCATTTTTATTCATTTTTATTCATTTTTATTCATTTTTATTCATTTTTATTCATTTTTATTCATTTTTATTCATTTTTATTCATTTTTATTTATTTTTTTTTTTTCATTTTTATTCATTTTTATTCATTTTTATTCATTTTTATTCATTTTTATTCATTTTTATTCATTTTTATTCATTTTTATTCATTTTTATTCATTTTTATTCATTTTTATTCATTTTTATTCATTTTTATTTATTTTTTTTTTTTCATTTTTATTCATTTTTATTCATTTTTATTCATTTTTATTCATTTTTATTCATTTTTATTCATTTTTATTCATTTTTATTCATTTTTATTCATTTTTATTCATTTTTATTCATTTTTTATTCATTTTTATTCATTTTTATTCATTTTTATTCATTTTTATTTCATTTTTATTCATTTTTATTCATTTTTATTCATTTTTATTCATTTTTATTCATTTTTATTCATTTTTATTCATTTTTATTCATTTTTATTCATTTTTATTCATTTTTATTCATTTTTATTCATTTTTATTTATTTTTATTCATTTTTATTCATTTTTATTCATTTTTATTCATTTTTATTCATTTTTATTCATTTTTATTCATTTTTATTCATTTTTATTCATTTTTATTGATTTTTATTCATTTTTATTCATTTTTATTCATTTTTTATTCATTTTTGTTCATTTTTATTCATTTTATTTATTTTTATTCATTTTTATTGATTTTTATTCATTTTTTATACATTTTTATTTATTTTTATTCATTTTTATTCATTTTTATTCATTTTTATTCATTTTTATTCATTTTTATTCATTTTTATTCATTTTTATTCATTTTTATTCATTTTTATTCATTTTTATTCATTTTTATTCATTTTTATTCATTTTTATTCATTTTTATTCATTTTTATTCATTTTTATTCATTTTTATTCATTTTTATTCATTTTTATTCATTTTTATTCATTTTTATTCATTTTTATTCATTTTTATTCATTTTTATTCATTTTTATTCATTTTTATTCATTTTTATTCATTTTTATTCATTTTTATTCATTTTTATTCATTTTTATTCATTTTTATTCATTTTTATTCATTTTTATTCATTTTTATTCATTTTTATTCATTTTTATTCATTTTTATTCATTTTTATTCATTTTTATTCATTTTTATTCATTTTTATTCTTTTTTATTCATTTTTATTCATTTTATTTATTTTTATTCATTTTTATTCATTTTTATTAATTTTTATTCATTTTTATTAATTTTTATTCATTTTTATTCATTTTTATTCATTTTTATTCATTTTTATTCATTTTTATTCATTTTGATTTATTTTTATTCATTTTTATTCATTTTTATTCATTTTTATTCATTTTTATTCATTTTTATTCATTTTTATTCATTTTTATTTATTTTTATTCATTTTTATTCATTTTTATTCATTTTTATTTATTTTTATTCATTTTTATTCATTTTTATTAATTTTTATTAATTTTTATTCATTTTTATTCATTTTTATTCATTTTTATTCATTTTTATTCATTTTTATTCATTTTTATTCATTTTTATTCATTTTTATTCATTTTTATTCATTTTTATTCATTTTTATTCATTTTTATTCATTTTTATTCATTTTTATTCATTTTTATTCATTTTTATTCATTTTTATTCATTTTTATTCATTTTTATTCATTTTTATTCATTTTTATTCATTTTATTCATTTTTATTCATTTTTATTCATTTTTATTCATTTTTATTCATTTTTATTCATTTTTATTCATTTTTATTCATTTTTATTCATTTTTATTCATTTTTATTCATTTTTATTCATTTTTATTCATTTTTATTCATTTTTATTCATTTTTATTCATTTTTATTCATTTTTATTCATTTTTATTCATTTTTATTCATTTTTATTCATTTTTATTCTTTTTTATTCATTTTTATTTATTTTTTTTCATTTTTATTCATTTTTATTCATTTTTATTAATTTTTATTAATTTTTATTCATTTTTATTCATTTTTATTCATTTTTATTCATTTTTATTCATTTTTATTCATTTTTATTCATTTTGATTCATTTTTATTCATTTTTATTCATTTTTATTCATTTTTATTCATTTTTATTCATTTTTATTCATTTTTATTCATTTTTATTCATTTTTATTCATTTTTATTCATTTTTATTCATTTTTATTCATGTTTATTCATTTTTATTCATTTTTATTAATTTTTATTCATTTTTATTCATTTTTATTCATTTTTAGTCATTTTTATTTATTTTTATTTATTTTTATTCATTTTTATTCATTTTTATTCGGTTTTATTTATTTTTATTCATTTTTTTGTTTTTTTTCATTTTTTTTTTTTTTTGATTTTTATTCATTTTTATTCTAAACGTCACTCCAATCTGTTTTTAATTAATAATTCCAATAATTTACTAGAAAAGGTAAATAGGTAAATAGGTATCCAACCAATTAATATATAATAAATATATAATGTAATATATAATGTAAAATCACAATCCTGCAAATTAAAAACGGCCATGCCCAGTTGAATTTGACTATATTGCAGTGTTTTCTTAAAAATAACTTCATTCTTCTCATTATAGCTAAATATGTACATGATTTGTTTAATTCTTCTGCAGATGTTTCTCTTTCCTAAAAAGTACGATTTTGAAGTGTATTTAAATACCTATTTGATAATGTAACAAAAAACGCATAATTCTTTTAACATATTTATATATCTATATACCTAAGTAAAATTAAGTAAAACATTTTTACTTTCCTATCTGTATACAGATATAAGGAAAGTATAGATTTTTACGTTTTGAGGTCCCCTGAATCCGTTTTGACTATTTTCGCGATGATGTGTGTGTGTGTATGTGTGTGTGTGTGTGTGTGTGTGTGTGTGTGTGTGTGTGTGTGTGTGTGTGGGTGCGTGCGTGCGTGCGTGCGTGCGTGCGTGCGTGTGTGTGTGTGTGTGTGTGTGTGTGTGTGTGTGTGTGTGTGTGTGTGTATGTGTATGTGTGTGTGTATGTGTGTGTGTGTGTGTGTGTGTGTGTGTGTGTGTGTGTGTGTGTCTGTATAACGCATAACTCATGTACCGATACACAGAAAAACACCAAATTTTATCCAAAATGTAAAAAAAATATTTTTTTATAAAAATTGTTTAAATAAAAGTTGTTTGTAATATAATTCTCTATAATTTTTATTATATATATAATTTTTCTAAAATGAACCGTATTCGAGATATTTGAGAAAATGTCTAAATTTCGAATTTTGAAGAATACTCAAAAACAGATAAAAAAAAAAACATTAAATTTTAAACCTAAGTTTTATTTCGGCCTGACGTGAAATGATTAGATTTTGGACATAGTCGGAACATCTGGGGGGGTACTTTATGGGAGGCCACTTTTATATTTTATGGAATATATCTGTTATTAATGTTTGGAGAAAAAAATTAATCAAATAAAATTTACTTCTTATATTATTATCTATAATTTTTGTTTTATGTAAAAATTTCCTGAAATTCGAGAAATTTGACAAAATGTGCAAAATTCTGATTTTTATGAAAGTTTTTGGAATAAAAGTTGTTTGCGATATCGATCTCTGTAATTTTTGTTTATACATGATTTTTCTAAAATGGACCGTAATGGAAAAATTGTAGGAAATTTTAATTTTTCAGTATTTTCTTTTTCCATGAATATCTATAGAAAAATGTTTCGAGGTAGATGTATGTGGACAATGTATATATTTAGTTTATCCTCTAAACATTTATAGAGATGCTGCAATAGGTTGTACAAAATAACCGGAAAAAGCCTATAATAACTAGATAGGAAAGTCATGTGTTGGACACATCAGATTTTTTAAAAAGTAATGCATGTTAATTCTTGATATTTTTATAGAAATAATGTAGAAAACAACAAACTTATAAATACGCATTTGATTTCTAATAATTTTATGGGTACACCTTTATTGTTAATTTTTGAAATCAACCCTGTCTCCTCTACAATAATATTAATAGTTGCATTTCGAGTATGTATGCATATCGAGCCTCACCTTCATGCTCAATTCCATGTAGAACAACTCTATAAAAATATCAATTTAAGACAGTACATAATAAGAAAATATCTTGTTAAAAATAGTATATTACATTACGAGTGTGGAAAGTGACATTTTTCACACGAGTGGGAAATATTGTCGCACGAGGCACAAGCCGAGTGCGACTATCACACGATTGTGGAAAATCACTTTTCATACAAGTGATGTACAATATTTTTCCTACGACCACAAAATATTTTCATCAAAAAATGTAAAACCAGGTTATTATAATAATTAAAATGTATTTAAAAAAATAATCAACAACAATCGTATTTATTCAATTTTCATATTTTTTAAACAAAAAAAAAAAATTAAAAAACAAAAAAAAATAAAAAAAAACAAAAAAAAGTACTGGCCCCGCCAGGATTCGAACGCTGTCGTTCGCCAGGTCTCTCAAATGGCAAATTTGATAGTTTGATGCTCTAACCAACTGAGCTAACAGGCCTTTCGTCAATTAAGTGATCTATTCGGTTATATGTTTAACCAGAATAAAAAGCAAACATAATCTTAGTTATTATAAATTATTTTAATAATAATTGTTAAAGATAAATATCTAGGATCTAATTTACAACAATTTCAATAATTTAACAATCATATCAATTTTAGTATTAATATGGACATTACATAGATCAAAATAGAAATTAGGTGTTTGACATTTTGTAACAACTACTCCGGAAAGTAACATATTCTCACTCGGGTGGAAAGTAAATTCTTATTCATACGCATGTGATATAGGGCACTTTCAGTAGGACTTTATAGTGTGATATGTGTCACTTTCCTAAGTGGTCGTAGGAAAAATATTTATTCAATAAGTGTTTAAAAAATATATATTAACCATTTTTTTTAATGTCTATGAATTCAAATAAAGGACTTATTATAAATAAAAGTTCACTTTGTTTATCTGCTTACAATATTTTTTGAGTGTCTTTACTGTTGGTATAACGATCGTAACACTGAGAACCTGTTATTCTATATTTTCTTTCAAATTGCCAGATCAACTCGTCTTTCCTTGTTAATTATGCAAGCATGCAGTTATTTTCTAGGATTTACATGTCGTTAACCTTCTTACAACATTCTTTTTTTTTTGTTTCTTTTTGATTTAAATTTATAATGACTGTATAACACGCATGTTCATAAATTTTGATCATCTGTTCAGAAACTTCATTAACAGATAAACTGCTGTTTGATGATTGTCTTTGCCTAGTCCTGAAATTTAAAAATGTGCAGTAACTTAATGTTATGACTAATGGTAATAGTTTGATATAAACACATGATTAATAAACTCCCACTAGGTACTTATAGCTTGCAGCTTACTTATGTTTTGCTAATGCAGAATTAGGAGCTGCAGAACAGAGTTCTTTAAGGATATAATTCTTTTTGTCCGACATATTTTATCCTCATAAAGCTATCGCAATTCCTTTTGTTAAACGGAATACTCAAGAAAAATTTAAACCAAATGTCTTCATCAAAATTATATAGGAAAATTTTGGCTAGGTCTTGCCATTCTCGGACAACCTTTAAGGCATTCTCTTCCTTTTGACCTGCTTGATAGTGTTCGCCAGAAGAGGGACTTTACTAACTGGTTCCTCTCGTTCTTCCAGTCCTTTACTCTACTGGCATTGTCCGTCAAAACAGAGTCGTCTGGAGAAAATGTCTGCGTTGCTATGGAGACGGCCTCTAAGATGCTCTACTTTCTAGTTATTGCTAGAAAGCTGGCTAGGTGTGGGTGATCGGCATTGCTGCTGTAATTATTCATTGTTGGACTTTGTGACAGGCTCCGGGGTATTGATCCATGTAACATCCTGGCCTCATTCCCTGATTCTTGATTTATAGAACGAGTTCTGCTTTTACAAGTTCTTTAAAGGTTTCCGACTCTTCCGCAATTAAGTCATCTCCTGTTTCCATTTTGGCTATTTCGTTTCATATTTTGCAGTAATATTAAGATTTGTTAAAGAGTTGGTTGTAGAAAAGTATTAGTATTGACCTCTTTACTTTCCTGCCATCCAATTTCTCTTACTTCTGCGCAAGAATATCTGGATATGAGTTTATCCTCTTTATATTACTGGGCTGCATTCTGATCTGTTCTTTGAAATCTTTGGGCGCCTGTGGATAGGCCAGATAAATCAGTCTTTTCATATCGGCCTCCAATTTCTGTAGTCTCTTATTATGATTCTGGCTTTGGAATACTCGTTTCAAATGCTGTTGGCAATATCTTGTCTCTAAAGCTTGGACGAGATATGAATAACTGGGTTCTTCTTTGGGAAGTAACTGTAAAACGGTTGCTGCTTGTCCTCGCAGAGACACTATCAATGAAGCCGCCCTATTTTTCTCGGACCAGCCATTGGCTCTAGCTGCAGCTTTAAATTGGAGGTGATACGTTTCCCATGTTGTCTGACTGTCAATAGGGGGTGGCATAATGGTCTTATTAGTATGGCTTTGTAAAACTGGGTTTTGGACATGGCTTGGTAGGTTTGCAGTTTGTCTCTTGCTTTCCGAAGCTAGGCTATAAATTCCTCTTCCTAATTCAACTAGTTCAACTCTAATTTGTCTTTTCAACTCTACTGTAGCCGTTTATTGTTGTTTTAAAGTAGTTTTTAATTTGTCTTTTTGTTGTGTTTAGGAAACATGTTCAACTTTTTAGCTAAGATACCTCTTGCTTAAGGTTTTCTAGAATTTGCAGCAAACCATTCATTATTTCTACCTTAGCTTTTTTTCTTTGTATTATTAAAGCACCTATTAGCGTGCTTGAATTTCTACTGTACAAGTAACATAATATCAAGTACATCGAGGTTTACCAACCTTTTTACAGTATTTTTATTGGAATTGTCCTTTTTGCAGCTGAAATTGGTATTTTAAAAAATTCAATGTATGTTTTGTCTACAGTAATTAATTCAGCATCTATAGTTGCTGTAAATATTTGACAATTAGCCCTTTTAGAATTAAGTCGCCCAAGAGTTGTTCTACTATGGTCTATTGTCCCGGTCACGTCTTGAATGTGTGATTGCTGGACTTAGCTGACTAGTGATTAACGATCAATGACGTGAAATTAATGATGATAAATAAACGATGAATGGGAAGGAGTAGGGCATCAAAATAGTGGCACAATAGGCCACATGCGTCTCAGTGCCGGCATGCAAACTCCAAGAGGATGGAAAGCAGACTGAACCTCAAGTTTGATTGAGGGAAGCCAGTAGATAGACCCAAACTTAATTACGGGAGTCTGCCGGAATGCATAAAAGAATAAAAAAATGGCATTTCTTTCCTTTATCCATTAATATAGTGTGCAAGGTAAGGAAGGTGGTCACTACTACCAGAATCATATATTACTCGCCAATTTGACTAATCAGCCAGTTTTTTAGGACAGATACATACGTCGAGAGCACTCTTTCATCTGGTCAAGATATTCTCATAGAAGTGTCGTCATTAAGTATGAAAATTCTGTAGTCATTTAGAAACTGTCAAGAGTTAAACCATTCCTGCTACAATAACTGGAACTCTATGCCGTATGTTGAGTATTTAGATTTCCTAATAAAACAATTGGTTTGTTTGATTTTGCACTAATAAAAGTGACTACCTTATTAAGAATATTCCTAAAAAAAATTGTTTTGAGGGTTATGTTAATACTATTAAAAATTAAAAGTTATTCTATAACTACAATTTGCCAGGGGTCAGGGAATAATATATTTGTTAGGTTTATTTGATTAAACGGAATATTATGAATAAGTATGGCTACCGTACCCATCTTGCCTTTCGTGTTTCTACAGTGAAAACCTGGAATAAAAGACATTTGATTATCATTAAGCAATATCTTATTTATGCACACTGTGTCCCAATAAAGTCTTGAATTGGGTTTACCAGTGTATCTTTGTTTGTAAAGAAATTACGAATATTTTAAATGTTGTTTCTTCGACGAAAGTTACATTTTTTCATAACGGTCATGTAAATCGTGTTTCTTGGGCTACGAAAAATCCACATTGGATACTGGAGTATAATACACAATACTGAAGAAATTGGATGTATATGGAATGTATGGAATAACAGATCATATAAAAAATATAGTGGTGATACAAGGATCTCTGTGTCAACTCTGTTGACACAAAAAAATACTTCTGGTTTACCTTACATAACACCTCCATGGCTTTTATTCCAGTTCATGTTTTTAGATAGTTTTATTCTAATGGCATACTTTTAATATTATACTATATGTTCCGCAAGACCTCAAATTTTTATATATTAATCCAAAAGTTATGTCATTTAATTTAATATTCGCGTGATAATTTATGACGAAAAGCCAACGCCACGGAATCCTAAGTCAATTTTAATAAAGTCTCATGGCACTCGCACTCACTAATTCGTATCTAACTGAATCAAAACGTTAAAAACATGAATGTAAATTATAAATTAAAAATAAATAAAACATTACCATTAATCATATTTTATATAAACAAGGAAATAAAGTCAACAACACTAATGCTTATTAAATATTTGATTTTCTATTTTGTCTCTTGTTTTGCGGTTTTCCGTGATACACGACAATCTGAACAGATCGATAATCCATTTTTTCTGAGAATTAATTTATTTACTTTTATTTTTTTGGTATTTCCAAATAGAACATTATTAGAACTAACTATACGAAGAATATTACAAAATATTATTAAGTTTATAAATGTCTTAATCATAAAGTCCATCTTGATAGTAAAAATATTCTACGGGAGGTTATTGATATCTAGTTAGCCTGGAAAGATCCTAGTGAACAATTTATTATAGTTCCAAGTGTGACGTTTCATTAATAAGTTGTCGGAGTTTGACATCCATAATATCCAAAGAGTCCACTACAAATTTCGACCGTCGTCTGACATAGGCCCCGAAGGCATGTAAAAACATTGTACTTTACCAAACGCCACCTGTACCAATTATTACCCTGAGAGTGCTTAAAATGGCACTACCTGTGCCCTAATTAGCGAGAATAGATGAGATTTCCTAATGAGATAGGAATTATGACATCGGATACCCATTAATTATTAGATCTTAAAAAAGTAAATGTGCCACCTCTTTTCCTGAGATAAATACATGACACGGTATTTTTTGCAGCCAAATTCTCGACAAACTTCCGTCACATGATAGTCAAAATAAAATGCAATCGGAAAGGCATAATGTCCTATTTGGGAATATCCACATGTCCCACGAATTAACCTAGACCTAGTGGTAAACTGCTGGGTAAAATGTTGTACATCAGTACACATTGTGATACGCAAATAGTACACAAATAGTTTACAAATAGTACACAAATAGTACACAAATAGTACACAAATAGTACACAAATAGTACACAAATAGTACACAAATAGTACACAAATAGTACACAAATAGTACACAAATAGTACACAAATAGTACACAAATAGTATACAAATAGTATACAAATAGTACACAAATAGTACACAAATAGTACACAAATAGTACACAAATAGTACACAAATAGTACACAAATAGTACACAAATAGTACACAAATAGTACACAAATAGTACACAAATAGTACACAAATAGTACACAAATAGTACACAAATAGTACACAAATAGTACACAAATAGTACACAAATAGTACACAAATAGTACACAAATAGTACAAAAACAGTACACAAATAGTACCCAAATAGAACACAAGTAGTACACAAATAGTACACAAATAGTACACAAATAGTACACAAATAGTACACAAATAGTACACAAATAGTACACAGAGAGTACACAAATAGTACACAAATAGTACACAAATAGTACACAAATAGTACACAAATAGTACACAAATAGTACACAAATAGTACACAAATAGTACACAAATAGTACACAAATAGTACACAAATAGTACACAAATAGTACACAAATGGTACATAAATAGTACACAAATAGTACACAAATAGTACACAAATAGTACACAAATAGTACACAAATAGTACACAAATAGTACACAAATAGTACACAAATAGTACACAAATAGTACACAAATAGTACACAAATAGTACACAAATAGTACAAAAATAGTACACAAATAGTACACAAATAGTACACAAATAGTACACAAATAGTACACAAATAGTACACAAATAGTACACAAATGGTACACAAATAGTACACAAATAGTACACAAATAGTACACAAATAGTACACAAATAGTACACAAATAGTATACAAATAGTATACAAATAGTACACAAATAGTACACAAATAGTACACAAATAGTACACAAATAGTACACAAATAGTACACAAAGAGTACACAAATAGTACACAAATAGTACACAAATAGTACACAAATAGTACACAAATAGTACACAAATAGTACACAAATAGTACACAAATAGTACACAAATAGTACACAAATAGTACAAAAAGAGTACACAAATAGTACCCAAATAGAACACAAGTAGTACACAAATAGTACACAAATAGTACACAAATAGTACACAAATAGTACACAAATAGTACACAAATAGTACACAAATAGTACACAAATAGTACACAAATAGTACACAAATAGTACACAGAGAGTACACAAATAGTACACAAATAGTACACAAATAGTACACAAATAGTACACAAATAGTACACAAATAGTACACAAATAGTACACAAATAGTACACAAATAGTACACAAATAGTACACAAATAGTACACAAATAGTACACAAATAGTACACAAATAGTACACAAATAGTACATAAATAGTACACAAATAGTACACAAATAGTACACAAATAGTACACAAATAGTACACAAATAGTACACAAATAGTACACAAATAGTACACAAATAGTACACAAATAGTACACATATAGTACACAAATAGTACACATATAGTACATAAATAGTACACAAATAGTACATAAATAGTACACAAATAGTACACAAATAGTACACAAATAGTACACAAATAGTACACAAATAGTACACAAATAGTACACAAATAGTACACAAATAGTACACAAATAGTACACAAATAGTACACAAATAGTACACAAATAGTACACAAATAGTACACAAATAGTACACAAATAGTACACAAATAGTACACAAATAGTACACAAATAGTACACAAATAGTACACAAATAGTACACAAATAGTACACAAATAGTACACAAATAGTACACAAATAGTACACAAATAGTACACAAATAGTACAAAAATAGTACACAAATAGTACACAAATAGTACACAAATAGTACACAAATAGTACACAAATAGTACACAAATAGTACACAAATAGTACACAAATAGTACACAAATAGTACATAAATAGTACACAAATAGTACACAAATAGTACACAAATAGTACACAAATAGTACACAAATAGTACACAAATAGTACACAAATAGTACACAAATAGTATACAAATAGTATACAAATAGTACACAAATAGTACACAAATAGTACACAAATAGTACACAAATAGTACACAAATAGTACACAAATAGTACACAAATAGTACACAAATAGTACACAAATAGTACACAAATAGTACACAAATAGTACACAAATAGTACACAAATAGTACACAAATAGTACACAAATAGTACACAAATAGTACACAAATAGTACACAAATAGTACACAAATAGTACACAAATAGTACACAAATAGTACACAAATAGTACACAAATAGTACACAAATAGTACACAAATAGTACAAAAACAGTACACAAATAGTACCCAAATAGAACACAAGTAGTACACAAATAGTACACAAATAGTACACAAATAGTACACAAATAGTACACAGAGAGTACACAAATAGTACACAAATAGTACACAAATAGTACACAAATAGTACACAAATAGTACACAAATAGTACACAAATAGTACACAAATAGTACACAAATAGTACACAAATAGTACACAAATAGTACACAAATAGTACACAAATAGTACACAAATAGTACACAAATAGTACACAAATAGTACACAAATAGTACACAAATAGTACACAAATAGTACACAAATAGTACATAAATAGTACACAAATAGTACACAAATAGTACACAAATAGTACACAAATAGTACACAAATAGTACACAAATAGTACACAAATAGTACACAAATAGTACACAAATAGTACACAAATAGTACACAAATAGTACACAAATAGTACACAAATAGTACACAAATAGTACACAAATAGTACACAAATAGTACACAAATAGTACACAAATAGTACACAAATAGTACACAAATAGTACACAAATAGTACATAAATAGTACACAAATAGCACAAAACTAGTACACAAATAGTACACAAATAGTACACAAATAGTACACAAATAGTACACAAATAGTACACAAATAGTACACAAATAGTACACAAATAGTACACAAATAGTACACAAATAGTACACAAATAGTACACAAATAGTACACAAATAGTACACAAATAGTACACAAATAGTACACAAATAGTACACAAATAGTACACAAATAGTACACAAATAGTACACAAATAGTACACAAATAGTACACAAATAGTACACAAATAATACACAAATAGTACACAAATAGTACACAAATAGTACACAAATAGTACACAAATAGTACACAAATAGTACACAAATAGTACACAAATAGTACACAAATAGTACACAAATAGTACACAAATAGTACACAAATAGTACACAAATAGTACACAAATAGTACACAAATAGTACACAACTTCATCGCTACAGTTTTAACGCGAAGTTCATATAAAGCCGGGATCCAACGGCGCGTGGAGTGGCACTCCTCGGTGCGTGGAGTAGCAATCCTGGGTTGTGAGTTGAGTCTCAAAAATCGGACCGTTCACACGGCGCATGAGGATTGCACAGATGTGGACACCCGCCTATTGCAGTCTGTTTTACGACGGCAGTGTTGGCGATAAAAATTTCATAATTTGGTTTATTTGCACAAAAAGTTGAACCGTGAGCGGACGCGTATCGTTACATCTTTTATTAAAGAATGTTTTACAGGATCGTTTTTAGGATGCCCAATGATTATTGATTATTATCCGAAGAGTAAATTACTTTACAATGCGCAGAAACTAGATTATATTTATAGACGGTAGGCGTTGTCCCAGATCTCCCAGCGTCTTATTTATAATACTACAGAGTTGCATTCTATTATAAATAAGACGCTGGGATGTATGTGACCACGCCTACCACCTTTAAATTCAATCTGGTTTTTGCGCAGAGTAATGTACTCTTCGGATAGTAGTCAAGCTTTTCCACTGAATCTTTAGTTTCATTAGGTAGATAAATTCCAGTTTTTGATGTTGCTTTTACTTTTTGTAAAAGTTTCCGAAAGGTTCCCATTAATGTATCTTTCTTTTTTTTTTTCAATTCTGCGATTGAATATATACTCATTTGCTCTTTAATTCGCCTCCAGGCATCATGAACTAAGTTCCTGTTTTTATGGTTTGGATTTCGTGGGTTCCAAATAATCTCATAGAAAGATAAAACATTCTACCACTTCGTTAGACCAATTCATGGCGAAAGTTACCACGGCATTGACAGTATTACGCTCCTAGCCGCGCCGTTGGAGCTGTAAGCACGTGTTGCGCGCCAACGTCCGCGCCCCTTTGAACCGTGTTAATTTACCGACAGACGACGGGACTCATGGCGCCGACCAACGATTGGCAAGCCTGTTCTATCCAACGGAGCGGGAACCGACGCGTAGAGTGCCACTCCACGCGCCGTTGGGTCCCGGCTTTAAAACCCATACCAATAAATATTGAACAGGGTCGGCGTCAGGCCGAAAAGCCCATATATAACACCTCTCCCCTAACAAAATTAACTTTAAAATTACTTATAATTAACATTTGCAACATTCAATTTTACTACGCCTGCGCAAAACTCTTTCTATATTATCATCTGAGGTTTCACTTCGCGCACTTTGCAAATTTGCATTTTCAAATATTTCCGAATTTTCTTCTACCGAATTTTTGACGTGTGATTCACTCGGCACAGAATTTAAAGAAAAATTTTGTTCTGTACAAGTTTTATCCATATTAGGAAGCTGAATGGTTTGGACATGGACAGAAGTATTTTCCAAAATGTCTTTGATTTAAAATTTTCATTGATTTGCGTATCTTTTCCATACCATTCTGCCTTTATAAATATTTACCAAATAAGTTTGTTTACCCAAAATTTTTAAAATTTCTCCTTCACACCATTGTGGCATATTTGGCCACAAATATATAATATAATATAATCTTTGACCCAAACTTCGTCCTTAATATTAAAAAGTCTTTTAGACCTACCTCCGTAATTTCTTTTGTTTTTCTTAAATTTTATCAACAACATGTTTAACTGAAGATAACAAAAGATCGAATTTCGAAGGTAAACTTCTCCCTATAAGCAATTTTGAAGGTTTTTCTCTTGTAGTTGTGTGAGGGGTGTTCCGATATTGGAAAAGAAAACGATTAATAATTAAATTTATATAGTGAATGAATACCCTCTTCGTAACCTTTCAATATTGCTTTTTTCAAAAATTTTACTGCGCCTTCGGCTTGACCGTTAGTTTCCGGATGATAGGGTTCATCTGTTATGTGCCTAACTCTACTACTTATCAAAAATTATTGAAATTCATCTGGGGTGAAAATTGTGGCATTGTCTGTATATGTTTGTTTTGGCAAGTTGTATCTGGAAAATAAACTTCTGAAAATTTTAATTGTATTACTAGCAATCATGTTTCTAACTTCAAAACATTCTAATCATTTGGAAATAGCATCTTCGATAACTAAAAAATTCCTGTCACAACAAGGTCCAAAAAAATCTGCGTGAAACCTAGTCCACACGTCTTTTGGCCAATTCTAGACTGTAAGAGGAGTTTGAGGAGGGGAACCTGAGAATTTCGCGCATATTTTGCATTTAATTGGTAAAAACTCAATCTATGGAAGGCCGTCATACGTATGAACGCGAGAGCTCTCATTTTTACGATGCCCATATGAGCCGCGTGTATTTTGTCTAAAATGACAGATCTAAATTTAGAAGGTATGACTAATCTGTAGCTCCAAAGTAAACAATTTTGTTCAATTGACAATTCGTTCTTTTTATAAAGAAATGGTTGATATTCAGCAACTTGACATTTTGAGGGCCATTCGTTGGTAATGTAAAATATTATTTTACTTAAAATAAGATATGAAATTTTATCGGAATAATTACTATAATAAAGATACGACATTTTTTTGTCCTTTTTCCAAACGTGTGGTATTTGTCTAGGTATCCAGAAGACATGATAAAAAATCTGCATAGTTGTTACTTGATTTGACAACATAATCATATGCTGAGAGAATATGCGCTCAACTCTGCATTCGGTTCGCAGCTAAAATTGGTATACCCTTTTTAGGATTAAATATTCTTAACAAATGCTATGGGTCTCTCGGACGGATCAGGTAAAATGTGGCTAATATAGGCACCTACAGCGTAATTACTTGCGTCCACTGTTAATTTGACAGGTTTCTCTGGAATAAAATGTGTGCGTACCTTGGAAGACATTAAAATGTTTTTAACTTTATCAAAAGTGAATTTGCAGTTTTTATCCCAAATCCATTGCGTATTTTTCTTTAATAAATTCGGGAGACGCTAAAATGGTTGTTCCCGCCTTATTGAGACTGAGGCCCACAAGAGTAAACTCGTAGTGTAACAAAAACGAGACATAATTTAACTTGGAATGAAAGACCGAAAGCCGATAGTAGTATTAGGACGTTGAAGTTTTTGGTTTGTGAAGCCATGGCATTAATTAGGTTAAACCATCTGATAATTTTCACAAGCCTTGATTATAAAACCATTCTATATCGCCTTTAGATTAAGGGTTTACAAACTTGTTCGAGCAATTTGTCCAATAATAATTGGCCCCTTTACCTCTTAAGCCTGCTCATGTAAAATATTTGGGCTCCTTGCTTCGCATATTTATATTCTATTAATAAAGGACAGAAGGATGAGTATTGCAACTAGGTTAAAAGAAATAAATTGGCTTTCAGTTCAGAATTATGTTCAGTACATAACTGATATTTATTTATAAAATAAAAATAATATAGTACCATAGCATCAGATTTGCCCAATAATCCTTTTAAGATAAAAGGATTATTAGGCAAGTACCGCAAAAAAATGTAAAAAATGCCTAAAGGCAAACCGTAGACACGTGTTTCTGATTATTGGTCTTTATCAGTACGGTGTAGCCAAGTTCAAAAGAGAATGGAACTAGCGATGAAATTAAATCAACAGCAGATCACCCAAGAAGCCAACCACACATTTGTGGACTTTGGTAACATTCCCAGTGCTTACTAGGAAAATATTAGCGTCGCCACGGAGGCAGGTATAGCCGCTATAAAGATGCATCCAAGCCCAGGGATACTAAACAATAGAAGAAGGTTTATTGCGGTAAAAAAAGATAAAAGATAAAAGGATTATTGGGCAAGTGCTGCAAAAAAAATTTAAAAAATGCCTAAAGGCAAACCGTAGATACATATTTCTGACTATTGGTCTTTATTAGTACGGTGTAGCCAAGTTCAAAAGAGAATGGAACTAGCCATGAAATCAAATCAACAGGAGATTACTCAAGAAGCCAACCACACATTTGTTGACTTTGCTAACATTCCAAGTGCTTACTAGGAAAATATTAGCGTCGCCACGGAGGCAGTTATAGCCGCTATGAAGATGCATCCAAGCCCAATAGTCGGAAACACGTGTCTACGGTTTGCCTTTAGGCATTTTTTCATTTTTTTGCGGTATCTGCCCAATAATCCTTTTATCTTTTATATTTTCTCACCGCAATAAACCTTCTTCTATTGTTTAGTTTCCCTGGGCTTGGATGCATTTCCATAGCGGCTATAACTTCCTTCGTGGCGACGCTAATATTTTCCTAGTAAACACTGGGAATCTTAGCAAAGTCCACAAATGTGTGGTTGGCTTCTTGAGTGATCTCCTGTTAATTTGATTTCATCGCTAGTTCCATTCTCTTTTGAACTTGGCTACACCGTACTGATGAAGACCAATAGTCAGAAACACGTGTCTACGGTTTGCCTTTAGACATTTTTTTTTTTTCATTTTTTTGCGGTATTTGCCCAATAATACTTTTATATATTATAAAGGATTATGAAAGAGCTTATTTTTTAAGTACATTCCTATTACAAAAGTAACAAATTGCTAAGAATACTTTTTAGAATATTTTAATTTAAAATTTTAATAATCTATTTTATTTGCTAAGAGAAATCAAGGTACCTATGTGTGAAAAGAATGTAGAATTTCTTGCCTCGATGCGCTGCCTTATCTCCAAAAATTCAAGATTACAACTTAAATTTTACCAGAAATAAAGCCATCCAAAATTTTCAGTTGGACTCGGTATATAGTTGAAATGACCTGACTCCTGATTCGATGGATTTTTTGGAGGCATTCAATCCACAAACTATATTTTTATAATATAATGAATTTAAATTATATTTTAATAAAGTGCTATTTTACCCACCCAAATTTAGTACACAAAAAACTGTACACGAAATGTAAAAACGCAAAAATAATAAAATGCTGGAAGTAAAATAAACAAATAAAATAATTCAAATAGCCCATATGAAAAAAACTTTAATGTAAGTACTTATATTGAAATTGTTAAAACTCATTTCGTGCGTTTTCTGTGAAAAATGCATACATATTTCATAATCCGATTAGCCTTTTTTGTACTCAACCTTAATCAACCTTCTAAATACAACGAGAAGCTTTCTTTGCTGGGGGATTTTAAAAATTCAGGAGCCCCGAAAGGAGCAGAGCAGTAAAATAACATTTAGTTCAGCTTAGCAACTCGTTCTAATTTATCAAGAAATTCAATTTGAAAGCCAATCGACTAATTGAATTTCGAAAGAAATAATTCTCTACAAATGTTAGGTAATTCCTGTAAATGGATTTCGTTTTTTCGAATATATAACATTCGATACTGGTTTGGTTTGATACATTAAGGTTGAAGGTTATGGCATTAAAAATTGAATCTCCTATTTATGAACGAGATGATATAATATGACACGGGTTGTTGCCACTGAAATTGCCACAAAATCCCTGCGATTTTTTACTTTTTCTAAAATTGTGCACGAGTATTTATAATCTATTACTTTTTTAAAATTTATTTCAATTAACGTTACAACAGGTACAATCTAGAAAATATTAAAGAAATTAGTTACCACAAATTACAAATAATAATTAAAGATACAAATGGATAAAGGTGTCATGTCACATTTTTTAAAAAAATTATTGTTATGGCCTAATATACTTAGAATATACTAATTTTTTTGTATGCGAAAGTTCTGATTTTTAATTTTGATAAATAACGGCTATTCATCAGACATGAAGGTGTCATGAGCCATATATCATAATGCAATTGTAAAACTTTAAACTTGTTTTTCTCGAAATAATCTTTTTGTGATACGACACCTTTATCCACTTGTGTTTTCAATTGACACAAACAAAGAACTGCGTAAATTTAATATGCTCACTGAGGGAAAAGTTTAACTGAAATTTTTATATTGATACTAGTCTAGTTAAAATGTTTGAGTTGATATGTCTCAAGAACTTCTTAAGAACATAAATTTTAAGAAACTGAGCAGGTAATATGTTTAAACTTTAACACTTTCATCTAATTGTGCATGAATGTTTAGTTTCGATGACAATACATGGTTAGCTAAGTGACGTCATTTTAAATCTAATATGGTGGACTCCCAAAGATAGCGAACTAGTTATTGTTTATAAACCCCCATGACAGGGGTATCAGTGAAAAGGGTTTGTTAAGATTATGAACAAAAAATAATTTTGCCACAGTAAATTAACATGGTATAAGTATCAAATAATAGAAGTTTATGTTATAAGGATGAAAAGTTAATTTTTCGGGCGACTACGAGAAGTTTGTCAGGCTAAGTACAGCCTGACAACTCGTACACAGAAAAAAAGGTGTACTATATTCAAGATGAATGGTCTTATTTCAATGCTCTGTTGTGTTTGTATATCCGCAAGTAAAACTCTTCTCGATTTGAAATTCTAATAATACTTGTTCAACAATAGCTAATAAGCCTTGCTTAAAGATTAGAATCAACTTGTTTTAACCAAAATAACTCTAATTAAATAAAGAGTATCTAATTCTTAATTGCAGTATTATGTACATTTTAAATGAAATAGTCTTACACTTTTTTTAAATATAGTTTATTTATATTTAATAATACCTTGTTCTTAAATCCAATACAACTAAATTTGTTACAATAATAATATGATCTTCGACATAAATACATTGATTTTGGTTGAATTATAGGATAGTTTCATTGAAGAAATTAATAATCTTAAAATAAGATCAGGCTGTTCTTGCTTTTTAATAGGGTTCTCACTGGTACCTATCCACCAAAAAACCTTTTTCAAAATTGTTTTTAGTTAATATACCAAATTCATCTGTCCTCTGAGGTGTCCCACCAATAATTAAAAAAATAAATAATTTTATAACTTTAAAACCTAAATGGAATATAAAAGTATGTCCTACTAAGATAAGAAGTCGTATCTACAAAATGAATATT
Organism: Psylliodes chrysocephalus; assembly: GCA_927349885.1. Taxonomy (NCBI): domain Eukaryota; kingdom Metazoa; phylum Arthropoda; class Insecta; order Coleoptera; family Chrysomelidae; genus Psylliodes; species Psylliodes chrysocephalus. The sequence goes on from OV651817.1 coordinate 45,069,851, forward strand.
TTTAGTAAATGTGGGTAGGTAGATCAGTACGTCCTTCTAGACTTCGAAAATAAATTTTGCATATTTTACTAACCTTTTCTTATAAGTATAGTAAATATTTTCTAATGTAAATAGGCCTTTATTATTTTGTTTTATAATAAAATAAAATGTAAGCTTATTAAATTTATAAGAATCTTGAAATCAGAATTTTCGTTGATACGACCTCTTGTCTTAGCAAGGCAGAAGTCTTTCTAAAAAGACGTCATGCAGCATCATACTTTTTTTTAGTTATATTCCAGTTTGTTTCGTGTTCTTATGATTATAAATTTACTTATACATAATAATACCTAACAAGAAGTAAAATAAATATACTTACATTTAAATATTGGTGTCAGGTCGCTGAGAATCCATTCATTTAACAAATGTTCCATTTCAATTTTATTTTTTCATACATTTGTAAATTGAATCACAAAGAATTTCTAACATAAAGTAAAATGCAACCCTAACGATACGATGCAAACATATTAGAAAATGGACAATAGGATGAACACGTGCTAATGCCAATTTTCCAGATTCTCTATAAATGCATTGTGTCTCTGACTTCTGAATAATAAGTATTACATCTCAACATGTGCCAGTTATATATCTACCGTATCAGTGCAGTGGTTCCATTTTAAAATAAGTTTTAGCTGGCAACACCGTGCAGTGAATTTGTACTAGCTGATCTTTTCTACATAGGTTTTTTGATTCGAATTGTTTAATTCTTATTCTGAAATTTAAATGCTTTAAATCAAATCCTTTTATAACATTGATTCAAGTACGCAATAGTCGATTTTAAGAGTATATCATACTTATAATGAACATAAGAGCTTTCTTGAATTAATTCACAATTCTATACTCGAATGAAATAATTTATTCTCAGATTAATTATTATAACTTTTATTATACAAGATTTATTTTCAACATTTATTTTCTTATTGTAAAGCTTTTCTTGAATGTAGATGATAATTTTTTTCTGTATAGGAGTCCGAAAATACACTTTTCGTCCGTGTTTTATACATTATTTTTTATTCCAATGTGTTTATAAATATTACAAAAATATAAAAAATTAAGTCCAAAATGATATTTTTTTTTATAACTGTGAACGATAAGAATGACGAGGTAGGTATAGTTTCTCTAAAGTCAGTTGGAACAGTATAAAAACAACTGGTAAAAAAAATTCTTTCAATTTAGCCGCATAACATAGGCGTAGGAATATTTTTTAGATTAGGTATTAATGCTTTAAAATAGAAGTATTGAATCGATTTGCATCGTTTCGTAGAGGACAAAGAGAGAAAGGATGAGTATTCTAGAAGAGACGGGTGCGGCAAAGACAGGTTTGTTTTTCGCGTCTCAGTTCTTGATTCGTCTTATTATACACTGTATTATAAATTATCTTTTCGTCCACTGATTTTCCTGATCTTCTCGCTGTTATTCTCATTTCGCACATTGGCTTATAACATCGTTTTATATCACTTTTTCTCGAGCATGTGAGAACGCTAAGGTTAATAGGTGAAGTAAACCCGTAGATTTAATCTTGCCAAGTCTGTATATAAAGAGGCTAATTTTCTGACAGTAGAATTTTTTAAAATCACACAAAATTTATTTTGATATAATCGGCCAATTAAAGTTTTTATTTACTTCACGGTTATTTTTAAAAATTAATTTAATTTTTACTATAACATCACTGGTAATTTTTAATTTTGCAAAAACTCGTCTTTTTATTTACCTACCTACTAATTTTGTTAAACCAATTATATTGCTACTTTCAATTCACCAACACCATGGTTCGTATATAAAACTGATTGTCCCTCAATGATTTTATAAATAATTCTGACTGTAGCAGAATTTTACCGAAACATATGCAGTTCTATACAAATTCACCGATTAAACCAGAAAATTTTATTGTGTTTAAATAATATTTAGACATATGACATTTTATTCAGCAAATTGACAAGTACAAACACACTAAAAACAAAAAAACAAAAATAAACAGAAACTGGAACTAGTCAAACTAATTTCAAAAATAAATTAATAAAAAAAATCTACAAAAAAAGTAGCCCTAGTCATCATCAGCGAATTCATCGTCGGATGAACTATTGAGGTCAATTATAACTGGCTGAACAGGTGGCAGAAGAACATATTCCTGTTATTTAGAAACTACATGTAATATGCTGTTTTTCCAAATAACACTGTTCATCATTAAAAAGCAACTTTATACGTTCAACAACTTTTTTGCTTAAATTCGGGGATTGATTTATCTTTCGTAATTGACCTTTAATGTATGCCCATATTAATTCTATCGGATTAAATATGCAATAATAGGGAGGTAGGCGAAGCAGAGTATGACCGTGCGTCTTACAAAGTTCATCTATATAATACTCCTTTTCAAAATTCTGTTTTTCTATAATCTCTAGTAAAACTTTAATTGTCGGATTTTTTTGAGGAACGGCTAAGTTTTTCTCTTTCATAAATTCCAAAATATCACTTTTTTAGTTCTTCCGTTAGGAATTGTTCTAGTTTGACGCGAATGATAAGAGGCATTGTCCATGACGATAACGGTTTCCTTAGGAATAGTGGGTAATAGCTGTTCTTTAAGCCACTTTTCAAATAATGGCGCCGTCATATCCTCATGGTAATCAGCACAGGAATTTTTAGTTTGTTTAGCTGATAATAACAAAGCGTTAGGGACAAAACCATTTATACTTCCTGCGTGCAAAATAACTATTCTTTTTCCTCTAGAGGAAGGCGTTTGCAAACAACAATTTTTGGAGTCATCAATCCATCCATAATTAACGACATAATGACTATCAAACCACATTTCGTCCAGGTATATGATATGTCGATTAGTATCACGAACATTTTTAATTTTGCGCAAATAATCCTGGCGAAGCCTTACAATTCGTTGTGATTCCATTATCACCATTCGTTTGTCCAATTTCTTATGTCTAAATCCACAATCTAATAAAATTTGACGCAATGTTTCTAGGGACTTGTAATTATAGTCGGGGTAATCTAATAATTTTCTTTGAATACACTCTAAAGTAGGAACTTGATTTTCTTGATACATATCATAAATTGTCCTACGTATAAATTCCTTTCCACTTTTATCAATTTTCGCAAGCTTTTGATTAACTCTTCCTCGTTGTACAAAATGGTCAGTTACATCTCCTTTTGAAATAATACGATAAATAGTTGTTCGTTTCAATTTCGTTAGTTCACATATTCTTCTTATTATAAAGTTGTCGGATTTTTCACAATTTTCTCTTTTCAAACATTCAAAAATATTTAAAACAAGTCTCTGTGTTTGAACATGCAAATCTTTATTTTTAAATTCCCAATCACCTTCTTCAGTATTCTCTGAATCACAGTTAATGTTCGCATTATCCTGTGACATTTCACTAAAATGCCATATTAAAACTGTTACAGATTTAAATAAACTTCCACTCAATATTTCTTTACTTTTAGTTCAATCAGATAAACTGATTTTCGACGCAATTATTAAATTCACTTAAAATTCTAAAATATATATAAAGATTTGTTATCTGAAAAATACGAAACTATTAAAAAACCCAAACACGCGGTACTGAAATTTGAAATTAACAATTGTCCGTCAAAAAGATTTATTACCTAGCGACTCAATAATATTGTGATGATAACATGGGCAAGATAATGCGAAAATACAGCTGGTCTGCTGCTTTGTCAAATGATAACGTGTCACTAGTAATACAAGGCTAGACCCGTATTTATTTAGCCCAATACTATGTAGCTTTAGCATTAGCGTACTATATAAACGGAGTACTCTTTGTACTCTAGTTATGTATTTCACTATTCCAACTGACTTTGGAAAGACTATATATTCTTGATAATAATTGAACAATTATTGCGGTCATGTTAGTGTACTTATGTCAAATCGATTTCATTATCATCAGTGAAAAATGGTAACCTTCCAAATCCATTTCAGGCTATTTAACAGGAGAGTAAAAAACTTATTTATAAAAGTAGCAGCAATTTATTCAGTACACAATCGACTATACCTTAACAAATAGCATGTCAGACAATATTTGTTAACAACATTTGTTAATGAGTGTTTATCATTTTAACACAATAATAAAAAAAAACTCCAGAATATGGATACATAAACGGTAATTAAACACGTTTAAGGAGTTACAAGATATTCTATTTTGATAAAAGGTACAAACAAAATCACGTGTTATATTAATTATAAGTGCATTAAATTATATTTAAACAAAGAAAAAATACGTGTGGCACTCGGGGACTGCCGCGGTAAAGCTATTGCATAACATTTTCAATTATAATTATTTATTTATTTTATTTATGCAGTGTTTTTTTTTCTTTGATATTAATTCAAGTTTTTTCTTTGATATTAATTCAAGTTACACTTTTTGAGCGTAGTGACCGATAAGAAAACAAAATCTTTTTCTTTTTTTTTGCTCATAATACTTATTTACACGTTTTGAGACATTTTAAGATGATTAGGCAAACCAAAAAATACTTAATTTAATAATATATCAATATTATAAAAATAATATATCAATATTATAATAAATAAACATAAAATATTGATTAAAACCGCTCTAGTGTAATGCTTTTCCATGCCCACGAGTTGGATTGTTGTCATCGGGTGACGTCATGCGCAAACGTGGTCGAAATTGGATCGTCAAGTGGGCTTATCTTCTCGAGTAATAGTATCATAGGTTTATGGTAACTTAAATAAGAAACATAAGTTTGGGACTTGATATCCTCTAAATATCTGGAAAATACCGCGTCAATGGTGGTCCCATATTTTGTTGTAGTATCATTATTCATTTTCAAATTCAATTTTTCCGAAATTGTGTCTAAAAGAGATAGAATCAGTTATGAGCAGTTAGCAGCTAGTCTACACGCATATGTCTAGTCGCACGCACACAAACACCGTGCCAAAGTCTGCCGAACTAAAACGACGTTAGACGATGCGCGGCTTTCAACGCCGCACCGTTGTGCCGGTCGGAGTGGGGGGTGTTAGGTTTATTTTCGTTACGGAATTTCTTTTTCGATTTTTCGATTTTTCGATTTTTCGATTTCTCGATTTTTCGATTTTTCGATTTTTCGATTTTTCGATTTTTCGATTTTTCGATTTTTCGATTTTTCGATTTTTCGATTTTTCGATTTTTCGATTTTTCGATTTTTCGATTTTTCGATTTTTCGATTTTTCGATTTTTCGATTTTTCGATTTTTCGATTTTTCGATTTTTCGATTTTTCGATTTTTCGATTTTTTGATTTTTTGATTTTTCGATTCTTCGATTTTTCGATTTTTGGATTTTTCGATTTTTCGATTTTTCGATTTTTCGATTTTTCGATTTTTCGATTATTCGAAACTTATAAATAAATAGAAGAAACCAAAAAGTACTTACCTTTTAAATAAAATTAATTCTAAAATCTATAAACTAAGAAATATCGAGTTAAAAAGGCGGACTGATTTGCAAAGACAATGTACCCACGTGTAACCGAACACAACTAAACAAAATAGCCGGTACAAATCGCCGCATACTGAATTTCAGTAAGGTAATAGCTAAGCTGATACGGTGCGCAGTACAGCAAAAATAACATGTGTGACGAATATACCGGTAAAAATATGGTTGTATCAAATTTGATACATTAGGCAGTGTATGGTTAACGTTAAAAAAGTCCAATATGTATGGTAAAAAGATGTACTGATAATAAAAGTGGGGGATTTAGTTCTGATAAAGAAAACTTACATTTATTTCCGTATGGTATTTAATTTTTAAAATTCTATCGACGGCCATATTTATTTATTTGAAAATAAACAGAACCGAACTCGGTCATTGGTAAATATTACAAATTTCAAATTGGATAAAAGTTTTTATTGTAAACTCCTTACTATTTCTTGTTTTATAGGGCATATTTTTTCAGATCGATTTAAGTTTGAAGAAGGACATATTTTTATCATAAAACTATCGTACGTCACTCCCCTCCACTCCGTTACTCTAACCAATGCAATTTAAATAGGGAAAGTGCCAAGTATGATACGTCATTGAAGAGATAATTAATAGGAGAATTTGGCAATACGAATATTTATTACTATGCTTTTGATTTAACGCTTGCTAGCGGGATACAAAACTATTACCTATTATAAAGTGTGGAACTTCATTTTAAAGCTAATTTTATTTAAAATTCAATGCGAAGCATATTTTTTTTTTATTTTGGTTGATTACGACAAAGTTTGCATTTCTTAACGTTTGACATCTGAAATTATTTAGTGGGTCGATTCTGAGACAATCTATAAGATCTATAAGATTCTGGAGCTCATAGGATATTTCCCAGAATCCTACCATAAGTTCCTCTTTTTGACAAAAGCAAGAGCATGAGATCGGTTTATAATAAATTAATATTACTTAAAGGTCAATAAAGTAATTTCTCTTTATTATAGAGATATTGCAAATTTCTATAACGTCGGCCACTAATAGTGACAACGTAATTAGAGGCAAATAAATTCCATGTAAAAATAAGACTTATTGCAATCCTGAAATTTTGACATTAGAGTCATTGTCCTTATTCATATTATTATCCTCATTTTAAACATTTCAAATTACAGTTCATCTTTTTCGTTGTCTATATTAGTACAAACTAAGCAGGAATTCCATGGTTTGTGGTTTGTACAGAAGACTATTTTTTAAATAAGTTTTAACCTTGTAACACGTTATTCTACTGGATACTACTGAATTGCTAAAATTGTATGTAGAGTAAAATGATATAACGAAAAAAGTTTATGATAGGATTAGAACACCCATTAGTACTACTAATTCGCTGCGAATTTATAAACGCAGATTTGCGTCTAACACTCGCTTTGTTCTGGGGTACATACTCTTAACCTCAAAATTAATTTTATTGTACAGGTATGCAGCATCTAATCGAACTAAAGCCGTCCCATGGTCAGTATTAAATAACAAAACAATCCCAAAAATCTGCAATTTCATCACCTTTTTGTTTCTAATTCCAGCGTAAAGGTGTTAAGGTGCGAACAGACCGCCCGACTTCCAAACACACGTTTCCAGTTTTCACGGAAAGTATTTATAACTAAGTGGCTAAGTGGCTCAGGCACGGATTCGAAAGTGACTCGGTCGCCGGCTACACAAAACTTTTGACTCGTTATTTCGGTCAGTTAATTTTGAGTTTCTGGCTAATCTCGTTCGGAAACGCGACTATATAGGATTTTCCTACTGAAAACTACGGTCTTTTCGACTAATTGTATTAACCGAATCAAACGAAATTTGGAAATTCTCGCCGGACATTGGGTAAATGTTGGAGTTTGTTCGTCAACTGTGTGTGAGCTGTGAAAGTTAGTGTGAAAAATGTTTACACAAAAATACGAATTTTCCTAAAATTGGAAATTTAATTAGGTAGATACTTCGAGGTATTTTATTTAATTTATTATTATTTATTTATTTTAAAAAACTGCTCTTTGTGGGATATTTTGTTTATTTCAACTGACCATTGGAAACTATCAGTTAAAAACTTAATTCTAACCTAATTGAGCACTGTTTTGAAACGTTTAAAACTAAGTTTTCCTTGAAGAGTGTTCCATAGAAATCTAATACATTAATTACTAGAGCTCGAAATATATACAAAACACCATATTTTGCATATGTTGCATATATATACAATTTTTGATTTTGAATGCATATATTAACATTTTGGTAATTTTTTGGCATATATCTGACGTACTAATTGGCTGGACCTATTAAAATTATGAGTTTTGGACCAAAATAATAATTTGTGAAATGCCTTTAACAGGTCGATTTCCTAAAATTTTAAAGGATTAACTTTTCCCTGTAATAAATTACGGTTAATTGTGTAGGTACCTAAGAGGATTAAATTATAAATACCCTCCTTAAACCAACAAATTTTGTTAAATATCCTTTCAGGTAGTTGCATTACTATCTTCAAATTTCTAAATGACTCAGTTTACTTTTAACTTCATTTCAGTGTTTATTGTTGTGTTGTGTTAACCAATGGGAAAAATGGCAAAATTAATTGAGTGGTGGGTAAAATCTTATTTTGTTGTAGAAGGTGATAACTAGGTGTTTTGTAAAACATGTTCTAAAATTGTAAGTACTTTTTTATTTTATATTTTATTTCGACCTTTCACAATGGTAAATCAAACGACAGTAAAATATTATTTCAACTCACATTTAAAAAAAAAGTAGGCCAACTTTACAACGTACGCATTTATTTAATTTAATTAAAACTTCAACATCTATAGGAATTTATTTGTTTTAGATTCCATGTAAAAAAAAGTTTCAAATCGACCAACACGCGAAAACACCCTCACATATAGCAAAGCAGATATTTAAAGACACTCGCAGATAAAGTCAACTTCCCTTGAAACAATATTAAGAATCTGGATCGTCTAGAAGTGAACAAGCTATTTTTAAAGAAGATTTATGCAAAGCTTTAGGGACTTCGAATATCCCTTTAATACGATTAAATAATCCAAATCTCCGATCATTTTTGCAAAAATACTGTAAATTTAATATTCCAAAGCAAAGTATATTTCGCAAACATGGTGTTGACAGTTTGTACATTGAGACTCGTGAAAAAATTCGTGAGATTACCGTTGGAAACCATTTATACATTATTGTGGATGAAACAACAGACTCTTGTAGTCGATATATAGCCCATTTAATGATAGGTTCATTACGCGAAGAAATGCAAATTGGTCCATGTCTAATCGCTTCAAAGCAATTAGACAAAACAAATAACTTGACAATAACTCGTTTTATCCAGACAGAATTGTCTTCCTTTTTTCTTCCAGAAGCCGTTCCAACAGAAAAACGTTTATTGCTGTTATCCGATGCTGCCCCGTACATGGTAAAGCCGCACAAAAATTAAAAATGTTTTATGAAAACTTAATCCATGTTACACGTTTGGCTCATGGCCTTAACAGAGTTGCAGAAGAAATTAGGTCTAACTTTCCTTTAATAAATGATTTAATTAGTAATGTAAAAAAAATATTTCTTGAAGCTCCTCTAAGAACTCAATTGTACAAAGAAAAATTTCCTGAATTACAGATGCCACCGGAACCTGTGATTACTCGGTGGGGTACCTGGCTTAAAGCTGCTTTTTTTTACGCAGATAATTATGAAAAAATTAAAGAAATCATATTTGATTATTAAATAATTGATTATTAAGTAATATTAAATAATTATTAAGTATTATATTAGGTATTGTAAAGTAAAACAAATAATAAATATTAATAAACTATTTCGATCAAATAACAAATTACTCTTTATTTCATATGCTCTGCATATTTTTCAATTTTTTACGCATATATTGAAGTATTTTGCGGCATATGTATGCGCATATTTAACTACTTTTTGGGTGCATATATGTCTAGGTCTATTAATTACTATAAATATTTAGCGTTAAAACTTTTCGAAATATGCTCTGCTCCTTACCTAGTTTTTTTTTACAGTTATATTAACTCAAACGGTTTAGTCCTCTTGAGTCTTCTTATTGGTTTATGTTGTCTACGAGCTGGATTGCCTCGAAAGTCATGTGTTGGACACATCAGATTTTTTTAAAGGAAATCGCCTGCTTTAGTCTTAAATTCTTTTTTTATTTTAGGTAAATAAAAAGTGAATTTTTTATGGAACTAAAATAAACAGTGTAGCAGAAATTTGCTTCTAAACAAAAGTCTACATGTTCTTCATTACTTGTAAGGACTCAATATTTTTAAATTCTATTCTAGTAAGCACGCGCCAAATTTTTATAGTTTTTGTTTTTGACAAGATCTCAGTAGGTCAAATTTGAAAAAAATATTTAAAGGCATTTTTGTTTTATGGTAAATTTTGAATACTGATTTAAAATTTTTAACACCCTGTATCTCAGTGACTAGGATTTCATGTTCCTATATCAAGATTCAACAATTAACATGAGATCTCTGGGGTAGAGCGTTGTCGGTCGAATATACAAACACCCTGTGTAATATGTTAAAAAATATATTAAAACTATTGTTCAAAATTTATTACAAAAAAATAATTATTCATAATTTCTTTAGCTATTTTGAACTGTGCAAATAAATTTATTATTAATATCCTAATTAATTTATTACAATAGCGATTATAAATTATATGATTATAAGCGAGAAGTTTTTTTAAAAACACAAAAATATCTTATAAATTAAAACCGAATAATATATACATTTGTTTTTTTTTTTTAAATAAATAAATAAATAAATTAGGTTGTCTAAATTGACTTGTTCTATTTTACCTATTTAAATAATATAATCATAACGAATATTTCAGCAATTTTCAAACAAAAAAAAAGTGAAAAGCCAAAGCGTCTCTGTATATCACTTACACTTTTGTCCTAGTGTATTACCTATACTTGTCTTTAGTTTTTGTTCCTATTAAAAAGTGCTTCAAATTGTTTTTGTTTTTGTTTTTTATTAAATAAAGATAGTTTGACTACGAAATCACAAATAATGTCAGTTGGTCTAAAATAATATTCATCAGATAAAAATCAGGATTACAGCAGTCGGCCATTTATTAGTCACGTTTTATCATTTTGTTAAACATTAGAAAACGTCTTATGTATAGGCTAATTGGGAGTTGTTACGTGTCTTGCTTATGTCTGCATTTCTAATTGGTGGATATTGAAGTAGAAGCTTTTGAATGTTCTTTGTATTTTATAATAATAAGGACAGGAATAGGTAAAAAAATATTTAACAATAAATGGTTTCTTAACAATGAAGTTATTTAACAAAGGCCATATCCAGCAAAGTTTTATGTTAACCAATAATATATTTTCTCCATTGATAGTCCTCTTAATCTATTGTGTAAATACGGTCATTAATAGTCAATGTTTCAATATCATATACCTATATAAAGTCCGAATAGAAAAGCAAGAAAGTTTTGCAAAATTCTCGAATTACATGTCATATTTAATGCCACAACCGCCGATTCTATTTTTAAAACAAATAACCGAAAATACAACCCGGAACATTTATAAAATACGTTTTAATCTTAAAAAGGATATCAGATTTTCGCTTTTAAAGGAAATCCGTAAAACGCGCCGAAACCCTATACGTTATTTACGTACCCCAAATGGCCTTAAATATTTACCAGACCAATTTCTTTATGCGTTTTTTCGAGGAAATGAGAGAATAGGAACTCGACAAATGTCTTTGGTGGAGATAAAACGAACAAATGAAGAGGAAATGATGTGTATACTGAAATACATGCTTTTTTGTCCTTTTTATAAACGCAATAATAATAATAACCATTGTAAGTTTTAAGTATTTCTAATAATTTAACAATAAGCGAAACTAGGTGAATTAGATTATAATTTTTTTTTATCGAAAACATACTGATATAGAACACCCTGTATATTATTTTTTTAAATTTGTCAAGACTTTCAAAGTGGTGGTTCGGCCCTAAAAATTTTCAAATATTATATATAGTGCATCCAAACAATAAGTCAACTACAAAGTAACACCGATATGGAAAAAAAAGTTCGACTTTCGTTTGAAGATGCTCCAAAAAAAATCACTAAAATTATGTATGAATACATCTAAAAAGGAGTTTATACCAGGAGTATATCATTATTATGTCCCCGGACGATAGTAATAAACTTATTATAATACTAAAAATTAATAACCCAACTCTGTATGGGACTATAGTAGTCCAGTTTATTATTTCTCTCTATGTCGATGAAATGAACCGATAACCTGTGTAGACAGTCTGAGTTATCGCGTCGTGCGGCATTGTAGTCAAAGTATACGCAAATTAAGAAGAAGCCAGTGTCGTCGCATCATTGTGTCAGTTTATTATTTAACTTAATTGGTTGGCGTATTTTAAACATTAATTATTACCACATATTTCAATTTCTACGATTCATTATATAAAATAGATGTAATAAATAGTTTTACAAAGCGAAAAAAAAAAAAATAATCAATCAATTTGAGAATTAGATTATGAACAAAGTACCTATCAGTAGAGATTGTAACCTAAGAAATGAACTTGGTGATTCCACCAAAATTTTTAAACTTAAAAAAAAATTATTAAAGTATTAACTACAATTAAAAATGTTGTCTACTACGGTTACACAAGTTTCGGTTGTTCCGGTGTCAACCTTCGGGCCTTCGACGTCGCTCAGACGGCAGCTAGGGGGTGGATAGCTTACAATAATTCCGGAAATAGTAGACAAATGAGTAGGCGCCAACTGGGTCTATATAGTGGCCAAACTATGATCCTATTTCCCCAAAAACCCAGTAAATGAGGAAAGAAATAAAAGACAAACCTCAACTTATGTTCCTTTAAAAAGAAAAAAAAAATATTTACTAAATATATCGGCTTTAGATTTCAACAATTATAATGGACAAACTAATTACCTAATGGCTTAGGTAATCAAAAAAAAAATTGGAGGAAATTAAAGGGAAAATTTACACTGTATATGTATATGCATAACCCAAAATAAATTATTAAATCAAAATATGGCACGGTTCGTCGTTAGCTTGGTACTAGGCATGACGCTTGCGCAAAATATTAATTTCCAACTTACATAAAAAAATAAAATATAAAATAATAGTTAACTTAAATCTTGCGCATAACCGCACCTATACTACATCATATATTATGAACTAAACAATAAACTTATAATCCTTATAAGCTTATAACCCTCTCCAAATTGGAAGGCGATATCTGCTTAACTTTTAGTTAAGACCAAACTACCCAAAAGAAAATTATTAAACCATGAAATTTTATAGTTAAGTATAATTCATAGAACTAAATAAAAATATAAAAAAAAGAAAATAAAAATACAACATATAAAGGACTTTAGACACAGAGGTTATTTACTTAAACTCCCAGGTTGGAAGAGGTTACTTAATCTCTGCCCCCACACGGGTCTTCTGAGATTACTTAACTTAATCGTTAAGTCTGGTCCATTTAATAATGAATAAATTGAATAAAGTAAAATTATGGCAGTAGCCCTTAATAACTGAAGAATTACAACTTAAACGTGGAAGCAGTCCAAGTGTTCTGCGACCCGAAGGATTACTACATCAGCATTAAGTGCTTAAATTAAGTAAAAATTTAAAATATTAATCAATTAAACGATGTAACATTTGATAATACTTAAGTTATGAGTGAAAGAACCCTAGAACATTCTGTGCTCAAAAGTATAAATAATGTTGAGAATACCTTGACAACATTCGGTTGAAAGTGAATGTATAGTTTAACAATGCACGCATGAAACCTTCAATATAACGTATAAGAAAAACCTGATAGTAGGGTGTCTTCTTTCACAGCATTCCCATCTTCCTATCCAGAACGAGAAACATCCTTGTAAATCTAGTTACAAGTAAACTAGGTGGCTAGCATACCAATGTTCTGTGTTCCCTCGATGAGTCCACGATGAAACCGTTGAACTCCGGACGATATAACCCTCTGTGTACAACTGTTGAAATCCTGGGTCAACAACCCCCTGGGTGAAACTGTCGTCTAATCCTGGGCTAACAACCCCCTGTGTGAAACTGTCGACAAATCTTGGGCTAACAACCCCCTGGGTGAAAATTGTTGTCAAATCCTGGGTTAACAACCCCCTGGGTAAAACTGTCGACGAATCTTGGGCTAACAACCCCCTTGGTGAAACCCTTAAAATATTACAAAGAAAAATGTCAATACACATTGACTCAAGTATCCCGAACTATAGGATTACACAAAAATGTACATAAATTAGAAACTATTCAGCATCTAGGATGAAGACAAATTACATTGGCTCAACAGTGAGTCATAAACAGTATTATGAGCTCAAATAATTAAAATTATCAATACGATTTTACCCTTTTTTGTCGCATGATTAACCAGGTAAGCCAAAACAATTTTATTAATTCGTGGGGCCAAAAATGAACGTTACAAGATATAGGTACTGCGTTCCAAGTATATGATACAAAATTAAAAACTGAAATAAATATATACCAACTCCAAAGTGTCTATTGAAATTATTGACTGACGATATTTAATTTTTTTTCACACAAATAAAGTGCTGCCTCTAGAATTAATAATAATTTAATTAGTGCATTTTTAATTCTTTCGAATTGAAGGTTTCTTATTTTATATCAATTTTGCATGACATACCTTCATATAGATATAAGTAGGTAGGAAATAATTGACTTAATTGGTTATATTGCAAACATTCTCTACTGGTTGGGTTACTTCCCAAGTGACATCATGTTCTCGATTGGTAAACAATACGAGCGTCAACATTTTATTAATTTAGTTATATAAAAAAAAAAATTAAAATTACAAAGTAAATGTACAAATAATCTAAACATGGACCGACTTATGTAATAAATATGTGGTTTACATATTGCTGATTTAACTCAGATTTCTTCGTTGTTTCCAAATTTCTGTTCCTCGTCTTCCTTCTTCTTCTTCTTATCATCAATTATATTATCGTCGTAGTTATTCTCATTGAGATTTATGAATAAATCTATCTCCTTCTTACTGCGATTTGACTTGAATTTACTTTTTTCAACAACCTTTTTAATCTAGAAAACCAATCTTTTCTATCTACTTACTCTGCTTCACTTAAGACTTTTATCAATTTTAATATACAGGGTTATCAATTATTTTTATTTATTACTATTATTATTATCATTAATATTATTATTAGTATGGTTAATATTAGTTTTATTATTATTTTAGAATATTGGGTGTTTACATAACATATCAATACATACATACATACATACATACAGGTGAAGCTAATAAAAGCGTGTTAAAAAGAGGCTTTACACAAGAGTTGCATACAATATTTTTTTCTTCTACCGTACACATTATCCACTAATTTAAAAAATTTAAAAGTTACTATTGCGTAAAGTACCTATTGTTGCTATGTACAATTTTTGTCAAATATTACTTTTTTTTACTAGTGCGTAAAAAGTTTTCCTTTACGCGCTAGTGAAAAAAAAGTACAACTTTACGCACTCCGTAGAATGTTGATGTACAGAGCCCTTTCTTTAGTTTTAATGGTCTTTTCGATAAATTGGCAACCCTTGCTGGAATCAGTTATTTAGTTTAAAATATAATATGTATTTATTTGTATCGTATTATTATATGTAGGTATATTTTTTGTTTATGAAATTCAAGTTTATTTGATAAAGATATTGAATATCACTGCAACCAGTTTTGACACTATAAGGTTTTTTTGTAATATGTACAATTTCTAAAAATTTAATTATTTTACATTTTCATGACCTAATTCACGGCTTGCATCTAATTCATATTTTCCCAGAGCCGTTAAATAATTGTTACTTTTTTGTTTTTTTGAGTGGGTACTCTGTTTTCTAGATATTGTTTTAATTTTTCGAGGTACACTTTATAACATGTATCATTTTTACATAAAATTTGGGAGACTGAATGGGTTTTTTTATTAAGTAAGCTTTTATTTTTTAATTTAGTGAAATTATGTGCTAATGTAGAGTTATTTTTATGCTCTATTTGTACATTAAATTATTTGACTTTGTTGAAATTTTTTTGATATTCCAATTATATCTTAAAGATAATATTTTACTTTAAAGATGTGTTTTTCTGTTATAACTTTTAAACACTTCGAACTTAAAAAACAAAATTTTAGAATAACCTAAATTATGTCTATTAGAGGAAGATCCCAAATTTTCTTTTTTTTTTTGTTTAAAGTTAGTAATTTTGACTATCTTTGTTTCTTTTTGTTTTCTGCTTCAAATTTAATTATACTTTTGAAATTATGTCTGTACAAAAAAGCTTTGTTCCATTTATCTATATAAGATTCTAAACCGCTCGAGAACCGACTTCCAGATGTTGCATTGAAAGCACATTTTCAATAAACAGCAAGGCCTTGTTAATTCAAGATATATGTTCAGTAAAGTAACAATCATTGTCGAGAATGCCTCTAAGGGTACAGTTGCTCCCATATTCAGTTTTGACAC
Organism: Psylliodes chrysocephalus; assembly: GCA_927349885.1. NCBI lineage: Eukaryota > Metazoa > Arthropoda > Insecta > Coleoptera > Chrysomelidae > Psylliodes > Psylliodes chrysocephalus. Next base: position 45,085,864 of record OV651817.1, read on the forward strand.
TATTATGCACTTAATTTTTTAATTGTCTAACACTGGCATAAAACTGATAACGTCGTTTTTAAAAATCTTTTTTCTACTACCGTGCGTAAAGTACGTACTTTACGCACGCCACGAAGTGTGAAAAGTTGTACTTTTTTTCACTAGTGCGTAAAGTAAAACTCTTTACGCACTAGTTAAAAAAAGTAAAATTTGACAAAATTTGTACATAACAACAAAATATAACGTTTTATTTTATGTTAACATTTTTTTGCTATCTCCTTCTAAGACAAATAAATAAATTATTTTTGCTTATATCTATTTAGTGTACAACAAATTATCAACAGTTTATTTTAATTATAATTTTCTCTAAATGTCATCGATTTAATTAAAAGTAAACATACAGTGGATATCGATTTTGGTAAAAGTAAGTTGGCCGTGGCTGTGTGGATTAGAAGAACTGTCAATCTCTAAACTTTTAATTAGTACCTACCTTATAACAGAACACGACAAAAGTATACTTAAGTTCAAGATTAGATTCTAAAGCCAATTTAGCATTTTTTTAAACTCAATCAAGTTTGAGAAGGTAAAAAGTTTTACTTTTTAATGTTTGTTTACTTAAATTCAAATTTTATTTGCAGTTTATTATATCTGTCATAATCGATATGGATTTAAATTTATCTAGCGATAGCGAATTTGATAATACTCCCTCAGATATCTTATGTAGTGCACAAAAAGCCACTGAAAATTTATTGCCAGAAAAATCTGCCTATATTTATCAGCAAAAATACAATGCATTTATAGAATGGTGAAAAAATATTCGGAAAACGTTGCAAAGCTTCTACCCTATGGTCGATTTATTCTATGCTTAAAAGCACCTTAAAATATAAAAACAACGTTGATATTTCGAAATTCAACAAGTTGATAGCGTTTCTCAAACAAAAAAATAAAGTTTATAAACCAAAAAAATCCAAAATTTTTAAACGAGAAGATCTAATTAATTTTCTGTTGAAAGCTCCAGATTCCAAGTTTTTAATGATCAAAGTAAGTAAATGCCTCAGTAAATGCTTGAATGTTTAGTATAAAATTAAAATATTCTGTAAAGTTTTGCAACGAGATGTGTGTTCGTATGGTGTGTTACCTAACAAAATCAGTTGCTGTCCTAACAGGCCACCGGGGTTGTTAGGCAGCACATTATACCTAAACCTTTTATATTTTTTACAATAGCATTTATTTGGAGTTTTACATGCGCAACGTCAAGATATTTCCTAATGTTTAATAAATTATTTGTAACATTACAATGTTATTTTTTAGGTAGCTTTTATAATTGGAATTGCGGGAGCTTGTCGCCGGGAAGAATTATGTAAAATGACAATTAACGATGTGGAAGATAAACAAACAGTGTATATTGTCAAAGTATCAGAAATCAAAAATGGAATAGAACGCATTTTTACGATTTTAAATCCAAATAATTCTGCAGTTGATTATTTATCTTTCATAAAAAAATATATCTCATTAAGACCATCAAATATAAATTGTAACAGATTTTTTTTTAAAATTCGCAAATGGAAAATATTCTAAACAGCCTGTAGGGATAAATACTTTTGGTAAAATGCCAAGTGTTATAGCAACGTATCTAAACTTGCCCAATCCAACGGCTTTTACAGGACACTGCTTTTGGAGGTCTTCAGCCACTATGCTGGCAAATTCTGGAGGAGACCTTCTAACGGTCAAAAAACATGGAGGATGGAAATCATCTGCTGTTGCAGAAGGCTACGTAGACAGCACAATAACACAAAAAAAACAAAATTTCTAATAAAATTTTGATGGATGACAGTATGCCATCCACTTCCAAACAAAGCTACAATTTTACCGTTGACAACTCTAATGAAGAATTAGTGGAACCAGTCGACAGTGAAACTAGAGTTACACAAAATATTTCAACCTCTTTACTTGAAAAGGCCAAATCCATACCACTCGAAGCTTAAAATAAGTTTACAGAAGTAATATCACAACATTATTTAAACTCTGTGCTGGAAAAGGCCAAAACCTTAAGTTTTGGTAATTGCAATAATTGCACATTCAATATTAATATTCATAAAAGTTAAAAACCTATTTTTTTAAATATTTCTTCATTTGTTAGTCATTTTTTTCTGTAAGAATTATAAATTTGTAAAGTTCCAATAAATTTATTTTTGTTGCTGTGTATAATTTTTGGCACATTTTACTTTTTTTCACTAGTGAAAAAAAGTAACTTTTATATTTCTAATATTAGTGGATTAAGTGTACGGTAGTAGAAAAAATATTGTATGCCACTCGTGTGTAAAGTCCCTTTTTTGACTCATGTGATTGTCGCACTCGCCTACGGCTCGTGCGACAACATTCACATTTTTTTTTTTTTTCAAAATCAATACAATTTTATTAATTAAGTATTATTCCATATATTGCCTTTCACAGTATATTTTTTTATATTTATATTTATTTTAGAATTTAATAAGAAATTAAATTTTCTTTATTTAATTAAAATTATTAAGTAATTTGTGTAAACATTTCTGCTGAAAATAAATAAATTTATCTATCATTTTAATAGTAAATTTGATCTAAATTTATTTTTCACAGAATTGAAAGTTGAAGGATTTAAAAGAATGATTTTCTACGGTTATAATACAAAACTACGTATGATATTCTTGTGAGATAACACAAATTAGTGATTTCCCAATTATTTGATTAAAATATTCAAATATTAAATAAATATCTAGAAAAGAGTTGTCTTTTGAATTTCATAAACCATAAAAACACCATAGAAAAAGTATGGTCTTTATTTCATACCCGTAAAAAATGAGTTTCATCCCTTGGTTATTAACAATATAGTATTTTTTTTTTAATCCTATTACCGCAAATATCTTGTAAAACAAAGAAGTAGGCTATTGCTTATGTGATGGACAATTATTTACCTTATAATTTCTCAAGGAAGCAATAATCCTTTTACTGATTACTAAATTGTTGAAATTATGACAAAAACAATTGCTTTCTCATTATCAACAGTATTACAGTCAGTTCTAAGTGCCTTAGTCTTAGCTATTTAAATAATTACTACAAACGGATGGTTCATATCTCAGTGCATTTGTAAAACACATGTTTAAGCTTGTTTTAACATCTTTGAGTCACTTGCTTTTCCTGTCACCCTTGTTCTGATGTTATCCGAGTTGTCTACAAGTTTTCTCTGCATATGAATGTTTGGGAGTTCTTAAATGGAATTATATTTGTTCATGCTTTACAAAAATTTGATGATCAAAATAAATTTTAAATTGCATCGACAGTTTTTCAGTTTTTTTAAGTCATAAAAAATATCTGATTTTTTGGAAAGTTTTAAATCTTGTTTGGATATATTATACAGTATTTATTTTTTACTTTTAAGTACTTCTATTACCTACCTACTTTTTCGTACTTTGTCATACCGTTTTTTACTTTTACCATTTTACGACGTTATACTTTTTAATAATTACATTTTATATATTCAACCTACATTTTGTACTTTTAAATACTTTATTTTTTACTTTTTAGTACTTTTATTACCTACTTACTTTTTCGTACTTTGTCATACTGATTTTTGCTTTTACCAAGTTACCACGTTACTTCTTGTACACTCTGTATAATTAAATAAACAATTTTGAATTATAGCGATTTTTCTTAATATTTATTTTACCCCAATTATTAACCTATAGAACAAAACTTAATGGCTAGAGTAGGTACGTCTCTGCGTAGAGACGGTCGCCTGCTGATAAGTAAATTACCTGCTGTTTTATGGTAGTCACTAGATCTCTTTTTAAGTATACATGTATCAACTTTCTTAGGGATGCCAGAACGACAACTTCACGAATAGCTGGCGCGACAATGTCCCATCTCCCGAGGGTAAAGTATATGAACAAATTTGTCCGATTTGGTGTAATGAAGCCGCTCACGAAGTTTGACTTGTACAAATTCCAAAGGTCAGTGTACTTGGGACTATATTTTTACCAGTCTTGTAACCCATATAATGCGAGATTACATAACAGCAACGGCGACAGCCAGGTTTTATCTAAGGGATGTGTCATGTGTCATACCGTCTCTTCTACAAGGAAGTGGAAATGAAAGGAGATGTCATGAAATACAATGTTTATCGTCGTACTATGTAAGAGGCATCATAAGGTGGAGTTATAATATAATATTTTTTAAAAAGTTACCTTCTTTTTCTGTAAATATAGAAATCCCAGTTTTGTAGAATACGGATATGTTTTTGTGTACATTTACTGAGGCTCTTCCTATGGGGCCTCAGTATTGCATTCATACAGACGAAAAAATTTTCGGACCCCCATTTTTTAAAACTTTTTTTCATGATTCTGATCATACTGAGTCCGAAAATCCAAACAAAAATTTTCGTCTGGTTTTCTGTCTGTATGTATGCCGGCACTTTAACTCTAGAACGAAAGTTCTGATTGACTTGCGGTTTTGATTTTCTTGAGTAATTTAGAACCCTATTGATTTTCAGAATTTTCGGTTCACCCTAACTACTTTAATAACAATTTTCTTAAAATCCGCCTATGCATTCCTTATGTGACAATTTTAGGAATTTCAATTATTTCTAACGTCAAAATTCTTAACATTCTTTACATTCCATAAACTGAAAACATTCTAACGACCTGTCAAACAACAGCTGTAGATAGTAAAGGTGAAATTTCTAAGGCGGGTTGCGACCTTCATACTTCATATAGCCATTTTGGAGGCTATTTTCATTCGAAATTAGTCGCGAAGCCAGCCAGTTTATGAAAAATATACAGGATGTTTTTTTAATATTGCGAAAAAATTCACAGGCTGTGTCCCTTGGATGAAATGAAGCAAAAAAGTTCCTATGAACATATGTTCTACGCCTCTTAGATTTTTTTGAACTACAGGGTGGTAAAGTTATAGGAAAAAAAATATTTTTTTCGAATGTAAAAGTTTAAATTATTTATCGGAAAATGGCTTTGGATGCATAGAAACTGCTCACCAATTTTCAGAAAAATATCTACAGGGGTATTAAATATATCGAAAAAAATAAGTTTTTTTCTTATAACTTTACCACCCTGTATTACAAAATTTAAGAGGGACACGCCTCTGAATTTTTTCGCAATATTAAAAAAACACCCATAATCCGTTTCTTAAAAATGACTTTTTTATGGTGGTGCTATAAAGCGTACTACTATTTCGCCCCTAGCCACAAAAACATCATCAAATTTACTGGTCCTCTGTCGCAACCCCATAGAATAATTAACCGGCCATTTTATTTGACAAAAATTAAAATAATGCTAGGCTGTTCCTGTCAGGTATCAATATGTCAACTGTGATATGTGAATGGCTCTTAAATGTCAAATTATTTAAAAATATATACTTCTTTCGATATTTATTGCAAATAATAAATATCTCAATTTAGGCTTTCCATAAATAAAGGTACAGCAAGACAGATAATATAATGTTATTATTCTTATACAAAGCACTTTTTTATTATATAAAATAGAGGTAGGATATAATGCCCATTTTAAATATGGATCAATTATGATACCGAGGTATTTTGTTGTCTTTTTCATTTTAATTAAAAAGTTGTCATTTATTTGTATGTTGAAGGAAGGCCTTTGTAAATTACATTGCTCTCTATGGATCTACTTTAACACAAAAATGGTTTTGTGGCTATAAGTTGCTATAACCTATCGTCGCAAAACTATTAATAATTTAAACATAGTAAGCAGTATTAATATAACATCAACTAATTTTTTAAAATAAAGTACATGATCTCAAAACAAATAGTGTATAATAAATGCGGATAAAACGAGGGGTGAAATAACAATAAATTAAGGGAAATACTTAAAAAGGGCAGGTTATTTCGTTCAAAAAATATTGTTTTTTATATTTCAAAATAAAATAAAATTTGTACATCATGAACACTCTTATAATACTAGGAGATATGAAGGGATCGTTTTCCCACGAAGTGAAAAAACTATCGGGAAAAGAAATACTAACTATTTAGCCCCAAGAATTTACGTGCTGTTATCTAATGATATAAAAAACTCAAAAAGTTTTAATTTATATAAAAATCGAATTAAAAAATGGATTATGGAAACAGAGAGACGATTTTTTACCGATATAGTAAATCAAACTCTACAGTGACAAAAGTAGCCATTTCAAGAATATGTGTCTGCAAGATTATGTCTGATATTTTAATTTTAATTTTAACTTACCTCTATTTTGTCCTTATACCCCGAATGTGTCTTAAACTGGATTTGACAATATATTTTTTTTTTTTCACTGGGTTTGACAAAAACCCTGTTTGTGTCGCCCAAAAAAGGCAAAACAAACTGTATTAAGGTCACAATACAAGTAGTTCTAAAAACTACTTCTGTGGCTTAACTTTGTTTATTCACCCTCTACTTAGTATGTATTATTTTAATGAGGTAGTTACTAAGTCTTTTTAATAATATGTTACTTGTATTTATCCTAACTTTTATGTATCTATCCTTATATTTATATTTACTATTGAATTTATGTACTGTACTGAATTGAAAAAAATAAACATTATTATTATTATTATTATTATTATTATTATTATTAAAGAGTATTACCACAAGCAAGAATATCCGTTCTGTTTATTTATCAAGTATTGTTTGAGGTTACTTTTAAATACATTTATTGTTTTTTTTTAATTTCTTAATCTATTACATTTTTTAAACCTTTAATAAAAATTGTATTTTGGGAACTTTTAGTGATGGCTTGCCGTACATGAAAGTCAGATTGGTTTCTTGTATTATAGTTGTGATATTGCGAATTATATTGAATTTTTTCTAATAGATCTGATGCGATGGTTCTATGTCATTTTTATTTTATACATAAATATCAGTCATGTTCTGAACATAATTCTGAACTGAAAGCCAATTTATTTCTTTTAACATAGTTGCACTACTCATCCTTCTATCCTTTATTAACTGAATATAAATAGGCGAAGTAAGAAGCCCAAATATTTTACATGAGCAGGCTTAAGAGGTAAAGGGGCCAATTATTATTGGATAAGTTTTTAAACCCTAATCAAAAGGCGATATAGAATGGTTTTAAAAATTAAGGCTTGTGAAAATCATCACACGATTTAACCTAAGAATGCCAATGCTTCACAAACCAAAAAATTCAACGTGCTAATACTACTATCGGCTTTCGGTATTTCATTTCAAGTTAAATTATTTTTCGTTTTTGTTACGCTACGAGTTTATTCTTGTGGGCCTCAGTTTCGATAAGGTAGAAACCACCATTTTAGGGTCTCTCGAATTTCTGATGAGATGTGAGATTTTATTCCTGAAAATTTTTCTTATCTACACCAGATATAACAAGTATTGTACAATGCATCATTAGTTTAATTAATAAACTAGTCTGTTATAGGTAATTTTTGAAGATAAATTTCTACACAGTGATCAAAAATACAATTTAAGAGAAGGCACGTGCACATATAAAAATGAAAAAGTTTTATAAAAATATAAAAAAAGTGGTGTTACTTATATTACCTCATTCCTCCTCACCTCCATTTTTCTTTACTTCTAGACCAAGATCTTCATTACAAGGCTTGTCAAACAGGCTATCATAAGCACTGTAGGTATTTTAAAGAGTGTTTTGTATATGTAGTACAGTGTTTCTTAGAGTGTGTTTCACGGGAGCTCCGCGAAAATAATAGTCATAATAAAAAAAAAACTAGAGGAAATGCTCCGGGGTTGCAAATTAACAAAATCTATTTTGGGATTCCGACACATATTTCGCTTTTCAAAAGGGTTCTATCTCCACAAAAGTTTGAGAAACACTGATGTAGTACAATCATCCAATTTTGTTGTTGTTTTTGTGATATGTCTAATATTATGTGTTAGAATTTAAGATATCTTCTTACAGTATATTCTTGCTCATACATATTGTTACTCTTTAATTACCTATAATCATAATTTTCTCAATTTTTGGCTAGTATTCTGTAAAAGTTAATAAATATAGCGCAGATCATTATAAATACCTACTTCTTTCTGCACTGTTACAAAATTCTCTTATAAACTGCAATCGGACAATTATGGCCAAAATAATTGACTTAAAAAGAAACAAAGGTACGAAGCGTTAATGCAAAAAGTTGTTTCAGTGTAAATGAGGGAATTGAACAGAAGCCTGGGGGAGAAATAAAAAGCAGCGGCATGTATCAACGAGCCCAAATGAAGAGGAAATGATGTGAATAACTGGTGATGAAAATTATGAATTTAATATGTTTGGAAACATTCGCATGCCCTCTTTTTGTGAATTCGCGGTGGTTCACGGTCTCGCTACAGCCGGTCGTAAATATATACTTTTTACGGTCCTTATTAAAATTGTCTTTAGGCTTATTCTCACATTTATTTAAGAATACCTTCAATTAGTAAACTTATAAACCGGCACTGGTTTGTCTTTAGGTGTGTACTGAATAAGGTTACACGCTTTACTTAAAAAAAAACTTGTTTAATTATGAAGATTGTGTGAAAGCTTTAACATCACTGCGCATATTACACATTTCTTCTATGCCTATTAAAATTACAATTAATTGAACGAAATAAATCACAGCCTGTATTTAACATTATAATTAAAAAAATACAATTATTTTGAACATGACGTTGATTTAAATTGTTGAGCGAAGTTGAACGGTGTTTTTTAAAAAAAGGAAAGAAATTTTGAGATTTAATTTCTAGGTTAACTTTTACTGGCTCTAAAGTGGAAATTGAGAGAGGTTTCTACACGGCTTTTCCTTATAAATAGCGATATAACAAATTTAATTCGTTACTTTGTTAAACTGGGATTTTAATAGGAAACAGTGTTTCGCGTCGTACCTGACACATTTGATAAATTATGTATATCTATATACATAAATAAGACTATAATGGCTAATGTAACTTTCAAATTTGACGAAGAGAAATTCATAATGTAACCAAAAAACACTAACTTCATGTCACTGTCATTATTAACCCAAGTCCGGACCAATGAGGTTGAATACTATGGAGATGACATGCCAAAAAAAACGACACCCCTTCCCCCTCTCTTAGTGGTCATGTCATAGTTGTCAAAGAGCTGTCAGAACTTTGTTCAAATTTAAATATTTCGATGTTATTTCTATCTTAATTAATTTGTATAAAAATCATGACTAAGTGTGCCAAAATTAATTGTAAAAACTCTTCAGTGAAAGAGCGTAAGAAAATATCTAATTTAAGTTTTTATAAGTAAGTATAAGGAGTGTACTTAGAATTTTTTTTAGAATGCTTTACTTTTTTTTATTATAGGTTTCTAAAAGACCCACAATATCTCAAAATTTGGTCTAAATTTGTGGGAAAAGACCAATTTGAGCCTAAACCGAATAGCATGTTTTGCTCTATTCACTTCAAGGAAGAATTTTTTGATAAGAGTGAGTTTAGGGTCAGATTGAAGAAGAATGCTGTTCCGACAATAAATGAATGTTTAGTTAGTATACACTTTATTTACAATAAAACTTAAATAACTAACTTAATAAAGAACATTGGCTTGACTAACTTTATAATAAAGAAATAACTATATTAAAACTTAGATAACTATAATAAAACTTAAATAACTAACTTTATAATTAAACTTAAAAACCAACTATAATTTAACTTAAAAACCAACTTATAGTTAAACTTAAAAAACAACTTATAATTACACTTAAATGACTAACTTTTTAAGTAACACATAATTTAGAATAAAATTTCAAGTATTTAAAAGCAGTTTTTATTAGATCCTAATTTCCTATTATTATACCGTTTTGATAATGAATATACTGTATAATAATAAATACTGGTGATTTATTTTTATTATTTAATTAGATTTGTGGCCATCACTCACTGCTATGTACCTCCTCATCCTCATGACATAAAATAATATGCCCGCTCATGTATCACATTACAATTATTATTAATATTAAATGAACAAACATTAAATTGATGTTCCTTAATTTAAAAACCTGCCGACTTTGTTCACAATACACAATAAATATAATTTAAAACATATTACCAAGACATCAAAACAACAAAATAGTGTTGTTTAAAGGTCAATAAATATTTTTTTAAATAATAAAATTTTTTTTGTAGTGTCTTATTAAGAATGGGACACAGAAAAACTGAAGAGTTACCTATAATTTTACCAAATTTGGCAAAAGTTTTTGGTGTCATAAGATACGTTACACTTATTTGAACTATAATTATATATTTTTGATGTTTTTTAAGTAAATCATATAGGTACTTTTGTTGGGAACTTATAAGAAACTTCAAAATTAAAATGAAGAATATTCGCATTCTAAGCATAGTCTTATTTTTAATCAGACTCTTCAGTTTTTCTGTATCCCTTTCTCAATGAGACACCTTGTATATAAACTTCCCACTTGAACAATTTTATATTTTTCAAGTATGTACAATACAGGTGTATCAGAAACTAAAGCAAAAAGACAACTTATAACAAAGGTTTATCCTTGCACCCTAAAAAAGTACCAATGAAGAAATTATTCCTCCAATGCAACCAAACAGTTATTTTTAGGATAAGATTTTGTGTCACACACAGCCACAGGGTTTCTTTTTAAATGGCATGACATTCAAAATTTTGGTCAAAACAATTTTCATCATGCACTTTTCTTGGAAATTCACAATGCTTTATTAGGATTAAAAACACCAGTTTCTAGAAACTTTTTCACTATAACACTAACATTACTGATCAGAAAAAGTGGTTAAAGTTTTCTTTTTGTAATCACAAATCGCAACTGAATGCCTATTTTTAAAATAAATTATCTCTATAATTCCATTTGTATAGTTGTATGCTGTGCATCTGTGAGATTGTTGTTTATTATACATAGGTACCAATTATAGAAATCTTTAGTAAGTACTTGTTTGCAATTTTAGTAATATATGTACCTACCCTATATAATTAAATATTTCAAACATAAATAAAACCAATAACTATTATCTGAGTCTTTTTAGTTCCGATTGGTTTTGACAGAGTAGTTTTGATCATAGTTTTCTTCCATCTACTTTTCACCATAAAGTCATACCTAGCTGAATTTTTGGTCTTTTTAAACTTTTGACTGTAGCGGGTCATATTTTTAAAGTATGTCATCCGCAGCAAAAAGATCTACATGTTTTACATTTAAAAGTAATTGTCCTTTCTACAAACTCGGCTGTATTTTTACTGAAATATATTTATTCACAATTCACGTAGTGGTTTGGTTTTTGGTTTGGTAATTTGATGTCATAATTCTCCTCATTGTCAGATTTTAACATTGGCAGCTTTGATCCAGACAAGAGAGTCCTTGAACGAAAAATCGTAGTTCGGGTTTTAGTTTTAAAGCACAAAGAGATTAAAAAATCTAATGCACAGTGTTATTCGAACGTTGATTTTCGATCACACAGGTCATATATCGGACGGTTTCGGCGAAGACAGAACAATATATTAATATTAATCTCTTTTATGGTCTTGGCTTTGGCTTGGTCGGAAAACAGTTAATAAATAATAGTAAATAGTGTAGAAGTCATAATTGCGCAATATCATCAAATTAATTTCGAATCTATCATGTTGAAACAAATATTAGGTAAGTAAGTCATTTAAAAGTTGTAATTCTGCATACGGACTTTAATTATATTTAAATACGACCCTGCTTAGTCAACCATTTAAGCCACGCCCAGTGGAGTCATTTTTAATAAAACGTATCATATGCAAAACAATTGCCTCATGGCATCTCCATTAGTATTATACCTCCATGGTCCGGACTCAGGTATTTACCGGTTATAATTGGCCGCATTCAGCAGAAGCAACCGATTATCAAACGATAACTTAGCGATGACTTATCGATTAGTGAATCTCCTGAATGAACTTTTTAGGCACTTCGAAAGGCGACATAAAAGTGACATGTACTTCAGCAAAAAGTCATTATCTAAAACATAGGTACAAAATTTAGAATAAAACACCAAATAAATTATTCAACTACATAATTATAAATTAATGAATTTGCCTGATTTTAATGCATTGTGAAACACTTCATTACCAACTACAATATATTTCATATTGTTATAAACATATATCACTTCAAAGTCCTACATTTCAGTGAAAAATGACAAATCCAGTGTAAACATTAATTCAAAATAAACATAAAATAAGGTTATGAGTTATGAGCACCACCACAAAACATTCACTTCAGTTGGTATGAGTTCTAAATCTAATCACGATGTGATAACTAATCCAATTTCAAATTCGATGTTTTAAATGGCGGCCGATAACTCATCATTTGATTACTAATCGCTCTTTTATATATCATTTAGCAGAAAATCATAAATCGATTGCTTCTGCTGAATGCGGCCCATGATGACGTTTCAATGGGCTTAAATATAACGTCATAGATCGTAACCAAGAATAACCAACATTACTTTAATTAAAATGGTAAATCCCGCAAATTACTGGTCAATCGCTGTAAAACGGTTATTGACTATGAGCAAGTTCGAGATGACGCCCTATAAATTGGGCAGGGCATGAGCAGAGTCCTGTCAAGTCAGAGAGCGAATGTAGTAACATCGCGCTGTATCCACATACTTCGATTGTCACTCAGAGTAAAAATCATAACGTCAATCCAGTATTCAGTCAACGGTCAGTTAATTATTATGCATTACAATATGCATTACAATAGAATTATAATAGAATTACAATAGAATAAACTTTCAGAATTTACTTAGAATAATATATGTTAGTTAAATAATTATAAAATACAAATATTACCTAACACAAACCCACAGAACAATAATATGTGCCATTTATTGTCATAGTTGACATTTCATTATTTAACTTCCCGACAGATCTCGATCTTCTAACACAGAGTGCACTGGGAGTTCATACCCAGAGTCATATCGAACGCGAAAGATCACACTCCGAATATCTTAAAATACGTGAAATTAAACTCAGAGCAACTTGAGTTTCTACTCGAACTCACGGTATGAAGCTTAGACTAGGTAATTGACACAAAGTTGACAATGACAGGTTTGTTCCAACATAAATCAAACCGGTTTTCGTAGTGTCGAAATTCTGCTCAGTTTGGAATTTGTGTTCCAACAAACTTTAATCTCAAAACTGTACGAAAATATCACATACTGCGATTGTGGAAAATATAGTGTTCCAAAACAACCAAAACTAACCACAAACCGATCTGTGTTCTGTCAAATCAGTTTCTGGGTCTAAATCACATACTTTGATTACTATACGGTGCAAGAGAAAGGTCCGATACGCCCAACATAAACAACACCGACCAGAGCCATGAATGTCATTTTTAGTCTCACTCTCCTTGATATTTACATCAAGGAGGTTGCTTTGACGACAATGACGATACGCTTGTTTAAATCCATTCATGAGACGACCATGGCGAAGGGACACTACACGTTTTCATGGTGATACGTCCGTCAGTAAGAATTAATAAAAAATTTGTAAAATGTCATGTCAAAATAATATTTTGTAAAACGATAAAAAATATAGTTCTAATTATATCTAAAGGTCCTTCGAGTACTTAAAATAGTCTTTCACGTATTCAACGCTCCCACTGCTTCAAGCGAACATGGACTCCATCTCACCGAGTTATATCTTCCATAAGCCATATAAAGTTATAATAGAACAAATAGAAGGGCCAGTAGTGGCAGGTACGATTCATATCTACCCCGACGGTTCTAAAACAAAAAGGCTAAGGATGTAAAATATACTACAGATTCTTAAACCTGAACATAAAATGGGCTGTGAGCAATAGTGCCCGTGTAGTTCAAAGAGAGCTAACGGGGATTCTCATACCAGCAAAAGAAATAACCAGAAACAATATCACTGGAAGGAACATGCTCATCTATACAGATAGCAGACAAGCACTGCTCACCCTGAACAGACCACGAAATTATTCAGGTTTAGTACTAGAATGTCACGAAATTTTGGCCGAAGTATCCATCAATAATGTGGTCACCTTAAGATGGATCAAAGGTCACGCCACATCAAAAGGTAACCGTCTTGCTGATTCACTAGCCAAGAAAGCAGCCAAGCAAATACTTTTTGGACCTGTCTTTTGTATTGGCCTGACAAAATCGGTAGTGACGGACCTAATTAAAGAACATTCCCTTGTGAAATTCAAGGAAAGCTGGGATGAGACAAGAAACTGCAGAGTTACCAGGGAGCTCTTAAGTTATCTTGACAACACTACAGCAAACAAATATTTGACTATGATTAGACAAAATCTGCGCCTAGTCACAGGCATTCTGACTGGTCATTGCCAAGTACGGAAGCATCTCCATATCATGGGGCTGTCAGAATCCGCACTCTGCAAAGGGGACTAACAAGAAGATAAGAATATCGAGCATATCCTTTACGATTGCTCGAAGCTCTTATTTATTAAAAGATTTGTGTTCAGCGAGTATCGGCTAACTCCGGCCGATATAAGAGAAGCACCTCTTTGAGACGTTGTCCACTACATTAAATCTGTAGGCTGGTTCACGATCTAGGATGTGCCTATCATCTTAGGAGGATGCAAAATGGGCATAATGAGGCCTAAGTGCAGTGGGGGTAACCCACCTTCCACACGTTACAGATACAGATGTAGTTGACCATGTGGACATGATATTTTTTTACCCCAATAATTATATGGATCTTCTAGTATAGATTTGTTTCTGCAAATTGTGATAGCCAGCAAACCATTTGAAAACTGCCATGAAATGAAAGCTGTCTTGCTATGTTTCAATTCCTCATAATATGAATAGCCAATCAAGCGCTGTTTTTAGGATTTTGTTCCAAAGTAGTACCCAATTTGAAAATCTCTTTTTGGAAAATTTAAACTATTTTAGATATATTAATTATTTTAATATCCAAAATAGAGTGTGAATATTTAATCGCAAGATGCAATTGTTAAGCGTACATCTAAAATATTAAATCATATATACAAATATTACCAGCAATTGGTATTTTTGTTGATTTAGCTAAAGCGTTTGATACGGTTGATCACACTCAACTTGTCCACACACTGGAATGGTTTGGTTTTAGAGGCATAGTAAACAATCCTATGACCTGTTAGTAGAGTATTTATAAACAATGCGTTAGGATAAATGGAAAACAAAGTAAAATGAAAATGTGGTGTATCTCAAGGGACAATTTTAGGACCAACACTTTTTCATTTATACATAAATGATCTTTATTGAACCTCTATGGGAAGTTTAACTATTTTTAATGACGATACAGTTATTATCTACTATGATACTTGCTGGAATACTCTAAAGGATAAGGTAGAGTCAGATCTAAAAAACGTGTTTGAATGGTTTAGTGACAGGCTGTTAACTGTGAATTATTCCAAAACTTACTATCTAGCTTTTACATCATATTCCTCTAACTTACCAAACTACAGTATTATTAAACTCTGTATAAATATTGAATTAATAGAAATTAAAAATACTAATTACATAAAATATTTGGGAGTCATGTTCGACCAACATTTAAAATGGGATAATCAATGCCAGTATGTTGCAAAAAAAACTTAAAAACTTATTGTGTAAATTTAGGAAATTTCGTGATATTTTGGATGATTTACAGTTGAGAGTTCTGTACTATTTATTAATGGAATCTCATCTTTCTTATAGCCTCATGGCATGGGGAAGTGCATTAGAAAGTCATTTACATGACTTAGAAGTAGTATAAAAACTTTTATTAAAAATTATTTTTAAAAAACCATTTAGGTATTCCTCAAATGATTTATTTTTAGAAACTAAAATAATGGATATTCCAAAACTGTTCACTAAAATCGTTCTAATATATCAACATCTTCATAAAAATGAATTATAAAAATTAGTCATGCCTACTCAACCAAAGCTGTTACACAAAATTTAGCACATTTTCCCAAAGCTGAAAAGAATATATTACACAGAAACTATACTTACCTCGGTCCTAAATTATATAATAAAGCTCCAGCTAGTATAAAAAATTAAAATTCAAATTATGCTTTTAAAACTGAACTAAACTTCTGCAAATACCCCGGATAGAAATTCAAAACTGGATTCATCAAAAGGCCAGTCAAATGACTGAATAATATAAAAAAGAAATGGAAAAATCAATTTTTAACTTTTTAGAGTCTTATTCTAAGATCCTCCTCGACATCTCACGATTTAATAATACTTTCTTTCGCGCATTATAGTTTTATACGTTCTTTAGTGTTAGATTTTAGTTATTACCCTTTCTTTTTAAATTGAATTTAAATATAAGTTTGTATAATTTTATACACTCTGCCTCCTGTGGAGTTTTTTAATTTATTCACTATAGTTTTTGTATATGTAAGAATATTATAAATTGTACCTTTTGTAAATAAATTATTAATATTATACATATTTAACATATATTATGTAACAGCAACTACCATATTATATAAAATGGTGGGTTTCTTATTAAAAACTAACATTACTAAAAATTTTAATATAAACAATTTCTTGACCGTAGCAGAATTTTATATAAATAAAAATTTTCATGGTTTATTTGGTCGTTTTTATTTTCTATCGGCTAGCACAGCAATACATATGTTTGGGAAAACTTTTCTATCTTCGGCTGCAGTCAAAATTTAATAAAACATGTGCGCTTGGAGTATTCTTCCAGAATCGTGACATGGACTTACACGGCTATCCCAATCAGTATTACAAGACCTATGTTAACATTCGGTGCACTATCTCTATCCGCAAACTAGAACATAAGGGCCTTAAAAACTATATCATTTAAAGCCATGGATGTCATTAAGTCCCACTCCCCTTGATATGTATATCAAGGAGGTTGCTTTGATGACAATGACACGACTCCGTACGGTTGAAATGAAACCTGATGTAGGATCTGGTGAGATGCGACTTCGCTTTTGGCGGGAGGCGCTTGATACGCTTCCTCTGCGTCTAGTAAACATGTACTCACCTAGATATATCTTCCATAAACCATATAAAATTATAACCAAACAAAGAGACGAGCCAACCGTGGCAAGTAAGATTCATATCCACACGATTTTTAAGTAAAACCAGGCACATTTGGAATATAATTTATGTTCTTAAATCTAAATATAAAGTAGCTCAAACTAAGATGATTCTTATAGAAGCATAAGAAATTACCAGAAACAATATAACTGATAAAAACCTGCTGGTCTATACAGATATCAGACAAGTACTACTCTTACTGCAAGGGATAGTAGTAGAATGTCACGAAGCATTTTCTGAAGTTTCCATCAAAATCATTATAAGATTTATCAAAGATCACGCTATATCGAAAGGTAATCGTCTTTCTGATTCACTAGCTAAGAATGCAGTTACACAAATAGTTTTAACCTAGCCCTTTAATTGAACTAGCAACGTCAGTAGTGACAAATCTAATTAAGGAACATTACCTTGTAAAATTCAAGAATAGTTGGGATGAATCAAGCAGTTTTTGCTAACACCGGCCAATATAAAAGAGGTACTTCTCGGCGACGTTGTCAACTACACTAAACCTGTAGGTTGGATGACGAGCTAAGAGATGCCTATAAATTTAGGTTGAAGTGACGTAAAGCGATCCACGCTCTACAAGTTACAGATACAGATACACACATGCCTTTTTAAAATCCTAAAAAATCATGAATAATAATTGTTCATCCAATAAATTTTGCTTGGAAAATAAAACAAGAATAAGAAATGTATTGTAACTGTGTCAATGGCCTTGCAGCCAAGATAAATAAATAAAAAGATCTTTAGAAATTTTGACATCTATTCGTATATTCCAAATATAATGACCTGAATTTCTATTCCAATCTTTGTACCATTACTATCTTTTTATTTAGAGAATTTGTATTTTGAATTTTGAATGTTTGAATATCCGATGGAAATCAACCTTAGTTATTAAAAACTAAATTTCAATTTAATTTAGTAATCGGTTCAGCTGGATTTCTATCAAGCTTCACAGGGTGCGAGTGCATCATAAAAGCTAAATTACAAAACAAATACATGACCGAAATGAGAAACGAGTGGATACGCTCGCGGGACGAAAATTGCAAAATAAAATAAAGCCACTACTTATAAAATATTTACATCCGCAAGAGCATTTCATTAATGTCCGCGGTTCCCGCTACTTCGTATTTATTTTAGTTGCCTAGTATAAATAGAACGTCGCAAATTAAGTAGGCCGGGATGTCCAAGTGATCCTTGTGACCTTTACTGAGTGTTTGTTTTAAAATAAAATAGTTTTCTGGATGAAATATGTATATATAACTTAAATTCAAAATTGGCGTAAGTTAGTTTTTAAAAAATAATTTATTTAAAATAAAAACTGTGTTTCAAAATAAAGCTTGTTTAATGAACAAAATCGGATTCTAGACTCAATGTAATTAAATTGAATAAAACAAATGTATTATAAAAGTGCAAATGTGAATAAACAGTAAAATCTCCACACATGTAACTATGGGAAACAAAGGTTAATGTTCTTGACGGCTTGTTGATATTGTACACTATAACTTATATAAATAATATACAGGTGGAATTATTTTAGATTGCTTTTATTTTATAATTTTTTTATTTCTATTCTTTAATTTATTACATAATTGATAATTTTCAGTTTCATAATTCATCATAGCACCAGCTTTTATTATGAAACTAAAAATTTACCAATATAATTATTTTGTAATAATCAAGCAAGCAACACGTTTTTTGTTTTTTTCCTAAAAATTGTTTGACAGTTTCTAAGAGATTTCTTTTCTGTGTCAGATTAGGTATTTAAACTTAAAATTTCTAGCTGAATCTGATAAAGGAATATTGTAAAAAGTAGTATGTGTTAAGTGTTTAACCCTAGACCGGTATCGATATTCATTGGAATGTTATTGGTATCGATACGTAAAATTTACGTGAAATACTACTCATTGTAATATTTTTATTAATTTAAGTACCTAAATTATTAAAACACAATTAGTTATGGCAAAAATAATTTTTTTTAAAAGAAAAATATGTGTTAACATTAATGGCAACTAAAAATGCTTTTAGCAAACACAGAAAAAAATATAAAATACAAATAAACATTAAATGCATTTTGAACAGAGTTTTTTCTGATGAGCATCGCATATAGACTTGTTGCACTTCAAAGAGTAGGTCGTGGTCATGCTTCTTTTCGCTGTTGGACATATGTGACAGTAAGTTCGACGTCCTTTTTGGGACTCTGGATGTTCCTGTGACACAAGTTTCTGCCTTTCTCCTAGTACTTCTATCATTGTGCGCAAAGGAATGCTAAATCTAGGATTTTGAGCCAAACGTGAAGATTGCCAAGGCTGGGTCAACCTGATATGCAAATTTTGCATATACTTATCTCTTGCTATCGGACTTCCGCAATTCGAAATAAAGTTATGACTGTATATTACAAACGAATTGATGCACGCCATGTTCAGTAAATTGTAAAAAATACATATTGGCCACCTTTAGGTTTTGCGATTACAGTTCATGTTTTGACACATTTGATCAAATGTATCAACGGTGCCCTTCGTGAAATTGTACGTATGTATTTTTTTTTTTTTTTTTGTGTCATCGGCGTCGACTACCACGGCCATTAGCCTCGTGTTCTGTGTAGGCTTTGTTACTGTTTCCCAGCGCCACTTTAGGAACAGCACTGTTAATTAGAACCCAACAGTGAATGGTCGAGTGGGGAATCCTACCTATGCATTAGAATTAATATTTAATTTTTTAATTAAATAAAAATTCCTGCCACCGGTGGGATTCGATCCTGAGACCTTTCGATCTCAGAGTCATGACTCTAACCACTGAGCCAACCCACCCCCCTACGTATGTATTATCTCTGGTTTATACGTTCTTTCATTTAAAGTTCCCTTTTCAGGCATGGTGGATAGTAAAAGAACATGTTTGTTAGTTTTAGGCTTGAATGATACTAACGTTGCTTTTTCATTGTATGCGAACATGGAAGTATGTACTTTTCTATCTTTGTTTATTTCTATCAATTCCTTCGGAATCTCTTTTTTGTTTTTTCTTAGAGTTCCAACTACAGTAAGTTTTAAAGGGTTGGTCAATAACTTCTCAGCCAAAGGAATATTGGGTAACAAGTTATCCATTGTAACATTCCTGTTCGTTCTGTGTATTGATTTTGTCAATATTTCAACATAATAATTCGCTAATGGGAGGCCATCTGTCCCAGTGGATTTTCCGATGCAAGGGGCAGCATCTATTAGATATTTTTTAGATACATCGCACAACAAAACAAGTTTTAGGCCATATTTAGCCGGTTTGTTAGGTATGTACATACAGAACGCACAGTGATCACGAAATCCTACCAGCTGTTCGTCGATAGTTATATATGAACTTGGTTTGTACGAGCTTCTACATGCCTCTATAAACCTATTCCAAATATCCTCTATTGGTGCAAATCTAGATTCTTGTCTTCTTCCCTCAAGTGTATTAGTGTCATCAAAACTTAAACACGCTGTCTAAAATTCAAAGCGCTTTTGACTCATTGTTGCTTTACATCGGGAACCACAAAAAGTAGTATTGAACATAGTGGCGGTAGC
Organism: Psylliodes chrysocephalus; assembly: GCA_927349885.1. Taxonomy (NCBI): domain Eukaryota; kingdom Metazoa; phylum Arthropoda; class Insecta; order Coleoptera; family Chrysomelidae; genus Psylliodes; species Psylliodes chrysocephalus. The sequence continues at coordinate 45,106,445 of OV651817.1, forward strand.
CAAGTGATTATCTTTCAAAATTCCGGCCAAAATATATAATCCGAGTTATGCTTTTTATTCTTCCAAACTTGTTTTATTTACAAAAGCTAGTACCCTATCGTACTTTTGTCTTGCAGAGCGGATCTTATAATTAGTGTATTTCACTACTTTATTCAAAATATCGTCAAAAAAAAAATATTTGAAAGGCCCGTACTGGATCGAGTATATTTCGTAATCCCGGCGAAGGTCCGAGCTTTACATATATAATATTTTTCGAAGAAGTTTTGCCTTTCCCCGTGCCGGTTGGATTGGAAAACCGTTCGTAGCCATTTTTTCCATATAAATTTTCTTTACCTGGGGTAACCACAAAGCCAGCTATTTAATCAAAAGGATCAATCTGAAAAATAAAAACCCAATAAAAATGTATACCTTACATGCAAAATATATAACTTACTTAAACACTTGTTAGTTCTTCTGAAGTTGTGTCATTCTTTGATCTAGTTCCAGATCCTGACGCAGCTTTCCTTTTTTCTGTTATTTTCAAACATAGTTTTAAACGTTTTGGAATATGCGATTTTTCGATTCGAAAATCCTGTCCCGTCCAAACTTTTGACAATTTACCCAACAGCTGCCATTCCATATCCTCATTTGGCAACCATTCTGGATCATCATCGCTATCTTCAAGCTCGCTTTTAGAATTGGATTCGGCTCTAGTAACAACATCTTCGATTTCACTGTCACTACTTTCTAGCAGTGCCTTCTCCAGCTCTTCTTCTAAAAAACTACGCTTTGACATCGTGTGCCCTAAATGGTATCGATACGTAAAAAACTCGTTTAATAATGTGCGCTTGTCGGTATCGATGCGTAAAATTTTCGTGCAGGGTTTCAGAAAACGATGAGTGGTCACTTTAGCACTGCCCGATCCTAACTGGTTACGTATTGAGTCGATGAATAACGCATTGGAGCAAGCATAGGTGGGGGAAGAGGATTGAGTGCGCACGGATGTCCGTAATGCATGCAAATTTGAAATTTGAATGCGTAAATTTTACGTTCGATACTGGTCTAGGGTTAATAGTATCTATTTAATTAGTATTTGGCTAAAGATTAAAATTAGTATGTGCCGAAATAATAAAATTCAGGAAGATATTGTTCTATGTCGAAACAATCTCCTTTTAATCCGTGTACCTCTTAGATGTGTCAAAACAAGCGTACCCCCTCTCCCCCTCCCTGATTATTCATTAGCACCACCTGAAATCGCCGATAATGCAAAAAATATAGCTGTAACTTGATATTATAATTTGCGGTTAAATCAACATTTCTTGAGCATAATGGTTTAATGATCAATGTATTCTTATGTTATTAATTTTACAATAAATTTTAAATTAATCTGTCAAAACAAAACGATATTTATTCAATTATTATTTTCCAAAATGAAAAAGTAAATGGTTTTTAAAATAAATAACATAAATTATCAAATAAAGTGTAGTTTGTTATTTCAAGCGTATTATGTGATATTTTTTAATAGAAGGGACACAAAAAAGAGCTTGAATAAACTGTTGTAAATAAATGGATATTTTATGTATTCTAAAATGATTTATTGTTTAAATTGTTTTTAATTCCGATATCATAAAACTGATAAAATTAACTAATGCAAATTTAATGTAAAATGAAACTAAATAGAATTATATTTACAGTTTTATTTTTTTAGTAAACATTGTTTTCAACAGTAATAATAAATTGATGACTGAAATAATTTAAACAGAACCCAGCTTAGGACCAATATTATTCCTTATATTTAATAATGATGTATCATTCAATTTAGGTTGCAATTTAGAGCCAGAATCTACTCGGCGATAGCCTATTTTATCAATCTAAATGATTCTTTTACTAATCTCACAAACATTGGCCACTAATTTATTTTCGTACAATTATATGATAACTTCAAAAGATAATATTAAGACAATCAACCTGTATAAAAAAAATATATAGGGTGCTGATAAAAACACAAAAACACAAAAACTCGAAACAAACATTGAAAATACAAAGTTAACAATTATTTTTCTTTTTCATTTCTTTTTTAAATACCTTCTTTTTGTTAAATTTGGATAAAATAAAATTGTTAAAATATATTTGATTAAATTTTAATATGTTATATGGTATCAATAATATTAATTATTATTGTTAAAAGTATTTAAGATACTTAGTTTACATTTTTTAATTATTTATTTTTTTAGTATGGGCAACTACGTCAAAAATGGATATTATTAATTTTACTGAAGAAAAAATCAAATGTAATTATATAGAAAGTGCTTATGAATATTTTCTTAATATAAAAAAATCTGATGTGTCCAACACATGACTTTCCTATCTAGTTATTATAGGCTTTATCCGGTTATTTTGTACAACCTATTGCAGCATCTCTATATATGTTTAGAGGATAAACTAAATATATACATTGTTCACATACATCTACCTCGAAACATTTTCTATAGATAGATATTCATTGAAAACGAAAATACTGAAAAATTTAAATTTAGCACTTTTCCATTACGGTCCATTTTAGAAAAATCATGTTAAACAAAAATTATAGAGATCGATATCGCGAACAACTTTTAGTTCAACAATTTTCATAAAAATCAGAATTTTGCACATTTTGTCAAATTTCTCAGATACGGACCATTTCAGGAAATTTTGACATAAAACAAAAATTATAGATAATAATATTAGAAGTAAATTTTATTTGAACAATTTTCTTCTCCAAACATAAATAACAGATATATTCCATAAAATATAAAAACGGCCTCCCATAAAGTACCCCCCTAGATGTTCCGACTTTGTCCAAAATCTAATCAGTTCATTGGACGCTGGAATAAAGCTTAAGTTTAAAATTTGGTGTTTTTCTGTGTATCGGTTCATGAGTTATGCGACCTACAGACACACACACACACACACACACACACACACACGCACGCACGCACGCACGCACGCACGCACGCACCCACACACACACACACACACACACACACACACACACACACGCACGCACACACACAAACACACACACACACACACACGCACGCACGCACACACACAAACACACACACACACGCACGCACGCACGCACACATACACACACACACACACACACGCACGCACGCACGCACGCACGCACCCACACACACACACACACACTAGCCATAAAGGCTTCTATGTATCATATATATGTGTGTACCTGGAAAAGTGTAATTCAATTGAAAATCATATATTATATTATTATTATAATTAGTTAACTTCCAAAGTTCTCTAGGGAATTTTCTTAAAATATTAATTACCTACCCATATGTCTTTAAGGTGCTTGTACATATCTTGAATACATAACTATTTCTTCATTTTTTTTTTCTATAGAGATCTGTGAAGAATCTTTAGTAGACATATTTTCCTGTGGATTATTCTAATTTTTGCCGTACAGTATCTATTTCTTCGTGCATCTCTAATAAAAATAATCTTTGGATAGGTCTAAAAAAATTTCCAGACGAAGTTGTCAGTTGCACTAGCCAAACATTACCATTGTTAACAGAAAAAATTGGTTCCACTATTCCTCATATTCACTCTTTCTATTTACTGCGTCGTTTGCTATTAAAATTAAATCGCTAACTTTTAGATTGCCACTGTAGGAGAATTAAATTTTAATTTGATTCGTTCGTTTGTGCTAAAATTCTAAACGTCTATCCAATCAACGGATGCAAAATTATTTTCGGTACCTGTAGAATTAGTCCCATTATCAGTAGATACCGTGTTTTATCTTCTTCTTCTGGCGATGAAGCTTGTAAAAAACTTTTAGTTGTCAATTGTCTAATTAATGCTAAGTGTATGACACGATACACAGCGCACGTAAATATCTATTTCGTTCGTTCTTAAGAAAAGAGGCCCAGCCAAATCTATTCCAGTAACTTTAAGAACTACAGCTTCTTTGACACGATCTTCAGGTAAAGGAACTGATGAAGAAACAATCCTTATCGCATCAAACTTTTGGCATATAAAGAATCCAGGAATCCAAAATATTTCTCATAATTTCCTAAGCAAGCCTTGAATACCTACATGACATACTCTAACGTGATAATAATGGATAAATCTGGATACATTAGGATGTTTTGCCGAATAACAAAAATCTTCAAGGTATTTTCTTCCTGAAATCTTCGTTTTCATTCTTTCCAAGCATTCTTTTTGAACTAGATTTTAAACCTAAATTTTGGATTCATTGATTTCGTCTACTGGGAGTACTGTTATTTTTTGATTTTTTTGATTTAAACAATTAAAGATAAAGCGCTTTGTCCATACAACGAGTCTTAAAATTTGATAGTATATCAAAAAATAATTATACCATGTAAAATCAATTTATTTGTTTACCAACATAGAAATAGCACTCTTGCTTTTTTCATCCGAAACAAAATTATTATTTATTTTGTTGCCTTGTACTGGCCAATCATCTTCATTCTTCTTTAACAATAAGAGACCCTCCCACCAACGAGACTGAAGTAGTTGCTATGATAAACAACCTGTTGAAGAAAGGTATGCGACATTAGATTGTTCCAGGGCATGATACAATCAGCTTTTGTCAAAAAAATTTCAATTATCTTCTCTCTTAATCCAAGAACTGACAGTAGTTCAGTCAGTTCAACATAATATTCTCATGTACTTTCTTTATAGATTTTTAATGGTCGATGTCGATAATCTTGCACCAATAGTTGCAGCAAGTAATTCGAATAATGGTATCAAAATAGTTTCTACTGTTGATGCTTTACTCTTCGCTTGAACTAACTAAACACAAATGCCTTTCGTAGATTTATATCTCAAGAGACCAACAGCCAACATATGCATCATTGTTAGCATCACACAATAGGTAGTGCAGGGCATAGTGACGCATTCGTTTGCAAAATTGTTTTAATTCGTAATTTTTTTTTAAATGTCCGGAAGGTTTGCCTAATTATAAAAGTGTAACTCGATATTTGTTGATGTTATTGCTTAAACAACGAAAAATTAATTAAAGCAAAAAAAATGCATTTTTTGTAATGAATTAATTTTTTTATATTCCTTAGGATATTTCAAATAAAAAAAAGTCCTTAAGCCCATTATCGTATCTTCAACCCTTTAATTGTTATGAATTTTTTAAAATCCAGAATTGACGAAAATTCTAATTTTCTTGAATTAAATAATATACCTTAAAATTTAAAATTTTTACTTTCCTATCTGTATACAGATATAAGGAAAGTATAGGAATCATGATTTTTTTCGACCTCGAGTTTTCGACGGATTTTTACGTTTTGAGGTCCCCTGAATCCGTTTTTACTATTTTCGCGATGATGTCTGTGTGTGTGTGTGTGTGTGTGTGTGTGTGTGTGTGTGTGTGTGTGTGTGTGTGTGTGTGTGTGTGTGTGTGTGTGTGTGTGTGGGTTTGTCGGGAAATCACTGTGTGGCCATGCGCATAATTCATACTATAGTAGTGTGGCCATCCTGAATTGTGTGGCCATTTTTGGGACCCCACAAGTTAAAAGCAGCTTTAACGCATTCTACACGTTATGCTGATTCGAATGGTACCTACTTTAATACATTGTCCCCAAAAGTGATGTTATAGGTTGTGCCAAAATGTGTGCTAATCGATGAGACGAGAGCAAACATTGTGTGGACAAAGTAGTTGATCAGCAAGTGCTGCCCTCTTTAACCTCTTCATTCGGCGAACTATTTTACACGGATTATAACCTACCTTACGGGACAAGTGCAAATATTTAAAAGTTTTGAATATGTTATTTTATTATATGGTACAGCGCGATGTTGCCGCTTCTGTAGTTGCTTGTAACTATTGAGTATTGTATAAGTGTTTTGCGTATTTGAATAATGTACGCGTCGGCCCAGATACTTTTATTTATTATAAAGGGAACAGAGAGTCGAAAAGACGCTTCTAAAACATCGAACTATGCACTCGAAGATATACTTTTAAAAAAATATGTACTCTGTGGGGAATGACCCTGCGGATGCAAATTCAGAAGGCTCCGTTAAATTAGCAATTACAAAACAGAATAAAAATATATTTTTCGATTATTTTGATTTATCGTAAAAAACAATTTTTGGTGTTTAACTAGCGATTGTGATGCCGTTTTTCAATATGACTTAGACCTAAACATAGGTAAAAAATAACCATGAGGGTTTAAATTAATATTTATTTAGCCTAATAATTTATATCAACACTACACATTTGAATATAGTAAAAACAACTACAAGAATATCGGTAAAGTTTTTTCCCAGAACTTCCCTCGATATAGAAATTGTTAAAACAAGGAGCTGATTAGCTGCTTTTAACATGGTCTAGTTACATAAACTAAATGAATGTTTTTTATTATTTCCATTCAAGGGAGCCCTTTTTCGATTAAATATAATTTTTTCAACGCCATTTTGAATTTTTAAAAACTTATTTAGGATCTGTTTCTTTGACTCTTAAAATACTCAGCAAACCAATTTTAGTCGAAATATGTCGACTTTGCTCCCCCTGTATATAACTGGCAGAAAGTATAACCAGTTTTGAGACAAAAAGTAACCATACCGGCATACAAAATTTGAAGTTTTTCTATTAAGCCGTTTTTGAGCTATCGCGCCAACAGACAGACGACAGATAGACAGACCGACCGACGGAATGAGGAAATATGTTTTTCGCAATCTAGGGACCCTGAAACGTGAAAATCTGAAATCTCGGATATTGCCTTTTTCACGATTACAATACTTCCCTTATATCGAAGGACACAAAAATAATAATAATAATACTTCGGAGTACTTACGTTATAAACTATATAATGATAAAAAAATGTATAAACCCTATATGGGTAACTTAACTAACTAAATTTTAGTTTAAAGAACACCCACCCTCGCAATAACAACCTATTATAAAAGCCAGCCCTGCTTTTAAACAACTATACAATTTCTAGTACATTTTTGAAGTTTGCATTTGCAGCGCACATTTTTGAATTGTACATCGAGACGAACACTTATTGTGGTCAATTTTGGAACAAGTAAATTATTTTCTTTCAACGGGGATGAGAATTTCTGGATTTATTAAAATATTGCTCTTCAAGACAATCAATTGATACGCAGCTCTTATTATATGCTAATGAAATGCATCCTTAGTAGGCGGCAAATTCATTATATTAGTTTTACAGGTATGAAATAGACGAGCGCGTAATTTATTTAAATCACCTGTAAATAATGGCCTAACATACAAAATTTTGAAAAATATATAGCCAAAATTAATTAAATTCTGGCCAACATTTTCAGGGTACTTATAAGTGCTTTTAATTCACACACTGACCTTCGACGAACGATGCGCGATGGAAAAAGGTTGCGGCCGACGCGCATAAGGATTTCACAAAAAAAATTGCGTCTCAGAAACCATAACCAATAGACAATTTTTGTTTTCACAAAAACCACGCAATAATAGATGTAAAAGAACACCAATCAGGTAGGTCGAATAAAAAATATACCCGCTTCGGTGTGTTTTCGAAGACCCCACAATGTGGGTAATAGGTTTTGTTCATAGTTTCTTGTTCCCGAACGAAGGCGATCCTGTTTACAATGGAAAACTGAAAGTAGGCTATAATAAAATAAAGCTGATGCGGTATCCCAACTGCAAGTTATAATTATCAGAAATAGACAATAATTAACTAAATATAATAAAATTGAAACGTGTTAGGTTTCGACTAATTCTGTATTTTAAAAATATTACGTTTCATTCATTTTCAGGTAAATTTGAATTAATTTATTCTTTTAAATAATACATCACCCCCAGCTGTTGCATTATTTAAATAATCTAGTTACCTTATTCTTGGGTACTGCACCTATATCGTTTTATTGTTGAAAATAGAAAAAACTCTACGACTGTAATATTTAGTTATAGGGAATACTTAACAAAAATAAAAGTATTTTGTAAGAAGTTTATGAAAATGATATTAGATACGGGGTGTTCCATTTGAAATAACCGAGAAAATCATGGTCGTGAGTTTTGGATACCCTGTATATAAAATAAAAGATATCAAAAACATGATGAGTTGCAACAAAACTAGACTACTACTAAATTATTCTGGACTTGAGATATTAACCCTCAATTGTTGATTCTAAATAATAAAGGGTGACGATTTCATTAGGATTTTCACATAAAAGTGCCCATTTCTTTAAAAGTACCCTGTAGAACCTGATAAAACCCTATATTACCGGAATGGAGAAAATGATTAAAATTCAAATTCAAGATAACATATAGGGTGTTCCAGTAAAAAAACATAACTTCTGTGACTTTATGAAATATCCTGTACATTACGAAATAATTTTAAAATGCGGAGCTGGACTGTATCTATAATTTGTATTTAAAACTTTTTTCGTATCAAAACAGAGATATCAAACTCCTGAGAATAAGTGAATCACCCTGTATATATATTATATATATCCTTCTCAAGAAGTGCCCTGCTTTATCTGCACCACTGTGCACAATTTTCCAGAGATCATTCGACAGAGGATATGTCCCGTCTAGATGGAAATATTCTAACTTGGTTCCAATTTTTAAGTCCGGGGATAAATCAGACATAAAAAATTATCGAGGCATTTCTATGCTATCAGCAATTCCTAAGCTGTTGGAATCAATCTTAACAGATGAATTATTTTACTCGTTTAAGAATTACACAATAGATGAGCAGCATGGCTTCTACAGAGGCCGTTCAACAACTACTAATCTGGCTATTTATCAGGAGTTTATTACCTCTTCGGTTGAAGCTGGTTACCAAGTTGATACAATTAACACCGATCTCTCTAAGGCGTTCGATAGTGTATGTCAGCAGTTACTTTTAAAGAAACTATCTGAAATTGGGATAACAGGCAATTACCTTAAGTTGATTAAATCCTATCTTATTAACCGTCGGCAGCGTGTTACAGTGAATAGTTCTGTGTCGCGGGAAGTGACAGTGTCTTCGGGTGTACCCCAGGGTTCACATATTGGCCCTATTTTATTTTTGTTATTTATAAATGATGTAGTGTCCTGTTTTAAAAATTCTCATTGTCTCTTATATGCTGACGATTTAAAATTTTTTAATATTGTGGAACCTAATTATAACGCCCTACAGTCTGATTTAGATCAATTTGTCTCTTGGTGCAGTTCTAATTATTTAGAACTAAACATATCAAAATGTAAAGTTACATCATTTTACAGACGTTCTAACCCCGTCGAAAACTCATACATTATTAATAATACTACGCTGGAGAGCGTCTCCACATTTAATGATTTAGGGGTAATATTCGACAGGGAATTATCCTTTTCTTTACATGTTGATACTATCATTCTGAGGGCGTTTAGGCTATTAGGATTCATAAAAAGAAGCACAAAGCATATACAAGACACTAAAGCAATAACATGTTTGTACAGTGGTTTGATCCGAAGTATTTTAGAGTATTGCAGTACTGTTTGGTCTCCGTCACAAGCTATTTATGTCAACCGAATTGAACGAGTTCAAAACAAACTTTGTAAATATTTGCTATTTAAGTTTCACTTTCCATACCGGGATTTATCGTATGAAACGAGACTGCTACTCTGTGGTATGCAAACTCTTGAACGGAGACGCAGGGATGCAATGTTACTTTTGCTCTACAAAATAATTAATGGAGACATTATTTGTGAAAAATTGTTATGCCAAGTAAATTTCGTTGTTCCGTTAAGGCATACTCGACAGTCACAACTATTCTTTGAGAAAACCCATCGTACAAACTATGGACAAAGAGCTTTCATGAATAGGCTTTTGTGCAACTATAATAAGCACTATTCTCACTGTGATATTTTTAATTGTACGTTATTATATGTTAAGTGGATACTCGAATTTTAAAATTTTAGGTTGTTTTCTTGTCTTGTATGGTGTTAGACTTTGTTTTTTAGACGTTAAATGTATTTTAAAATTTATGAAGAGTTTTGATATTTATATATTCGGTTTTTTTTTTATATGTATATACTTATACTTTAATTGTTGTTTTAGCTTTAAGACTGTGCCATTTGGAATTTATATTTCTGTAGTGTACTTAAGACAAATAAATAAATAAATAAATATTATTATTATATAATAATTAATTATATTGTAAATGGAACTTCCCAAAGTTGTGTTCATTTTAATTAATCGACATCTTGTAGGTAATCGTAGTACTGACAAAGAAAAAAGAAAAACAAGTGAAATTAAACATAAATATCTTAAGTTCAGCTCTTTGAAATATCGGACATAAAAATTTTAAAATTGCAAAATAAATACGTTTTTCTACAACCACATAGTAATTAGCTAATCTACGCACAGAATATAAAACAAAAAAGTATGCCGTTGTGTTCAACTGAACTAATATATTTCATAACCATTCTACTTGTAAGAAAACTGCATGATAATGAAATCTGTTAAACTAATTGTCATACATTATACAACTAGACAACTGAAAATTCTCGATTATACGAGACGAATTGCCTGACGTTTTGTTATTCAAAACGTCGAGTTTTGAGAATTTTTAATTGACAAGTTGTGTACAGATTGACTATATCACGAAATAAAAAAAGTTATGGGGCAGAATCGAACCCTGGCCCACCGCGTTGAAAACAAAAGTTCTACCGATCGATCATATATCCTATATAAAAAAAGTTTCGTGCTCAAATTTCGTTCTAGTGCGATAACGGCCATCATATGCACCCTTGTTGCAGAAACTACTATTGAAGCATGTTTTAAAATAAAAAAACATTGGTCTATATCTGCTACCAGGATTAATCAACGACGCCGGGAGTACGCTACCCCTAACTGGGAATTATCACGAACTCTCTGATGTCGCAACCATCAGAAATAGGTAACTTTAACAAACCCAACATCCATGTACTGAGGACCATCGGCTTTATGCCCCTTCCGAAGAACAGCATATCCTCAATATTCCTCGTACTTTATGATATAGTACCTACGATCTGTGGCTATTACGCAACTACGCTACTACGCTGTAATTATACGAGCTACGGTTTTCCCCATATAGTATGCATCCAACTACTAACCTCGCTGGACCCTGCTTGACTTCGGATTTCGATAGATAATTAGTTGTCAACCTGATTAAGCTGGGCCCCCTTGCCTTGAAGTTAAACATACAATTCAGCTATGTTTGAAATTTCGGACATTAAAATTTTCAAATGACTTTTATTATTACTTTCCTATCTGTAAATTTTTTGAGTTAGATGTATGTGGAAAATGAATATATTTAGTTTATCCTCTAAACATTTTTAGAGGTGCTGCAATAGGTTGTAAAAAATAACCGGAAAAAGCCTATAATAACTATAGTCTGTTCGCAATACTTACGCGGGTTTCGGATTAACAAAATTATGCAAATTAGTCATTGACAACCAGTTCCAATAAGCCTCTTCCCAAGAAATTAGGTAAAATTGCCCTAATGGTCAGATTTAAATTAAAATAACATTAGGGTAGGTACTAAATTTGTTACTAATAATTAATTAATTAATCCGAAACCCGCGTAAGTATAGCGAACAGACTGTAGATAGGAAAATCATGTGTTGGACACAACAGATTTTTTTTGTCTAGTTATTTAAACCCAGTTCTATCCAACATAGTATTATCCTTTGTTGGAAAAACTTTAACTTTCTAATTTGGTTATAAAAATAAATAAAAAACGTGAACATATCATATCTAATAAAACCGTCAAAAATGTATACATTCGTAGCATATTTTAAAATAAAAATGGCATCGCTTTAATGTTTCAAGAGTAGATAGAGTATTATTTCAAAACTGAAAACTGTTAATCCATATAAAGTCTAATAATTTATAAACACTTAAGTATTGTTCTTCTCAGTGAAGATAGTTGCGAAATTTACCTTATTCTTAACGAGTCTTCAAATGATGTGACAACAATGTGTGTGTGTGTGTGTGTGTGTGTGTGTGTGTGTGTGTGTGTGTGTGTGTGTGTGTGTGTGTGTGTGTGTGTGTGTGTGTGTGTGTGTGTGTGTGTGTGTGTGTGTGTGTGTGTGTGTGTGTGTGTGTGTGTGTGTGTGTGTGTGTGTGTGTGTGTGTGTGTGTGTGTGTGTGTGTGTGTGTGTGTGTGTGTGTGTGTGTGTGTGTGTGTGTGTGTGTGTGTGTGTGTGTGTGTGTGTGTGTGTGTGTGTGTGTGTGTGTGTGTGTGTGTGTGTGTGTGTGTGTGTGTGTGTGTGTGTGTGTGTGTGTGTGTGTGTGTGTGTGTGTGTGTGTGTGTGTGTGTGTGTGTGTGTGTGTGTGTGTGTGTGTGTGTGTGTGTGTGTGTGTGTGTGTGTGTGTGTGTGTGTGTGTGTGTGTGTGTGTGTGTGTGTGTGTGTGTGTGTGTGTGTGTGTGTGTGTGTGTGTGTGTGTGTGTGTGTGTGTGTGTGTGTGTGTGTGTGTGTGTGTGTGTGTGTGTGTGTGTGTGTGTGTGTGTGTGTGTGTGTGTGTGTGTGTGTGTGTGTGTGTGTGTGTGTGTGTGTGTGTGTGTGTGTGTGTGTGTGTGTGTGTGTGTGTGTGTGTGTGTGTGTGTGTGTGTGTGTGTGTGTGTGTGTGTGTGTGTGTGTGTGTGTGTGTGTGTGTGTGTGTGTGTGTGTGTGTGTGTGTGTGTGTGTGTGTGTGTGTGTGTGTGTGTGTGTGTGTGTGTGTGTGTGTGTGTGTGTGTGTGTGTGTGTGTGTGTGTGTGTGTGTGTGTGTGTGTGTGTGTGTGTGTGTGTGTGTGTGTGTGTGTGTGTGTGTGTGTGTGTGTGTGTGTGTGTGTGTGTGTGTGTGTGTGTGTGTGTGTGTGTGTGTGTGTGTGTGTGTGTGTGTGTGTGTGTGTGTGTGTGTGTGTGTGTGTGTGTGTGTGTGTGTGTGTGTGTGTGTGTGTGTGTGTGTGTGTGTGTGTGTGTGTGTGTGTGTGTGTGTGTGTGTGTGTGTGTGTGTGTGTGTGTGTGTGTGTCTGTAGGTCGCATAACTCATGAACCGATACACAGAAAAACACCAAATTTTAAACTTAAGCTTTATTCTAGCGTCTAATGAACTGATTAGATTTTGGGCAGAGTCGGAGCATCAGGGGGGGGGGGTACTTTATAGGTGGTCATTTTTATATTTTATGGAATATATCTGTTATTTACGTTTGGAGAAGAAAATTTTTCAAATAAAAGTTACTTCTTATATAATTATCTATAATTTTTGTTCCATACAAAATTTTCCTAAAATGGTCCGTATTCGAGAAATTTGACAAAATGTAAAAAAAAAAATTTTATAAAAATTGTTCAAATAAAAGTTGTTTGCAATATAATTCTCTATAATTTTTATTCTATACATAATTTCTCTAAAATGGACCGTATTCAAGATATTTGAGAAAATGTGTAAATTTCGAATTTTGAAGAAAACTCAAAAACGGATGAAGAAAAAAATATTAAATTTTAAACTTAAATGTTTATTTCGGCCTGACGTGAAATGATTAGATTTTGGACAAAGTCAGAACATCTGGGGGGGTACTTTATGGGAGGCCGTTTTTATATTCTATGGAATATATCTGTTATTTATGTTTGGAGAAGAAAATTGTTCAAATAAAAGTTACTTCTAATATTATTATCTATAATTTTTGCTTTATGTCAAAATTTCTTGAAATGGTCCGTATTCGAGAAATTTGACAAAATGTGCAAAATTCTGATTTTTATGAAAATTGTTGAACTAAAAGTTGTTTGCGATATCGATCTCTATAATGTTTGTTTATACATGATTTTTCTAAAATGGACCGTAATGAAAAAATCGTAGGAAATTTAAATTTTTCAGTATTTTCGTTTTCAATGAATATCTATAGAAAAATGTTTCGAGGTAGATGTATGTGGACAATGTATATATTTAGTTTATCCTCTAAACATTTATAGAGATGCTGCAATAAGTTGTACAAAATAACCGGAAAAAGCCTATAATAACTAGAAAGGAAAGTCATGTGTTGGACACATCAGATTTTTTACCGAATATTCAAACTATAATAAACAAAATAACCTAAATAAATTTTCAAAATTTTGTTTGTTGTTGTTTTTTTACGTTATAACAATATGCTTCCTACGCGCGTGTACTTTGCGTGCACTTCCAACTCAATGTATAAGATGGGTAAGAGAAAGCCCGATGACGCGCTGAATCAATTTTTTGCTGTTTTTCAGAGGTAACAAGTTTAAAAAAATTATTATTAAAATTTTTCATAACACATATTTGCCGATTAATAGTTTTGTATCATGTGATTTTTTTTACTTTTTTAGATACTTTTGATAACTTTTTTATTTATTAAAGTTAACAGAAACATTTATTTTTATTCATAAAAAAATTATTGTCAGATACTGCCTGAGAAGTAAAATCTTCTTCAACCTTTTTTTTTTTTCAATACGATAAAAAGGCCAAATGCACTTGTCTTGATCCGTGAAAAATTTCTACCTGTTACAATGAACATAGTAGGCTTACTGGGGTTATAAAATTTTATGATTTTAAAAATATCCAAGCCTTCATTTAACAAAAATAAGGAAAACAATTTTTTTTCCAATATTGAGAGTAAGTACTATAAATATGAAATTTTTTTATGATTTTCAATCTTTTGCACTATGAATACAAATAGGTAAAGGGACTTATTTCGTATTTTGAAAAAATTGTACGTTTATCTCTTCTACTATTTTTTTTCCTGTCATAAACAATTTTTACAACCTTCCAAATAGAAAATTCAACCCTACCTTTTTTGGCTCGTTTTGAAAATTATTTTTCAGTTGTTAATCAGTCTTGCTCGATTCTACATCTACTGGTTTACTTTGCAGTCGTGTAATTTTCTGAATAATAATGTCGTTCTCTTTAGTTTCAAAAAAAATTATATTATCTGACGACAAAAAGTGTTTATTTTGTGATCATGGCGAGGCGTTAGTGAAGTGTCCGAAACCTGTTACATATTTAAGATTAAAAAATGCAACTCTTCGTCGAAACGATAACGTGACTGTGCGATTTAATTTGTTGTTTAATGAAAATACTAGTGAACAATCTTTTTCGTGGCATCGTGGCGCGTAGGAAGCATATTGTTATAACGTAAAAAAAAACATAATAAACAAAATTTTGATTATTTATTTAGGTAATTTTGTTTATTATAGTTTGAATATTCGGTAAAAAATTTAAAATTATAACATTTTAAATTTTAAGGTATATAATTTAATTCAAGAAAATTGGAATTTTCGTCGATTTTGGATTTAAAAAAATTCATAACAATTAAAGGGTTGAAGATACGATGATGGGCGCAGGAACTTTTTTTATTCAAAATATCCTAAAGAATATAAAAAAAAATAATTCATTGCAAAAAATGCATTTTTTCTGGCCTAATTAATTTTTCGTTGTTTTAAACAATAACATCAACAAATATCGAGTGTCATCTTACACTTTTATAATTAGGCAAGCCTTCCGGATATTAAAAAAAATAACGAATTAAAACAATTTTGCAAACGAATGCGCCAGTATGCTCTGGTCTAAGGTGTAATTTCCACGACTGCACTTGTTTAGCTGCTTTGTGTAAAAGCCATCGAGGAATATTCATCTGCTATCAACATCAACGTTACATCAAAGAAGCTTAGATATGATCTTCAGATCTAGCCAATAATATGAAGAAATTAGTTTCAAATTTCAACTCATAAATTATAATTATTCTACAAGATATGGACAAATAGTGACTGCTATTTAAGACCTTCATCTTTATTTATAAATTTATTTCCAGTTCAATCAATAAATCAAAATTCTTGAGCATTAATTCGCAGGTGAAGAATTCACATTTATAGGTTTTGGCCTGCATTCAACTTTATAAATAAGTACAAACCAATACATCAATGTTTCAGTATTATAATTTTATGTTCGCGTATAATCATCAATAATAATTTTACAAGTTATAAAATTGGAAAATGTAACATTATTAAATGGACTGTGTTCATTAAACCTATAAATTTTATAACATGAGATACCATCAAAGTGTCCGCAGGAAGTTAATAAGAAAAGATATGTTTACGTTTCTAATTGTGTTTATATTATTTTTGGATTTTATTAGAGATTGCCAAGAGTAGTAAATTAACTATTATTTATTAGATGATTGATATAACGACCACTAGTTTGTACATAAAAATAGTATCTTTATTTAATTGTTTACTGTTTGAGAATGGTATTTTTTTAAGCGAGAATAGTATGGTAACGGGTACTTACTAATAAAAGAGTATAAATAATATACATATAATTTATTTACTGTAATATACTCATTTATTTAGGGCCATTTGCACAGCTTAAAGTGACATTGTTAATGGAAAAATGTCGGTTTAAGCTTGGCTAGAAATCCAATTACGATAAAGAGGGACTAAATGGATTATAGTAGAAATGAGCTGATCGCAAATGACTTGCACTACAATAATGATGGCTATTGTTTACGAAAGTGAATACTAGTGAATATTAGTAGGTACTAGAGGTTTATTGGTTCTATATTAAAATTATTAACCCTCGCCGTACCAAAGTGGGTCAGCGATGACCCGAAATCTAATTTTTCAGGAATTTCTTGCGGCTTCATGGCTTTTTCCAGAGATATTCTGTGAATTCTTTCTCTTTATGACAAGAATGTTGCCATTGGAATGAATTTTTCAAAAAAAATTTCCCCGGAAAATTGTCAATGGGTCAAAAACGACCCAGTTTTGGGAAACAGCGGTATACGCTAAAACTCTTCAACTCTACAAGCAATAACAAGCTTTTTTTCCCATTTTTTGCACGTGTCTAAAATTTCTAGCTTTGGCCTTCAGGCTTAAATTAAACGTTACTCAGTCCAGTCTATTTTTTTGTGAATAAGCAATAGTGAAGTGCTATGGGACCTAACAAAAAGGGTCTATTGGATAGGGACATTTACCAAATCCTGACCAGTCTTCAGATGACGAGTTTAAAGAAGAAATACCTTTGAAGCAGGCATTTAGTGACTTCTTAAATGTCGAGGACGTAGAAGCTGAGAGACTTGAAGGCAGTGTTTCATCAGAAGAAGGTGAAGAAGTTCAATTATTGGATTCGCCAGAAGACAAAACAATGGGCAATAGGCAGTCATACGATGTAGATAATCGTACTTGGTATACTGTAGTATCTAAAACAGGATTATCCAGATCATACAATATCTTGCAAGAAAGCAAATTTCTCACAGATACGAGTAAGAATGTGAATTCTATTACTGACTGTTTTAAGCTGTTCTTTTCTGAAGACTTGTTGGATATCATTATAAAATACACAAACAAAAAGGCTAATGACTTCATAAAGACCTATAATAAAAGCCATGAAGACTTCATGGATTGAGATGGAAACTACAGAAATACTTGCTTTCTTAGGAATTTGTATCCTCGCCGTTAGATTTCGTGAATCAAGAGAGAGTTTATGAGATTTATGGTCGACTACAAGCAATGCTTTCACAAGACTTATTTATCCGGCCATTATGTCCAGAAACAGGTTTTCGCTTATTTCACCTCCGTTTTGATGACCTATCTACAAAAGCTGAAAGAAAGGAGCAAGATAAGCTTGCTCTGATTCGTAAGATGACCGATATATTTGCCAATAAATGCAGAAAATATTATAAACCTTTAGCTTTTGGGACTATTGATGAGCAGTTGGTAACTTTCCGAGGTCGTTGTTTATTCAAAATTTATGCACCAAGTAAACCATGCAAATACGGTGTAAAGGTATGGGCTCTTTGTAATGCTGACAATTCCCACAGCTGCAATTTTGAAGTGTATTTAGGAAAATTAAATGGCATAGCAGAAGAGAATTAAGGTCTCGAGTCCTAAAAACTAGCAAGCCACTGGTATGGTAGTAGTCTAAATATAACGACTAATAATTTTTTTACCTTGGCAGAAGAATTTCCGTACCAGAATCTAATAATCGTGGGTACAGCCCGCAAAACTCACAAAGACTTGCCAAAGTGCTTAATGAATATTCAAAAAAGAGGAACCTATTCTTCCCAGTTCCTTTTTACACGGGATCTTACCTTAGGGACTATGTTACCAAGCAAAGAAATTTGTTGTACTGCTATCTTCAATGCATCATTAACACCAAATCTTTGGAGAAGATTAAAAATTTAAACCTGATATGATTACCTCATATAATGGTACAAAAAGTAATGTATACTGCTTGGATAAAATTGTACGTGAGTAGAGTACCAAAAGGTACGTTTTTTTTACAACTGGCTTTACGTTGCTGCTTATAAAGCATTTGTTGTCTGGGCTCTGAAAAACCCAGAATGGAAGAGCACTAATGGTAACATGAAAGTTAAAAGGAAACTTTTTTTGGGAGAACTATGTAATATGTTGACCCATAACCATATTGTACGACGTGTTGGAAATATTCATAGGGACAGTAGAGGGTTTTCTGCAAGCACATGTCATGCTATTAAAAGTGCGGGAGTTTCAATCAAAAAGAAACAGCAAAGGCCCAGTATGAACGTCAAGAGGAGTGATGCTTTCAGTGTCGTGGCAACGATAATAAATATCCCACAAAATGTGACAAGTGAAAAAAAAAAAATTGTTTGTCCTCTACACTCAAATATCAAAATTTAGGGGGGTGGGTGGCTCAGTGGTAGAGTCTCTGCCTGTGGATCCAAGGGTCCCAGGTTCGAATCCCACCGTTGGCCGGGATTTTTTTAATTTAATTTATTTATTTAAAATTAATTCTGATGCCTTGGTAGGATTCCCCACTCGACCATTCACTGTTGGGTTCTAATTAACAGTGCTGTTCCTAAAGTGGCGCAAGGAAACAGTAACAAGGCCTGTCTGTAGGGGTGTAGGAGTATTAGAGTACTAATACTCCTGCACTATGGAGTACTAGACTACTAGTACAATCCATAACCTACATAGAACACTAGGCTAATGACCTTAGATGTTGAAGCCGTACACAAAAAAAAATATCAAAATTAAGAAAGCAGTAGTTTGGTCTTGTTGAACAAGAGATGAAGATGCAGAGTAAAAATGTATTTCTAGTGATTCACCAAAATAAAAATGAATATATTCTTATTATCAAGATAAAATATTATTTAGTTTGATGTTTTTCTTTTGCTGTGACTTATATTTATACCTTACCTTATGAATAAAAAGTTTTTTTTGTTTTTTTTTTTGTAATAATATAGAAACAATTTTTGTTATAATTCCCAAGGTTTTGTATTCAAAACCACTAAAAAAAATGTTTTGTATCTAGGTCAATTTTGACCCTGTTCTGGAATCGAAAGTTTTAAAATTATTTTGGTACAGCGAGGGTTAAAGTATTATAAAAATGTTTTTTATAAAACTCTTCTTACCACTTTGACTGTAACTAACTTGGGTGTTAAAGAAAACTCTTACTCATAGGGTGGTTTATAAAGAATGACCGTTATTTGAATTAAGAAGCTTAAACTATGTATTTTATTTCAAAGATAGAAACAAACAAAAAATTCATTTGGCATTAAAAAAAAAATTTAATTTTTAACAGCTTGCATGCAAGCGCTATTGAACTGAAATGTTTATCTTTGGAAGTAGAATTATAAAAATAGGTATAAAATCAACAGTATTAAGTTACATACTTTATAAAAATTAAATATTTATGTCTTACCACCAAAAAATATATAATTGTAAATAAACTACACCAAAGTTGATGTGTTTTCTGTTTTCAATATATTTATCATCCATATGATGAAGGTGATATACATAGGAATGAAAAGACTTCATGAGGGTTTTTAATCCAAATTTAAACTTTTTCTTCTAGACCTAAAATAAGAAGGGTAGAGGGAGTAGTTGTAGGGGGTTTCCTTAAGACTGATGTAAAGGGATATTATAGAAAAAGGTAAATTAATTTTTACCTTGGTGCAACGTACATGAACGGTAATGTGACCAACTTTCCAAAATAAAAAAAAACGGGAGAGAAATTGCAACAAAAAAGGCATTTTTATCTACCAACATATTTTTTTATTTTCTAAAATGTTAAAATAGGTATCGAAATGTAGATATTAGGATTTTATTTTTAAACAATTACGCAAAAAAGTTAGGTAGCGATAGACACAATTCAACTCAAAAATAGAAACAAAGTGTCCTATTTGTTTTTAAAAACTATACTTTGTCTGCGATGATATTGCTTTTGGTGCATTTTCAATTGCCAATAATAAATGTATTCATTATCTCTCGAACTTAAAGATATAAAAAATATCTTTGAGCTAAACGATTTTTGACTGATGCGTAAAAACAGAAAAATTCTGGACGTTACAGTAATTATGTTGACAACTAAATTGATATCGGTGTTTTATTTTGTTATGGACATTCCACTTTAAAATGTTTCAGAGTAACATGGATCTCAATCTGATTTCCTGAACCCGTGACTCATAGACTAGGTAATAAAAAGAGGACTCATAACGCCGCTGAAAATCTTATAGAACCTAAGTAGTCCTAATAAGGACTTTTATTTTACTCGTAATTCAATACCTAGTAAGATATTAGCAAAGGAGTAGTTGTCAAAAAAGAAGCGAACACCCATAATATTGTGACGCATGACTTGAAGATTTGTTTGATGTATTTTATTATTTAAGGTTATGTTCTGATCAGTAAATATAAATTAAATTGAATAGTTAACTGCTGAGTGGGTGTTGAGTAACCATAACAGAAGGGTGAATATTGTGGGGACTATAAATTAATGAATCATTAAATGGTCTATGTAGAAAAAATTGGGATTATCTGTGGATTGTAGTTGATCAGTTTAACAAGTTTAATTTGAAGTTTTAAAAAGTAAGTGCAACTAATAATTCCAATTATTTGGTACCTTTAAAATATTACTAGATTAAGAGGGTGGCGTTCTCTCGGAAGCAAAAGTTAGGTTTATTAAACAGGATATAGTAAGCAAATAAAGAATGTATACCGGGTGATTCATAACTATTGGGACATAGGCTAAGGACAGGTTATTTGTACCAAAATATGACGACAGGGTCAAATATACCTTAATAAAATATTGCTGTGGAATAAGATACAGGGCGTTAAAATTAATTTTTTTTTTCGTTTTTTTTTTTTTGATAATGTCACTCTATATTAATGAATTGTTATCAAAATCGGCACAGAGGCATATCTTTGGATAGGGGGTAATATTTTATGTATAATTTCTCATTTTGTTACGGGGGGCGCCACTTGAATGATTACTAATAATGAAATTAAGTGGTAGCTTTTGTTGACAAAACTTGTTAGTATTTTTAATTGAAAAATATGATATAAACGTCATTTCTACGCAATATTGGTACTCTTGTTTAAACACGACAATTTTATCCGTTTTCGAGAAAAACGCAATTGAACAGCTCACAAGTCTCAGATGGGGAGTTAAAAAAATATTTCACATATGAAAAGTGTGCTTTGAAGTGTCAGATAATTGTGTCTGGTACATGTAATTTCTTGACAGTGAATTATTTTTGCTGTTTCATTATAGTCTATTATTATTACTATTAATATTATTATTATTATTATTATTATTATTATTATTATTATTATTTATCGCCCTGTATCTTATTCTACAGCAATATTTTATTAAGGTATATTTGGCTAAATCGCCATATTTTGCTTCACATAATCTGCCCTTAAATTATTTCCCAATAGTTATGAATCACCCTATATAGTAATATTGGAGGGTTAAAATTTGTCGTTGGTTTTACAATCTTCTAAGATTCGGGTGTCTGTTTTTTGTTTAATTGTTCGAAATAGATTGCATTACAATAGTTGCAATTTAGTAAATATGCACCTGAAATGGAATGTGAGCACTATGTCTTTGTATAATAATATACAGTATATCATTTAACTATCAAGTAATGGTACTGAATGATAATTAATAGGAAATGAGCATTCTTTGAGAGATAAATACAATACTTTTTCCATGGCTATAACACATTGCTATTTTTTATTTGTTTTTAAAATTTATAAAATTAAAATGGCAGCTGAGTTCTTAATAACTATTTATTTATTATAATAATTAGAAAATGTTTATCGACTACGCTATCGTAGGTGCCTACGGCGCCGTATTCATTTGCGAGCGAATTTTGTGGTAAAACGAGACATCGGTTTCGAATCCTACGAAAGACCATGTAAATTTATTTGCATTGTTTTCTATAGGATTTGATGGACGTCGTATTAGCAGAAATTTAAATTCTGTTGATATGACATCCAAATTATTTAAAGCGCCATGCGTTACCGTTTTTGATAATGATGGGTGGGGTTTTCTGGGTTTTTCTCGCCTGCAAGTCAAATGGCACCACTAAACACCTTGAAGTCGCCCCGAAGCACCACGACAAATAATATTATTTGTTCCTTCCTACGGACAAGCTCAGCTTTTAGGGTTAAAATTTACTCGTAAGGGGGTGAATAGGGAAAGTATTTTTATATTAGTATCACTATTTTGTGTTATCAAATAAAAATTTGATTTTAAAATATTTACTTTGCGTTATCAGTATTATTAAATAAGGAAAAGAAAGTGTAGTTTTGTGTTAGATTTTTTAAACAACACTTAGTCAAATTTAAATCACTACTGAGATACAAATGAGTATATGTTACTGGACCATATTAAAACAAAATAGGTCTGGCACATAAAATATAAAATTTCTACACTCACATGGATATTACCTTATCTACGCATAGATTACAAAACGAAAAAGTATGCTATTGCCTTCAACAACGAATATATTTCGTATCCATTCTGAGTAATAAAAACAATGCAAAAAAATTAAATCCGTCAATCACTGTTCATATTGTGATCAACCGACTGCTATTATTTTTAAAATTTTTAAATAAGTGGCAATTGTCAGTATATTTTTAGTTATTGTGATTAAACATACATTAAAATGGGTTATTCTTGTGTAGAATCAATAAACAATAATATTTCTTTTTTTGTTTAGTCTATAATTATAAATAATTTGTTAATTTAAATAAAACTATATGAAGTCAATTTAATTACGGGTATTGAAGTCACAAAAATAAAAAAATAGGTTGTCTTGTGGTTAGCGTTCTTGCCTTCCATGAAGAGGATTGGAGTTTGATTCTCGGATGGGGAAAAATTAAATTAACTTTTTCTTTTTTTCGTTTATTTTATTTTAAAAATTATTAAAAGTCATAAATTATTTTAAAATTAGTTATTTTGTCTTAATAACCTAAAATATTATTTTTATTTGTACAGTTTTGTTAGTGGGTCGTAAAAAAAATAAACTGTACAGCTCGAGTGGATTATCCACATCGCACTTAGATGATCGAGAACTCCGCTTATAGCGTCGTGCTCAAATTTCGTCTTCGTGCGATATGTCATCAATCCACTCTTGTTGCACAAACTACTATATTATAACTATATATTTAAAAAAATCTGATTTGTCCAACACATGACTTTCCTATCTAGTTATTATAGGCTTTTTCTGGTTATTTTGTACAATCTATTGCAGCACCTCTATAAATGTTTAGAGGATAAACTAAATATATACATTTTCCACATACATCTACCTTGAAACATTTTTCTATATTCATTGAAATCGAAAATACTGAAAAATTTAAATTTAGCGCTTTTTCTTTAATTTCTCCATTACGGTCCATTTAAGAAAAATCATGTATAAACAAAAATTATAGAGATCGATATCGCAAACAACTTTTAGTTTAACAATTTTCTTAAAAATCAGAATTTTGCACATTTTGTCAAATTCATCGAATACGGACCATTTCAGAAAAATTTGACATAAAACAAAAATTATAGATAATAATATTAGAAGTAACTTTTATTTAAACATTTTTCTTCTCCAAACATAAATAACAGGTATATTCCATAAAATATAAAAACGGCCTCTCCCGTAAAGCACCCCTCCAGATGTTCCGACTTTGTCCAAAATCTAATCAATTCACGTCAGGCCCAAATAAAATTTAATGTTTTTTCTTTATCCGTTTTTGACCTTTCTTCAAAATTTACACATTTTCTCAAATATTTCGAATACAGCCCAAGATCTAATTAGTTTATTGGACGCCGGAATAAAGCCTAAGTTAAAAATTTGGTGTTTTTCTTTGTATCGGTTCATGAGTTATTGTGGATACAGACACACACACACACACACACACACACACACACACACACACACACACACACACACACACACACACACACACACACACACACACACATACACACACACACACACACACACACACACACACACACACACACACACACACACACACACAAAGACACACACACACACACACACACACACACACACACACAATCCGTCGAAAACTAGAGGTCGAAAAAAAATCATGATTCCTATACTTTCCTTAGGAAAGTAAAAAGGGGAAACATTTTACCAAAAACACTTCATGCTATGTTAAGAATAATATTTTAAATGCAAGTTTTTCCACAGGTGTTATATAATAATTAAGTGTAAAGGTTAAAGAAAAGGTCCTTTATTTCTCACAAGTCAATTTATTGGCGACCGGTTTCGAAGTTGTCACTTCATCATCAGGCACACCTAAATGGAATGTCAAGGAGTCAGTTGTAATAAAAACAATTATAAAAGCATGAACGGACTTTAACATATACAAAATAACAGAAAAAACACAAAAGAAAGTTAAACAATAACCTTGACTCACCTTGACTAATTCCATAAAGGAAGCGCTGCAAAAAGTTTAACAGAACGAGTTAAAAAAGTCATGTGTAATAAGTATTTTTTTAAATATTTAAAAAAATTTTTAGGTTAAACCACCAGATGTCTTTTTGAATAAAATAATTAATTAAAACACATTTAAGACAATTATTAACTAAACAACACAAAATAGTTTTACAAGCACAAACAGTTTAAAAAATGTTTAAGGAAATAATGTTAATTACTGAAAGTAAAAAGTAAAAAAGTAAAAATTATCAGACTGTCAAGACATCTATCTAGATTTTTAACGAATCAATGCAGTAAACTGTAAATTTTAAATTAGCGGATAAATAGTGTACTAACGGAGGTGTTATTTACTGAAAGTGAGTATAGGTGGCGATGACAAAATTTATTGAAAGTAAAATATATTAAACTGAGAATGAGAAAGCAAAAAAATTAAAAAAAAAAAAAAAAAAAAAAATTTTTGCTTTCTCATTCTCAGTTTAATATATTTTACTTTCAATAAATTTTGTCATCGCCACCTATACTCACTTTCAGTAAATAACACCTCCGTTAGTACACTATTTATCCGCTAATTTAAAATTTACAGTTTACTGCATTGATTCGTTAAAAATCTAGATAGATGTCTTGACAGTCTGATAATTTTTACTTTTTTACTTTTTACTTTCAGTAATTAACATTATTTCCTTAAAAAATTTTTAAACTGTTTGTGCTTGTAAAACTACTTTGTGTTGTTTAGTTAATAATTGTCTTAAATGTGTTTTAATTAATTATTTTATTCAAAAAGACATCTGGTGGTTTAACCTAAAAATTTTTTTAAAAATTTTAAAAAATACTTATTACACATGACTTTTTTAACTCGTTCTGTTAAACTTTTTGTAGCGCTTTCTTTATGGAATTAGTCAAGGTGAGTCAAGGTTATTGTTTAACTTTCTTTTGTGTTTTTTCTGTTATTTTGTATATGTTAAAGTCCGTTCATGCTTTTATAATTGTTTTTATTACAACTGACTCCTTGACATTCCATTTAGGTGTGCCTGATGATGAAGTGACAACTTCGAAACCGGTCGCCAATAAATTGACTTGTGAGAAATAAAGGACCTTTTCTTTAACCTTTACACTTAATCCCTACTACTCACATATGGCTACCCTCACTCCAAATGTTATATAATATGTTTTAAACTATGGTATACGTTTTCTGCTTAGTGAAGCTATTAAAAGTTAAAAAGAAAACCAGAACATAGTGTGAAGGCGTGGACAAATGTGTTGCGATTATGTTTTTCAATAGACCTCAAAATAATCCAATATTTTAATGGCAACTGAGCTTGCAAAAAAATTCTAATAATATTATTTATATTAAATTAGCAATTTTTAAAAACCTATGTCGGAATGAAATATAAAAAGAACCGTTTTGTTAATTTGTTTTATTTTTTTACAGAATTCCAGTAACCAGATAAGGAAAAATTCATACAATAGTATAGTCGGGTAAGTTTAGTTTTACTTTATAATTTTAGCCTGGTTTAGGAAATACAGGGTGTTTAAAGTTATAATTTTATTGGACTTTCTTACTATTATCATCCTGTTTCCTGGACTATCGACTTGCAAATTGACATCTTTTCGGTTTTTGGTACGATAAAAATTAATATGGTAATATTTCTTATGTTGTTCATAAAGGTCGCTACTTACAATCTGTCGGTATGATAAATTAGATTATAACTTTTCACCCTGTATATATAATGATAAATCGGTTTTAAAATCTGAAAGAACAGTAATTTTTACATAAAACATGTATTCTTTTTTCTTTTCGATATGTTAGTTCGTTTTCAAGAAAAAAACGATTTTATGCAGATTATTTTTTAATCTTAAATAGAAAATATTGTAAACAAACAATTTTCTTAAAAATTTAAATTTTTTACATTTTGTAAAATTTCTAGAATACGGACCATTTTAGGAAAATTTTCTATGAGACAAAAATTATGGAATATAATACATGAAGTAACTTTTATTTAAACAATTTTTTTTCTTAAACGTAAATAGCGGATATATTCCATAAAATATAAAAATGACCCTTGATGTTCCAACTCTGCCCAAAATCTAATCAGTTCACCGCAGGCGGGAATAAAGCCTAACTTTTAAATTTAATGTTTTTTCTCCTTATCCCTTTTTGCGTTTTCTTCAAAATTCAAAATTTCCACATTTTCTTAAATATCACGAATACGGTCCATTTTAAGAAAATATGTATGAATCAAGAATTATAGAAAATATTGTAACACACAACTTTCATGGTCACTTGCAGTTATATTCGGTAAAGTCAATTAATTTGTCCACTGAGAAATAATTCTAAATCAATAACGGAATTTTTTCATGATATTTAAATAGTTAATTTTTTCGATATAAAAAAACGTTTATCTATTTTTATTATAAAACACCTCAAAATTGTAAACTGCTGGTAAACTAGCCTTTTGACATATTAAGAACGACTGTCATTTTCGTGTAATTAAATACATTTAAACTAATACCACTAGAACAAAAGCTGTTGACCCTCCTAGATTTACCTGTCTGTTTTCAAATTTCCCAAAACCTCACAATATAACGGTTAATCCTGCCTCTTCAATGATATAATAAATGTATTCAACTAGTTTATATATAGGATTTAGAATATTCCCTTTTTGTCATGCCGCTTTACCTTGACGAAGGATCTTTTGATAATTTTAAGCTGATCTGATTCACAACGGCAGGTTGGAAAAAAAATGACAAAATGTATTCAACTAGTTTATATATAGGATTTAGAATATTCCCTTTTTGTCATGCCGCTTTACCTTGACGAAGGATCTTTTGATAATTTTAAGCTGATCTGATTCACAACGGCAGGTTGGAAAAAAAATGACAAAAAGATAAAAAAATATTAATTTAATTAATTAATTCGCTAGATAATTAGAGTATATAAGACAGTAGTGGCCCAACAACGGAGCATTGAAGAACACCGGATTTTATTGAGAAGTAATCTGGGAATTTATTACCGATAATAAGAAAGTTTTGTCTGTTTTTAAATTAATTACCTAATAGCATTAAAGGCATTTTCGAGAAACCTATGTATCTTAGCATCCTTATTATTAATTTATCATTAATCGTGTCGAATGCCAGAATAAAGTCTAAAAATGTTAACAAAGTGTAAAACTTTTATTCAGTAGTTTATCTCCTCACATATAATTAACAACGCAGGAAATTATTGAGGACTGTAAAAGAAGAAAACGTAGAAGATAAACTCGACCAACATAATGAAGACCTTTACTGATAAAAAGATGAAGACAAAGACCATCAGGTGCTGGAATTGCGGTGAACTGAGACATCTACGCAGTTCGTGCAAACGCCCTAGGGTCCCAACAACTGAAGACAACACGCCGCAGGAGAACTCCAAAGACCCTCTCATACTGATAGCCTCTTTGAAATGTCTCGATGATAGTATATACGTAGACGGCGAAGTAAATGGTAAAAAGTATACACTGTTGGTGGATACTGGAGCAACTAGGACTATTATACGACCAACAACCATAAAGAGCTGTAAGAGACTTCTACCAACAAGATTGCGACTGCAGACTGCCACAGGTGAAAGTGCCAACATCCATGGGGAAATCCAGGTTCAATTGGGAATTGGTACAGAAAAGTTCACTCATACTGTTATTGTCGCTGATATTAAAGAAGATGTGATTCTTGGAATGGATGTAATGAACTTACATGGTTTCCAGTTGGACTTTAAAAACAAAGTGATCAAAGTTAGTGCCGAAGAGGTATTCCTACATCCATATGGGGACAGTACCGTGCCAGTTGCTGTACAGGAGGATACGGTGGTACCTGACAGAAGTGAAACCGTTATAGTAGCACGGCTTCAAGAAACTATGGAAGAAGGAACACCTGTAATGATGGAACCTTGGAACCACGATGAAGAGGTTGGACGAGGAATTCTGATTGGAAAGGAGTTGATCACGACTGCTAAAGAAATTCCAGTTCGTCTTATAAACGTTAATGATCACCCGATTACCATCAAAAAAGAGACCAGATTTGGAACTTGTATACTAGTAACTTCCATAATTCGTCAGACAACAACTTCTAATAATTCCAACGACAAATTCGAGCAAATGATTGCAGTTGCTGGTCAATCTCTGAATCAATCAGAGAAGAAGAAAATAAAGGAGTTTCTTTGACGATACCGTGACATTTTTGCACCAAGAGGAGGAAAAACAGGAAGAACTTCTGTTGTAAATCCCAAAATTGACAAAAGGGTTATTCTCCGAAGCTTCAAAGGTCTTGGGAAGGTCCGTATCTCATAAAGAAAAGAATCAATGATGTCATTTACTGTATAAGTAAGATTGCGAACGGTAAACCAAGGGTAGTGCACCAAAATCGGCTGGCGCCATTTGAGGGTGACCATGAAGAAGTAAACCAGCTCCAAGAAATACCTGACCTTGTCTTTGAAAAATTTATGGGTGCATATAAAGATACCATAAAAATAGAACATGGTGTTACAACCGAGCAACAAAAAGACCTGCTCACGGATCCAAAAGACTACTCGCTGGTCCATAGCACTTCCGCCAACATCTACGACGCTCGAGGTCTGGCATTTATATTCCGGAAGAAGTTTGGTCGATTGCCAAAACTTCAAGATCAGTTACCAGCCCCTGGAAAAGCATTAAAACTTCTAGATGGATCGCATTATCTTTTCTATTTGGTAACAAAGAACACCTTCCGAGATCGATGCACCTATCACGATATATGGGAAGCATTACTCAGTCTGAGGGAGCATGTACAGGAGTCCAATATACAGAAACTAGCTATGCCAAAGATGGAGAGCAACCAGCTGAATTGAAGAATCATTAGAAACATGGTGGAAATAATCTTTCAAGATACTCAGGTTGAAATACTGGTCTGCAGCCATTCTCCCAGTGTTCAGGTTATAACGAAGACTGTGCCTTGCTACTTCCATGCAACTGGAAATTGTAAAAGAGGATCCAGTTGCAAATACAACCATTCAATTTTAGTTCCAGCAGGAACTATTTCTTAAGGAGGGGGCAATGTTATGAATTCCTAATCCAACCCTGTGTACGCACGCAACCGACTCGTGATCGAAGCAACGCTGACGTCTGGAAACAGCCGGACCGCGTCTCGAATATACAAGAAACGACGAAATACCTGCTGCTGATGTCCTAGAAACAGCTGGAACGGCGAGAAGTGCCGTTTAGTCATAGAATGGAATCTTTGCGAGCCTCTGGCATTTTCCAGTAGCGGATTTGGACTAATATAAATAGCCGACGTATTAGCGCCGAGTTAGTTTAATATAGAACATTGTATAGGAAAGTTAAAGTGTAAGAAATAAATTAGAATTGTTAGTTAGTGTCTAAATATTATATAAATTAAATAATAATAAATTGTAAATAGTGTGTTTTTAAATAAATAAACTTTAAATAATAATAATAATAATACTATTCCTAATTCACCCTCTTCTGGGGGACTATCGTCACAGTACTAAACAAAATTTAAAAAAAAAGAAAGTGGGTTTACAAACAATAGTGAAAATGTTACTGAACCAATTTATCTTGAGTACCTATAATGTATAGTTCTGATTTATTAAAAATATCTAATATAATCTATAGAAAATTAGTTTAAAATAAATACCTAACGATGTTATGCTATTAGCTTAAATAACACTAATCTTTATGCTTATATCACCTTTGTAGAAATCCTTGATTGCATGACAGAAAAAAATCTAGTAGCAAATTTTGATTGTTGCGAGGCAACGGATTTGTTGGATGTCGACATTTTGATGAAGAACTGAAAAGATAAATTTTTTTTTTTAATTGAAAGTTAAAATTTAATTTAAAAGTCCTAAGAACAAATTAATCAAACTTCAATTGCATTTAGAATTTATAACAATGTATAATCTTTAATTTAAAAAAATGTATAGTCCTAGGAATAACAGATAAATGGTTAAAATTTACTTATCAGGAACCAGGAACCAAGAATAAGATTCTCCGATGATCGTCCAGAATACTGACGCCATTGCTTTTGCGCAGTGACACTGCTGAGCGTAACTTATTTACTTCGAATAACCAGAGAATTTGATCCCTGCATTGTATTTCTTCTTACACACAAACTGATGTGTGAAATTGTAAATGTTTTTTAAAGTTTTAATTGATGCATATTATCTTTTGATGTTAAAAAAATAAGATCTAAACCAATAAACTGAATTCTTTCGTAATTTGAGAACAATAGTTGATAATAAAATCTGATTCTAGTTCAATAAGACTGATTTTCTCATGGTTATTTATTTGTGCAAAAAAAGAAACTATAGGTTTCGTTTGATGCTAATGTTCTGCTTCCGCTACTTTTGGATAGAAGAATAGTGAAGTAATAAAAAGTATTGCTATTTTTAAAAATTTGATTCGTTATTTTCGTCAGGCTAATTCAAGAGAGAGCAATACGGTTTTATTACAATTTTTTTTATAAGAAAATAATATCTCTTGTATAATGTAGGCATATATTTTGGCCAATATTTGTTCCTACAATATTTATTGAGGATTAAAGGTACAGTGTAAAACAAAATTGAAGTTTAACTAGATTGGATCTAGGTGAAAATAAATAAATAAATATTCATTTAAAAATTGATACAAGTTAACAGTGAATTACATGAAACCGAATACTGAGAAAGAGTTTAGTATCGTAGGTATACTCTTATAACATGGCGCCCAACAAAATAATAAGTTCAAATATAATACTAACTAAATCTAACTTAAATTATAACTTTAAATATAAATATATAAAAAAACAATATAATATACATTATTTACAAGATATACTATTATAAAAAAATATAGGTATTTAATCACAAGCACCGTTAGATTTGCCCAGAGAAAAGTCATTATGTGGCGGAAAGCGGGAATATTTTAATAACCATATTGTTACGTTATAAAATAATTAATAAATATCTAAATAAATAAATAAATTAAATGACGCCCAGTATATTATAAAATCCATCTAACAAAATATTTTAATTATCAGCAGTTTATTATTATCTAAACAATTGGTCAATTAAAAACACCGTGCGGAATGGGAGAAAAGAATGGATGCGGGGTCAGGCGGGCTTGCGGCGTCGGCCTAGGGGTTAAGTTAAATTAGATAAAAAGTTAGGTTGTGTCTAATCAGTGAACAAAGGGTGCCCTCAAAAGAGTAGATTTGTCTTATTTTATTATATCTATATTTTTGATTGTGGAAAATATAATTGGTATTTTTGTAAGTGTTCTGATTTTTCTGGTAGTTAGTGGCTACGCTAACGGGGTTAATAGCACACCCCGTAGCAATATGAAATATCACAATAATATATTATTATTCCACATATTTTATGTTGAATTGATTTTAATAAAAATAAATTTAAAATTTAAAATTGATTTTGTTTATCATTTTCTTGCTACACTATTACTGCATTGTGTTCTTTCACCAAGAGTGATATATAAACTCTAACTATCTCTGTGACATTTAAATTAAGCTTCTACCCAAAGAATTTTAATGTAAAATCAAAGCCCGAAGATGGTCATCGCGAAATCCAAAGTCTCTGGATCAAAATGATGTTGCCAACCCTAAGCGCAGTAGTCAATAACATCACTGGACATAGCCCATTCTTAGCTCTCTTCAAGATTTCTTCCTCTTTATTTGAAATATTCTTTCATGTTAAAGACAAGTCATTATACAACGCATTTATTATTCTAAGGTGCCAAACAATTACTTACTTATTATAGACCTGATAATATCCTAGTGGCCGAAACCGGTTATCATAATACCTTTAATAAAAAATTTATATGTGGAATTAATAACGAGTAATTTTTTACTTACATATAATAATTTATTAATATTTAGGTATATTTGTTACCATTTTAACATTTGAAGACAACCATTTATTTTTAAAGGTATATCAGAGTTTTATATTTAAAGATATTGCGTTAATAAAAACCAATATCAGCAATATTGAAATTATTACAATAAATAAGTTAGTTTGGTAACTACAAAATATATCTTTTCTCAGTGTACGGTCCTATTTTTTCTTAACTCTTCCAATTACCTATTCCTTGGAGTGGCTACAAGGACGAATTAAATACAAATACCTCGCCGCCAACCCCCTTTTGTGGCGATGCTGACACTCACCTCCGCTAATCCCGCTACTAGCCACCCACTAAGTAGCCTAAAACCCGTAAATAGATCCCGACCCGGCGAACTCTGAGTCAGGCCACAGGAACTAATTAGGGGCCACCGGACTTGCGGTTCAACATCAGAGTAGGCCGGTCGGATCCCGAACCGACGACCTGTTACGGCAGGTTACTCGACTACACGCTTTGACGCTGTAAACGTCGGCCACGGGCAAACTGCACTACAACAAGTACGAACTGGTCGTCTAAGTGTTAGTGATTAAAGTTTGCCGAAAGTTAGCGGTTTGTATATGGTGGTGTTAAAACTTTCTTGGAAGATGTTGCTTTAAATTAGAGATAAGTGTCTTGTTTATAAACACTGCAATGGGATAACGTGATAATGTTGTGGAAAGGTAACGTTACTGACGCTGGATTCGGTTTCAGTTTAATAGACATATAGTAATAGTACATTTTATAAGTGAAGTAAAAAAAAAATATGAGCGAATTTAAAAACAAATATTGTTTTGTCAAGGGTTGGTACGCCATTTTGAACATCTTGGAAGCATGAGATTCAAAAATAAAACACTAATATTTTTATATTGTGGCCTCTTGGGCTATAAAATGAGCACATAATTTTGGTTCACTCTGCCCTGTTCTAAAACAATGCACCATGCAGTAAGGATGTACTAGCTCAAAAGGTTAAATCCTTTTGAGTCTACTTTTTAGGCCAATATGATAAGGTCTCATTAAATTTCTGTGAAAGTAATCATTTCTATAATACCATAGTGCATCTAACATGTTATCTGGAAAAACTTTGTTTTGAATAATTGAAATTTTGTTAACATTGTGCTCTTTGCTGCGCATCTCTAGAGCTGGATTTCACAAAGCCAGACTGATTTTATAATCTGTTATTACAGCAATAATTTGTAGACGTTATTTTTATATTTTAAGTTAAGTTCAAATTTTTCTCCTTTATAGGTGCTTTCTACCTTAGTCGACATTCAGATTTATTTTCAAGGAATCTACTGTTCTCTTTCTTTATATGTAAAGCTAATGAATTATAATTTAACAGTTTTTCACTGATCGCCTCTCATTCTCCGCAGACCATCTGCAGTGTGAGTATCTCGTTCGACATGCTAGAGTGTAACAACCAACTTAACCTAAAGGCCATTTGCAACTACTAAAATGTGTTTAGCTACTGTTGTTAATGTACTATTAAGGGATTAAGGCAGCACTGTCACCCACCAAAGGGTTCTTAAGTCCAGAAGGAATATCCATTCACCAGTGGTAAATAGAAATAAAAAAATTAAATTAAATGAACAAAATTATCCCTTAATAGGAGAGTTGAGCGGTTCTTGGGAACTAGTTTTTATATACCCGACGTCTCCCAAACATCATAAATTTTAAGCATAATGCTTACGATATATATGTATTAATGGCGAATATAAAAAAATCTGCATATAATCTAGTTGTCTTTTAAATGTCAGTAAGCTTAAATGCAAAGAAAATACAGTATAAAATCATATTTTTTTAATTTAAAAATACATGATATCTTTGGTAATTCCGAAGCTCATGACATATTAAAAATATATTTTTAATGTTTTGAGAATGCCTCCAGTGCAATAAGAAAATATGAGTTGAGACATAGCGCATTTAACAGTCCAGAAAAATAGTTAAAAATTTGTCGAATCGTTTGTAAGAAACGGAGTGCTTTTAACCTTGAAGTGATGTTCAACGACGTCGAAGAAAAAGACGAAAAATTGATTGCAACTTCTTACTTACTAGGTACTGCGTTTCTTTAATTTCAAATTAACATTATTACCATCCATGTCATGTAGTCCTTCATGAAGATTTAAAATTAACACATTATGATGACTTCAGAATATGCTTAAAAAGATCCACAATTTTAGTCATATAATAATGTAGTTCAAAGAATCTACATTCTCCAGTAATGGATCTGTAAACCGGCATAATATGCATTACACTACTCATCGTACCAGTATTTAATCAAGCTCGGTTGTCGATAAATGTGTAGTGTAGAATTTTAGACGGAAAAAGTCCTTTTATTTTTAAGAAAAATTTAAATGGTGATAATTTTGCCTATCAGAATACGATTAGTGTCCAAACTTTTGGGAAAACAAAGACGTAAGTGTATTATGTGGCCGTATTCGACTAAATATAGTTTGCTTAAAAGCTAGAAATACAAAAAAAAAATGCCATAAGTCTTTATTCTTTTTTAGAAAAAGGTTTTTTTTTTAACTAAAATTTGCGTAAATGTAGCAAAGTATGTATAGAAATTATATTTTTTATTTAATTTTAGATAAGACTAGCCTAATTATTGATGCGCTTTTTGTCTTTAAAAAGTAGCTAGATACTACCTACTTATTAAAATAAATTTAATGGATTTGTCTTTAATTCTTTTTAGATTCCTAATTGCTCTGCCTATCTGTATGCTGTGGAACGATTTGCAATAAAGTCAATAACACATACATTTTTTATCTGCGGGCACACGCAAAATGAAACATATGCTATCCATAGCATAAGTGAAAAAAAAATTAGAAGATCAAAAAAGTCTGGACCCATTTATGTCCCAGACCAATATGTATCGATGATCCGTGATGCAAAAAAAAAGGAAATAAGATTGATGTTAAAGAAATAGGAATTGAAAGTTTCTATGATCTGAAACCATTATTTGACGACATGGGCCTAAACATTGCTAAAAATGTTGATGGTAATGAATTTAAAATAAATAAAGTTAAGATTTTGGAGTTTCAGAAAGGAAGTGAATTAATTCGCTATAAAACTAGCTATGGGCAAGCTGAATGGTCTTCTTTAAATTTCAAAGCTATAAGTCGATCTGACATTAAAAATGTTACACTTAAAAAAGCTTACTCAAAGCCTTTGCAGTCATCCGAAAAAAAAAAAGGGATATAAAATGTTTAATAGAAAGCAAGCTGATACCAACATTCTACAGATACTTTTATGATTGCATTTTAAAATAGGTATTTTTAAAGTTTCATTCTCTAATAAGATATAGTTAGTTACATTTTAAAATTTTTGTGAATTATAAGCTTAGTTTTTTATTTTGTTATGTATTTTTGTTGTAATAAAAAGGACACAACTCCTAACGTGATCTTTTATTTTTGGTCAAACAAAGACGCAACTATCAAAATCCATTTTCGCCTTAAGGGCATGGAAAAGCCATATATTCCATTTTATTTTACCTATTTAACAAGCTTTCTCACAATATTATTTTAGAAATGATTAATTAAAGGATAAGTAAATTGTTTTTTGTCTCTCCTGAAAGTTTTACCAATTTGCAGTTACGTCGATATTTCACCGGAACGGCGATATGCCATATTAAGTTATCGATAAAAAAATATCATAGATATCATCGGATGTAGGTAATAAGAACATTCTACATCTGTATTTCACGAGGATTTAACAGTTTAAAAATTTATTATCTGTGTTACTTTTTTTTAGCCAGGCCATTTTGCCTCTTCAACATTTTAAATTAGTACGTGAGTAACAACGCGCGTGACTTATTTTTAATATTTTACTCTCGTACCAAAGCAATTGAGTTAGTGTCCGATAAAGATATTGAGTAATTTTTCTTAAATAAATAATAAAAAGAATATATATATTAGTGGTTTAAATATATAAACGCAATATGTCTGAACATCTTAAATCCAGAAGAATGTGGTTGGACCATTATCGACAACAATGTTGATTTTATGTGGTTTGAACCAAACCAAAGTCCAACAATTAGAGAAATATATTTACCATCTAAGTTCAGGTACGAGCGTCTCTGAATTAAATCTAAACTGACATTTAAAAAGAAGAATTGTACGCTCGATACACGTGAACTTAGGCCTACTTTAAAAACATTTTTTGTGGATCACTCCTTACATAAAGATTATTATAAAGAAAAGTAAAAATTTGAATTAGGAAATAATGCAAATGGTATAAGGAATAAGCATACACTGTGTCCCAGATTGATGCTGCATGTATTGCTATCTCGGTTATTATAAGAGCTACAAAATCGGTTAAATGGGCAATGTTTCTCAGGATTCTATTACCATTTCAGAACTGTTATTACATTTTGTCAATTATTTTTGGTTTTTGAATAAATCGCGAAAAACCAAAATGGTGGGTTTTTGACAGTCCCCCGTATCTAGATTATTTGAAAACATACAGTATTTTCATCTAGACATTCTATGGACACTTTTTTAAGGTCTTTACAATAACAAATAAAACAAGAGAAATTCTCCTTCCGTTTTGGAGATATTGACTATAACTTTGTTTTTTCTTATGGACGCCATATTGGATATTTATTTAATTAAATAGAATAATTAATTCCCTTTCCAAAAATGTGTCAGAACATGGTACTTTCTTTCAAATGAATGCTGAAATAAACAAATCTGCTCTGTTCAATTTGGTCTAGTAGGCGAGCCAAAAATATGTTTTATAACTGTAAATTTATAGTTGGTATAACATTAGATTTTATTCGTTCATTTTCAATTCGTTAATTGTTTTGTTTTGTTAAATTTAATTTCCGTTACGTTGTTATTATTTTCAAATATGGCTCTTAAGTATACCAATGAAGAAAAATTAGACATGTTAGAAACTTACTTCGTAGCCCACAAAAACTCTACAGCAGCTACGGAAATTTATGAAAATAAATTTCCTGAACGGCATCAATCGAACGCAAGACATTAAAGGGATCTGGTATTAAATTTTCTAAATTATTGAAGTTTTGAAAAACCAAGAAATCATAAATATGCTATTGAAAATGAGGAGAAAATTAATGCTGTATTACAATACACTAATAATAATTCCACAGCATTGGTTAGAAAAATTGGTAATGAAACGGATATCCCTAAGTGATCCTCTCATCTATTACTGGACGTTAATAAATATCATCCATATAAACCTAGGATTGTATAAGGTTTATGGCAAATGATTTTTCCCGAAGAGTAAGATTTTGTGAAAGATACATATGCAAGAAAATGCCAATTTTCCATGAACATATGGACTGATGAAACTCGATTTACCAATTACGGAGTTTTCAACAGACATAATACCCATCACTGGGCTATAGAAAACCCAAAATTTACCTCATAAAAAACATTCTAAACAAAATTTGGATTTAATGTTTGGTGCGGCATAATAGGCAAGTATAACATTAGATTTACGTTTAAATGTGAAATTATTGAAATTCTTACTTTCATGAAATCAGTTAATTGGACCAATAATTTTTAATTTCAATTTAAATGCAGCACGATATCATCAGCTCTTACAAGAACAAATAATGTCCGCTGTGAGGGCATCTGTGGGGAACTTGGATCAAATTTGGTATATGCACGATGGTTATCCAGCTCATAATGCCGCCGTCGCGTCGCGCGTCGTAAAGAATTATTTGGAAGAAAACTTCCCCAATAGATTAATTGCGAATAATTGCTAGATCCCCTAATATAAATCCCCTTGATTTCTTTTTATGGGGACACATTAAAAACGAAACTTACTCATTTGAAGCTCCAGAAACAATATGGGTGCAGTGAATAGAAACAGATTATTAAGAGCATTAAACTCTCTGCCAAATCGTTGTCAAATTTCATTAAATTAGACAGTTTATATCTGAAGCTTATATTGTAAATTGTTCCAAAAATTATCGCAAAATTCTTGTTTTTATATGGTTTTTATAAAGTTCAAATTAAACCGACTATAATCTGACAGTTCTAAAACATATTTTTGGCTCGCCTACTAGACCAAATTGAGTAGAGCAGCAAAATTAATTAGGACATTTTCAGATTTGTTTATTTCAGCATTCATTTGAAAGATAGTAAAATGTTGCGATACATTTTTAAAAAGGGAATTAACAATTCTCTTTAATGCAATAAAAATCCAATATGGCGTCCATAAGAAAAAACAAAGTTATAGTCAATATCTCAAAAACGGAAAAAGATATTCTTTTGTTTTATTTTTTATTGTAAATACCTTAAAAAAGTGTCCATAGAATGTCTAGATGAAAATAATGTATGTTTTCAAATAATCTAGATACGGGGGACTGTCAAAAACCCACCATTTTGGTTTTTCGCGATTTATTCAAAAACAAAAAATAATTGACAAAATGTAATAGCAGTTCTGAGAAACATTGCCCATTTAACCGATTTTGTAGCTCTTATAATAACCGAGATAGCAATACATGCAGCACCAATTTGGGACATAGTGTATATTATTTTCTTAAAGTATCAGACTTCTTTTCCAGTTTAGTATTATTTTTTTTATTAATATTAATTTATATTCCACCTCTAGCCGACCTAAGTAAATATTGATTTTTCAGGAGAAAATGTTGAAATTGGAGAGAGCGATGACGATATAGAAACTGACGAAAGTGGCTCAAGATCTGAAGATGAAGAAACCAATGTATAGCGTATAATTTAATACTAAAAAAATAATATTTTAAATAAAAATAAAATTTGTAGTTTAGTCTATGTTGATCAAATAGAATCTATAACGGTTTCGTACATTTAAAAAAGAAAAATATTTTGATTTTCGGAAAACACAATTCTTTTTATAATCCTCACCGACACTGAATACTTAGAAATTATGATTTTTATCCACTTTTATGTTATATTGAAAACATACTCATAACATTATTTTATCCCTTTTTGATCAAATATATAGTTATTTGTTTATTATTTTCTGTTAATTTAGCAATAAGGCAATCAATATTTTTAAATTCTTACAACAGATGCGGTTTAAACAACACTACATCATTCCTTTTTGACCTATAGTATTTAGATATTGTATTTTTTATTATACTTTGTTAATTTAGTCATATGGAGATCAACGTTTTCAAATTCTGATAACAGATTCGTTTCCACTGACCTCAAAAACCCACGAGTGATTATTTTCATCCATTTAGACAAAGTTGCGTTTTTATATTTGAACCAATAATTATTTTTAAATCTTTATTTTCGTTGGACACGAAAACCGGCCCACTATTTTTAATGGACATTAATTCAGTGAAAAGATATAATTTTTATCTTGCTTTGGTACTAACGTCCACTTTTAAAAATAAGTCATGGCACAGCGAAATTGCTAGAGGATGTGTATTTTGTGGAAATAATAACAACAATTTAAAAATAAGCCAAAAATCAGTCATAAGAAAATAAGTCACGCGCATGAAAACTCACGCACTACTTTAAAGCGTTGGAAAGAAAAAATGGCGGAGAGTTTAATATTTCTTGTAGGTGAGCAATCGTCGAATGAGCCTTATGAAAATGTTAAGAAAATAAGTTGTTGGGAGGCACGTACCTACGGCAGCGTAGAAGGGCCACATATTTTAATTTTTTTATCTCTAAAATTTGGGAATTCTTTATTCGAACACGGAAATCTAAAATTTCGTGTTCGAACACGGAATTTTCGTGTTCAAACAAAGAATTTCGTGTACGAACAAAGAATTCCATTTTCGAACACGGCATTTTATTTTCGAATTATAAACTGAAAAGGTCTATTTACAGGTTACTCTTGGGTGACTTGGGGATCTTGATGAGAGATGGGTAAATACGGATTTTTTGAATATCCTCAGATTTTTATTTTTGCCGACTTTTGAAAAGAGAGATGGCGTAAGTAGTACCAAAAGTCTCGCCCTCTTTGGTCCCTGCATAATATTTTTCCTTTAATTTCATTTCCAGGTTGGTCTTATTTCTTAAGTTCTAGTCCCTGACGCCCATATGTCATTTGAATCGGATCAAAATAATGCCCTGTCTAGCGTTTTAAGTTTACCCTCCTTGCCTCTTTAGCCCAAATAATAAGAGTGGGGTAAATTAAGGGGATGTTTTATAAATCCAATTGTATATAAATATCCTAGTAGATCAACTTTATGTTATGTTAGAACTGTACAGACCTTCACCAAAAGGCTTTTGTGCTAGACGGTCCCTCGATCATTGAGTATAGAATTCTATGTATATAAAGTTTTCTTAATTTTTAAATTCATTTAAGTTAATATTGTTTATATTCTCTAAAATTATCAAAATCGTAAATAAATGTTCGTCATGCATAATTAAACTCGTATATCTCATTTTTATAACAAATATTCTGAATCGATTATCGTTCCATCTATTAGTAAATAGAGAAATTCCTTTCGTTATTCAGTTTCTACAACAGTTCGATGGCTTGGTAGAAGACGACAAAATTATCAAAGACATGACTTGGACACCACGGAGCTTGCTACCATCTATTGAGACTGTCCATTGTCCTCCAAGATAATTTGCATTGGTATTATTTAACTAGTTGATCTTACAATGGTTATCTCTAGAAAAAGTGAAGAAATGGGGACCGGTTTAGAATTTTTTTGCCTGTGTTTCTATTAAATGATACTATCAAAATGATGGTGCTATCTAAAAAAACTGGTGATGTCATATTTCGAAAAATAAAGAAACGTCCTAAAAAAAACTTATACCAAAATATGCGCATCTAAAAAACAAAATCTACTTCCGAATGAAAATTGACTAATAATAATGTCCGTCGTGAATGGAAACCAAAGGTCGAACGTTTCGGTGTTAATAGTATTTTATCCCCACTCCCCTCCAGCCTCCAAGACCACCTGAAAAGGTAATTTAAGGTTAAATTGTTCAAGTAGAATATTTCGGACCAAATTATGAGGATTTTCAGAGCATCCGTATTTCCCCCTCCCCCACCTCGAATTTTCCAAGTCGTCCAAGAACATTCTGTAAATATGCCATTAAAAAATATAGTTCGAATATAAAATTTCGTGTTTGAACACGGAATTACTAATTTCCAGTTAAAGAGTTTGTTATAATAAAAATAACAAATACACGTTTATTATTTTGTACCCTAAATTATTTTTTAATAAAAGAAAAGTGTATGCAGATTTCTTATTTGACTAGATTTTTTTACCTATTAACAGTTAAAAAGTATTTTTTGTTTCACCCATTTTTTATGTTAAGTAT
Organism: Psylliodes chrysocephalus; assembly: GCA_927349885.1. Lineage (NCBI taxonomy): Eukaryota > Metazoa > Arthropoda > Insecta > Coleoptera > Chrysomelidae > Psylliodes > Psylliodes chrysocephalus. The sequence continues at coordinate 45,148,266 of OV651817.1, forward strand.
TTTTTGTTTTAGCTTTCTTAGGGATTATAATGTCTTGGTTAATTTTAACCCCCCGCCGCATATAAAAATGCTAATTCCATCCTTATCTGTGGCAGGACAATGTTCGCATACCAGGTCCGCTTTGTTACATATCGCTACACTAATTAGCAAACCTCGTAACTCCAAAATGTCAAACTTTTCAGGAACGTAAAAAAACATTGTTATATAATGGTTATCAATGAAAAAATGATAACATGAAACTAAATAATTTTTAAAATGTTCTTTTAACATTATAAAATGCTAAAATTACCTTTCTCTTATACCTTACTTTTCCTGCAGGAGTTAAGAGTTTTTCTCATAATTTATCTTGGAGATACGAGTTTTTCTTAATGGTAGAGGTATAGCTGGTGTGAATAATAAACCAAAATTAATTTTTAATTATCCAAATAAACGGCCTTTTATTATAAAAGTATAAAATATATTGTTCCAATCAAAGGCATGTTACAAAATATTGATTTATGAAAACCTAAAAGGGAATATTGTCGTAAAAATTGTGGTAGTCTTTTTCTAAAATGGACTTGAGTTCTTGCAGATCATCAAACTTCCTTCGTTTGATTGCGAACCTTTCATCGTACAGATGCGGAAAATTTTCAAGAGCCATTGTTTCAATTTTCTGATTTTTTCGCTAAGGTAAAGGCTGCCATTGGTCCAAAAAGTGTAACTTAAAGTTGATTGTTCCACCATGAAGGTATTGGAGAGCACGGATGTCTGTCACACGAGGATCCCCGATTCCTCTGCCTGGCCTAATACTATTGAAGAATAGATAATTCTGAAAGTTCTTAAAATATGTGTGTTCTAAATACTCGACATTGTATTTAGCTGGTGTTTTCCTGGCTTCTATGCAAACATTTGTGTAATCTGCTGGGACATTGATTTTTACATTTTTGGCTTTCTCTCAATCATGGAGTGCATTGTGTCTGCCTCCATTTGGGTATGACCCACTTCTAGATATTTTTGTTCGACTACGATGTTATTTGTGCAGGAAAAATGCAACTAAAGCATTAGCCACAGTTAAACTCCTGTTCTGGTATGAACCTCCATCACTGTATAGTACCAGTGTAGTCTTTTCTTCAGGCAAAGAGAGTTGTGACTGCAAAAACTTAGAAATTATTGTGGCAAACTAATTTGAAGATAGACCACACTCAGTTTCGTTCCAAAGAAAACAAAAACATCATGTGTTGTTAAATTGAAGATTATGAAATTGTGGATTGAAAGATTCATTTTATAATACAGTGCAGACACAGTAGACTTAGGAGACTGCAACAAGGATTGTAAGTCCATTGTGAAAGTCACATAATTTGGGTTAAATTTGTCTGTCTCTTTTTCCACTAGCTTCGTCTTTTCTCAGCACATGAGCTTCATAATCTTCATTGCTTAAGTTTCCAGTTTTGTAGGATTCACACTTATCGCAAGAATCTTTTTTTAACTGTAACAAGGCCAAGTTCATGTCTTCGAACTTTTGGGCAAATTTACATTCAGAGAGAGATTCTACATTTTTCTGAGAATACCAGCTGCTCTTATAGAATAAGTAAAGCTCCCTTTTGTATTTCCAGCAAGGATCCAAGTACAATTTACTTGTTCTTTTTCTGCAATAATGAGATTCTAATTTAGGTAGAGTTTGCAGAAAATTTTCCAGTGCTTTAACTGCAGCTGATTTCCTTAATTTCTTAATCTCGTTTCCATCGTCATCCGGTAACGCATCCCCATTCTCCCCAGTTTCTTCTTGAACATAATTTTGTTTATTTTGCCAGTGGTGAGCCATCCACTCTGTAATAGATAGCGAGTTTTGAAACATAGTTTTACGTACTCTAATAATACCCCCGTCTTTTTTTAAGTAATATTGACATGAGTATTTTCTTCCACTTTTGGTATCTTTTTTCCTTCCTCTGGCTCCTGCAGTTTCAGTTTTTTTGGTTAAAAAATTTACAAATAATCTTTTACCCTCCCAATCTAGTTGCCAAAATTCATTAAAGTTCTCTTGTCTTTCAATTTCAGTTAATAACGCTCACTGTAACAAACTGTTTTCCTTTCTTTTACATTTACAATGGACTTTCATTTTCCTGGCATTTATCTTAATGTTGTACTCATACTGTCCTGCATCATTTTGTTTCTTACCTAAGTACTCTTTTCCAGTCTTCCTAGCTTTTTTCGATTTATTTATCTTCCACGTAGCATTATTAACTTGATGGCGTTTCTTTCGTTTTCGACTAGGTGTAACATTATTAGTAATATCAGTAATCTGAACATCAAAGTCTACAGGCCCATGTTCACTAACTTCGGTAAGGACTGGGTTTTCTTGCTCGGGAGCAGTAACATCAGCACTTTCTACTATGTCTAAGTCAGTTTTCGGTACCTCTTCTTGTTCAGAAACAGCAACATCAGGATTCACAACTAAGAATAGGCCTAAGCCTAATTGCTCGGTACTAGCAATATCAGTTTCTACTATGTCTAAGTTAGTTTTCAGTACCTCTTCTTGTTCAGAAACAGCAACATTAGAACTCACAACTAAACCTAAGTCAACTTCAAGTAGGCCTAAGTTTAATTTCTCGGTACTAGCAAAATTAGCACTTTCTACTATGCTCAAGTCAGTTTCATGCAAATATTTTTGCTCAGGAAAAGTATTGTCAAGGTTTTTAACTAGGGTTAAATCGCTCTCAAATAATTGTTCTCTCTCAATATTAACATTCTGAGAATTGCCTACTGTTTCGATGTAAACTTCAGGTAAGTCCTGGTAAGGGTTATCTGCAGGGAAATTTGTATCATTAGAGATTTCAGACACTACTTCAGATAAAAAACCATCAGTGTTAACAGAAAAAGTCACAGATGAATTGGTTTTAGCCAAGGCTAACTTCACTATTTTGTCAGACCTTCTTGACATTCTGGAAAAAAAAATGAATCTGTTTTGATATTGTTTTCTTATAAATCGGTAATTTAGAGACTGTTCGATTTAAATTGATTAACGATAAAATGCATTTTATATTGTCAAAACTCTTAACTCCAATATTGAAGTAGCATAACCTCAAAAAATTTAAGAATGCAAATCTCTTAACTCCATATTAATTAGAATAAATTAGAGTTTTAACCTTTCAAACAGTAAAAAATAGAGTAATGTACTTACTTGTTAAAGTATAAAAAACAACCTGTAGGTCACAATGATGAAAATAAGCATTAAACTTGAAAGAACCTGGTGGCACAAACGTTGTGTATCAATACAATGTTACTACTGGGATTTAGCAGGTTTGCAAACTTAAGAAATGAACCGCTGGAGTTAAGGGGTTTGCTTTATATTGAATAATTATTTAACAAAATATTTTGGAGTTATGAGATTTTCAGCACAGATGGACTATACCTTTTACTAAAGGTTGGCATTAAAATGTCATTTTGACCAAAAAGTGGAGTTAAGAGGTTTGCTAATTAGGATAGCGATATTTTGTTTATTTCCGAGAATGTATTTGGTATATTTTATACGTATGTGTTGCTGTGTATCGCATTGGTACTTCTAAAAAAAATTCAGAAATAAATATTTTTGTAACATTACCTATGAATTTGTTAATTAATACATAAAATAAATATATTTTGAGCTTTTTTTTATAAATATGCGACTAAATTATTAAAAATTTTTAATATGGCATTAAGTAAGTTTTAAGAAAATGGAGTTTTAAATCTGTTAAATACAAATAAACTATTATTTTAATATAAATATTACGAAAAATAGCTCCATCTTTGGTAACGGATGTTTTGAGCTAAAACAGTCACTTGACGACAAATTGTGACTTGCATCTTTTTTACACCAAGGGCTTCAATTAAAATGTCATATCCACAGGGTGTTACAAACCAGGATAACAATAAAAAATTATATTTTTTTTAAGGGGGCATCCTATATTTTCTTTTAATTTTAAGTTCAACTCCTAAAAATACTTTTAATGCAATAAAAATATTCTATACCTATCTTTGATAATTTCCGCTTTATTTTATATTTTTTGAAAATTTAGTGTTGTTAAAATAAATTAATTACTCTTGATTACAAAATAATTAATTAACGAATGTTTAGCAGTTCCTTATAAAATGTTGTAACTTTTTATCGGAATTATTAAAATATTCAAAAAATGTACGAAGTGTTTGAAATTTAAAATTTTATTACAGTAAAATGTTTTATTTTATTACTGTGTTAACAGCCTGTTTTTTATGGTGTCAATATGAAGAAAATTTTATTTATTTTAAAAGTTCTATAAGGTTTTCCTTTTACTCTTACTATTTTTAAACATATTATCAATAGTTTCAATAAATTTCAAACATCTACTAATAGTTTTAGTTCAATTATTTACAAATTTGTAAGGTTATGAAAATTAGTATTCGTAATACCCTTGAAGACCGTTAGTTTGAATGTTTCAAACAATGTAAGTAAACATTTAAAAAAATTTTTTTTAGTTTAGGTGTTAATTAGAATAATTGTTACAAATGTTTAATATGAAATTATTAGTAAACGTTTGAAATTTATTGATCCTTATAAACTATTGATAATAGGTCTAAAAATAGTAGGTTTTGGAATAGGGAACCTTATAGAACTTTTAAAGTAAATAAAATTTCCTTTAGTAACAGTAATTAAATAAAACCTTTTACGGTAATAAAACTTCAAATTTCAAACACCCTGTACATCTTTTGAATATTTTCTGATGAAAAGGTACATTTTGTAAGAAACTGACAAAAATTCGTTAATTAATTATTTTGTAATCAAAGATGAGTTTAGGAAATCTTTATTAAACTACGATTATTATTAAGATTTGAACTTACAATTAAAATATTGGTATTCTGGTTTGGGACATCCTGTGTATATGAAATTAATTTTAAATTGTAACTGCCACTGGGTTCTAAATTTGTGCCAAAGGAATTTTTAAAATATTTTGTAATTTACCAATCAGTCTCCGTCCCGTTGAACGTAACGCACCCCGTATACTTATTATTTTGTAAACAGATTTTAGTAATGAACTTATCAATTAAAACACTAATCAAAGCTATAACAAGTCCTTACCCTCCCTTTTCCTAATTCTTCTAAAAGAGATTATTAGTCGACGGGTGCAATTGATATTCTCCCGTAAAAGCTACATGGAAAGGAAGTTGGCGGAGCGCTGTTCTGGCCGTCGGTTGGAAACAAAAGTCGAGAGGGAAGTTGGCTTTTTCTGGATTCTACGATTCTCCATGCCGCCTGCGATCCTGTAATGTGACAAATATGCTGGGGGTCGCGCGAACGGGACAAATTGGGATCATTTAACACGTTAGGGCACTAATTCCTCTTTTCCAGAATTTATTTCTTAGAATTAATAATAGTATTTAGAGGATTTTTTGGAACGATAGCTATAAGAGGAATTAGTTTCAGATCTTTTATTTTATGATTTTCTTTTACACATAATGGCATGATTAGTATCCTTTTTTTAGTTCGGTGAAAGGGGAGAAGTGCCATAATATTCAAAATTGAGTTATTGCCGTAGAATGGTGGAAAACGACAAAGATGGTAAGTGACATGAGTTAGATTACGCTTCCCACAATAAAAATTAGATGAAGTCACCAAATTAGCGTTTTCAACACTTCCACTTAGACATTATGGGACCAATTCCATGTTCGTAGGATTATAAATATTGTCTAACAACGATTGACAGGTTTTCTAGATAGCTAGCTGGTGTACGAATTGCAGATATAACAGCTGAAACAGTCGCATCAGCTTTTTACTTCGATTAGATGTGTACCTTTGAATCGCCTTGTATCATTAAAAGTGATCAAGGCAAACAGTTCGAGTCTAGACTACTAAGAACACTTAACAATTTAGTTGGAATCCAAAGGAGTCGAGGAGCTGTATATCATCCGCAGACCAATGGACTGTTAGAATGTTGGCATAGAGTTTTAAAAGCTGCAATACTGTGTCACGAAACGGAAGATTGAATAGATATTCTTCTTACGGTCTTATTGGGACTTCAAAGCTGTTCTAAGAAAGATCTGCAATGTTCCGTTACCTGAATGGCTTTTGGTATGCCGTTGAGGATTCCAGGGGAATTTTTTGTTGACAGTACGGAAGACTGTAACGAAGTTGCTTTCGCGCAGAATCTAAAGTCACACATGCGAAACCTTCGTCCAGTTTCCACCTCTAATCACAGCAAGCTGTCATAAATTGTTTATACTGATCTTCATAAATCCAGCAATGTGTTTTTAAGAGTCGATTCAGTCCGTAAGGCCATCCATCATCCATTTTCTGGGGCTCATAAGGTTTTAAGTCGTTTCGAAAAATTATTCGAAATCGAAGTAAATGGCTCAGGGATCAATAAGGTCTCCATAGATAGACTGAAACCGGCCTTTTATGCAGATCAGAGTGAACATACAGTTAAATGTAAAAGCACTAAATGTCCGACAAAAAAAAAACTCAGTAAGATTTCGAAGCTAACTCTTACCAAGCCTTTAGGCAGGGGCACAGAATAACCTACCTATTACAGAAGCGAAGGCTTGCGTGGGCACTTTGATGTCGGGGTGGTCAACATTTAAAGTTGACGTTTTTGCCGGTTGTTACACTGGTAAAAATAAACAAAATTAGTATAAATTCGGATAATACACTGAGAAAAAAATTTAAGTAACTGTAACAAACTTATTTAGCATCATTCACTATTTCTTCTCTGAATTGAAGGTTAGTGATATAATAATTAGAAAAATAAGGCTTCTTAATTATTTATTTTGAAGTAAATTATACTGATCGCTAAACTAAGAAAAGGTTTTTAGTTAAGAAACCAGACCGAATACTCGATATGATTAATTCATCAGTTTTTTTAGATAACATTTTAACAGAGTGATTCTATGACAATTTATTGATGTATTAATTAATTGTGTACTTTCCTGGAAAACACTTTCAACTATGATAGTTGGATCTAGAAAAATAGATTAAACTGATAATAACTGGCAATAAGACTGCAAATACACTTCCCAACTGTACTTTTGATAATGTGTTTTAGAGTCTTATGATGTGTCAATAATACCATAAACAATCCTTGTAATAAGACTTTCGCCCATACTCTCTTATAATAATTTGACAACTCGGTGGATAAATCCGTGATTGTTTGCAATTCAATTTTTGTAAACAAAATTAATCTAGTAGTTGTTCGTCGTTGATAGAAAAGTATCACCAATAATTGACGTAACGATTTATTACACTGTTTTACACTAGCACTAACGTTTACTGCACTAACTCAAATGGCTTTTATTTCTTTCGAGTCTTCTGTTGAGTGCAGAGTTGTCCAGTAACTGCAGCACTTCTTCATGTTTTGCAGTAACCTGTTTATTTCTTCTTTGACTCTTGGCATCTTCATGTCTGTATGAAGATAATCGTTCAGATAAAACCAGGGTGCATCAATGATGCAGCTTAGGACTTTATTTTGGAATACTTATATTATGGCACATCCTCATAGCTGTATATCATAAATCCAGACTAGATTTATGATTTGTTTATAATCATATGAATTTGTTGTACACATAAATTTGCATTTTTAGATGCATAATTATTAGAATTTTGAATTAAATTGAGATTTGAAGAAAAGTACTGTAGGAAAAAGGTTGTTATAAATAAAACACGTACCCATACTGACTATTAATTTTAATTCAACCAAATTACGAAAAACAAGTATTACAAAAATCAAATTATTAAAAGTCTCAATATGAAAAGTACACACAAAAGGCCCAACATTTTAGACAAAGGAACATTGCCTAGATCCTAAAAAATACAAGGTAAGCGAAAACTGCTTGTATTCATTGGAATGTCTTCTAGCTAGAGGCTTTTTGTTTTTAAATTCCGCTCGAGATTTAACTATATCTGCAAATGGTTGGTTTAAAAATTATGGCCCAACCGAAAGATATTTTTGGGACTGGCACAAGCATTACCGAAATAGAAACAACAATATCACTTTAATCTACAAAGTGAGTCATTCTTGCTGGGACCTAAAAAAAATATTTAAATTAAAAAAAAATACATAAACACAACACTTTTATATTATTTTTAATACCTGGATGTACTGAAAAAATCATCGTGAAGTTTAGTAGTAAATGTTGAGGGCACAGATTCATTTAGAACTATCAATGTTTTCATTTGTTGCGGGTGTGTGCCAGAATATTGTCAGAAGTTCATTTTCAAATAAACGTTTCAGAGTTGACCCAACTAAAAAACTACTGGGCTGGAAATGTTTTTAACACGACTGATCGTTTTTGTGTAATTATTCACTGGTTACATTAATCAAGTCTTCTTGATTACAGGCTCTTAATCACATGGGAACCCTAAAAAAATACAATATACATAAATATAATTTGAATTAAAAATGATAATAAAATAAATGTTTTTATTAAATAGCCAAATAAATAATATGCAGTTAACATTGCTGCGTTTAACAAGGACCTCGTTTTACTCATTTTACTCGGAGCCGTTCTTTTTATACATCTATAGCTTGTCGATGAGATCTGCTGCATGGTCTTTTAATGCAGAGCTGGTAAGTCAAGTAAGATCTATTTCCTACGAGTTAAATTTTAGAGCTTTCGGAGTAAATGTAGTTTATCTGACAATTGACAAAGAATAAAACAGGGAACTGTTTTTAACTATACAGTTCTCTGGAAAAAGCAACTGAAGTTAAAGTTGTAGACGTAATTCTGTAAGATGTACAGACAGTTGTCCGTTGTCTCTTGTGTCACAGTTTATTCTTTTTCTTCTTATTTACATAACTGGTTATTAAGAGCAAAAAATATTTATAAAAAATGTCAGACGACAATGAGAACATGATTTATTTTCTAGCGATAGCAAAAAGCGAAAAATACCAACGCTAAAAATTAAGTTTATTTTGCAACTTACAACAAAAACCAGGAGACGAGAAATCAAATTTGATTTAAAAGAAAGGTTTTAGTTTATTTTAATAAAAACCGAAAACGGTTAACACAAACAAATCTATAGCCGTTCTTTTATTCCACATAAGCTCGATTATCACATGATTAAAAAATCTACTAGCTCTACTCCGCTTCAAGAGGTTCTTTTTAAACGTGACACATAATGTTGGTAAATTTGGATATCTGGATCAAAATTTAAATTATTTGTTAGGTAGAGCTATTAGGGCCATTCGCACAGCTAGTAGTTAAGAAATAAGCCAAGCCTAAAATGACATTGATAATGGAAAAATGTTATTTTAAGCTTGTCTTATTTTTTAACTTTAGCGGTGCGAATGGCACTTAGTTTTCCTCATTTAGTTTGCATAATTTATTTTGCGTACCTCTTTGGCACTTTGGGAAGTAAAAAATAACTAGTATTTGAATCCGTTCGAGGTAGACATGAACACATCATCTCTTTCTTTTAGATTCCGTCAGTTCACTAAAAAATTATTTTGCTTTAATAAAATAAAAATATGTAAATAGCTCAGGACATACCACAAAAAGTCTTCGAATAAAAACAGGTTTACTAAAAAATCTTCATAAAAGGAAAACACTAAGCTCAGATTTAATAATTGTTAAAAAATATACAAAGGAAAACACTAAAACACACTAAATTCGGCAAAAAAATCAGAAATTGCAAATTACTGATCCTGACACATTAAAACAACACTCGCATGTAACATGACAGTTTTGCTGGTTATAAAATGGCGACTCGCATATTGGGGATAACGGGCCCGATTGTACAATGCGAGTTCAACCTCGGTTTATCATGAACCTGGTTCTTGGCGTTGTACAATACTAGTTCAGGACATAAACTGCGTTCATCTATAGGTTCAACAAAGCGGTCATGTTTCCTCGCTTAAACCGAGTTCAGTCCTATTTTTGAATTTAGTTAGTTGGTAACACGCTATAAAAAGTTTGTTGGGTTACCGTACACAAACCGTACACCGATTATGCCGTGCCGTAGGTAGGTAAATGAAAATAGATGAAATGTCTGAAGAGGAGGATTTTTTTAGAATAAGTAAATATCTTACAACAACCAGAAAGGCAACCAAAAATATATAGACCAAGAAACAATTATTTTGTGAAGTGGAACAATACTGAATGTACACAAAGATTTAGATTTTTAAAAGATAAGGTATTTTCTAAAATGTCTTAATATTTTTTCGCTAGTTTCACTAGTAAACCTTCTTCGGCATGCGTGAAGTTTGGCGTTCTTCTTGAATGCACATTCATATTTTCCATATTTTTACGTATATGTTATATTTGAATATAAAATGTAATTCAAAATTTATCGCAAATTCTCAGCAGTCTGGAAACACGGGGGAAAACTACGTATAACCTCTAAAAATAATAATTTTACAGTAAAAATGCCAAAAATGACATTTTGTATAGCTCCTTTATTTTCTAATAAGAGAAACAAAGATACCCCTACGTGTTTAGTAAAATTTAAATCTGACAACCCTGAACAATGAAGTTTATTTAAACTGACGTTGAGCGGAGTATGTACAATTCATACCAATTTTTTAGGTAAGTTCAACTATTTACCGAGTTCACCTGAACCTAGGTTTTAGCTTGCTTTGTACAATCGGGCCTAGTGATTTTTAATTGCTGTTGTAGGAGGTGTTTGTGTGGCATGCGTCTTGTGTGTTGTCATTTATGCCGTGACTAGCAGTAGTATTTTATAAAACTTAGAAGGAAATGACTGATCCTGACACATCAAAACAACACTCGTATGTAACATGACAGTTTTGCCGGTTATAAAATGGCGACTCGCGTATCGGGTACAATACTAATGATTTTTAATTGATGAGTATTTTATAAAACTTAGAAGCAAATGACTGATCCTGACACATCAAACCAACACTCGTATGTAACATGACAGTTTTGCCGGTTATAAAATGGGGACTCGCGTATCGGGGACAACACTAATGATTTTTAATTGCTGTTGTGAGAGGTGTTTGTGTGGCATGCGTCTTGTTTGTTGTCATTTATGCCGTAACTAGTAGTCGTATTTTATGAAAACAAATTTCACATACATGAACAAATAATAATAATGCCGTGATAAGAAGACGAAGCAACGACTTCTCGTAGGGTGGGGGCTTCGCAGTCACCAGAAAATTTTAATCCATATCTGGCTACCCCGACCGACATAAACACTAAGGGCCTGGACACAGCTCACATACTCTGTCAAAAGGAGACCGATGTACAAAGCAAACGCGTACGACATGCGCACTACAAATCATTAGTGTTGAATCTGATACGACAGTAAAATGGCGGCCCTGATCATGCGCAAAAAATTTTGGGCCCCAAAAATTGGCTATTCTTCGCTTCTATAATAGGTAGGTTATTCTGTGGAAGACTAAAGAGGAGGCGAATTCGGCAATGGTTAAATTTCAAATTACTGTCTTTTTATAAAGTTCGCGAAATTCACTGTAGTTGGCATGTCTAATGACAGCGCACTCAATTTTCTATGTAGGTCAATGTAAAATAAAGTGATTGTTTGAAAATTTGATGAAAAGAATCAAAATATTGTGAAAAAAAGTACCTGAGTATAAGTAACATGAGTGACAAAAACCATCAAAGCAAGATTTACGTCGTTTCAGATTGTAAAACAGGATAAATATCAAATGTAAAACTAAAGAAAACACAAGACTAAACCAACTCAATGTCTTTTTAAAGCTTTTAATGTAAGTAAAATAATGTATTCATGTCTAAATATAATATTTATTGAAAACTATTCACAATATGTATCTTATGAAGTGTAGTTTATTTTATTATAAGTTTCTGTAATATAAAATTTTACAGTTATAGATGCTGACTTACAAACAACAATAATTATGCATTAAATTTACTTACTAGAAATTTTTTTTTATTTTTTATAGAGTTTTATTGTTAGATAAAGAGTTGCTACTGAAATTTTTTTTTGGACCCCAATTGTGTCATTGTAAATGTTTTTTATAGGATACTAAACGTTTAGAACGTGACAGCTTATATATCGTTCCTAGTGCCGATAAAGCAATTTCTAGAGATGATGCTGTTCTATATATACTTTTTAGAAGATGTTATCAAATAATATGAGACTATTCTTACTGATGGTACTGTTAGCAAAATAAAAAGGAGAAAGCTGAAATTATAGGATGAGGTAATACCATGTACATTCCCAAATCTCATTTTATACCTGTATTACAACAATAAAAAATCTGTTAACTGTGTTTTATTTTACTCTTAAAACTATATATTGGTTTAATTCAAAAAAAAAAAAAAAAATTGCCACAAAATTGTACTTATCAAATTTTAGCAATTAAGAAACCTTTTCAAATTTGGTCATACATACCTAATTTGTATTTTATATAGATAAAATTAAATATTTTATCAATTAAAACATGAAAGACTTATTTAGAAATAAATAGAACAGTATGTTCTGTGCTTTATTTAGCTGTAAACAAGTTTATTTTTATTATTTTGACAAAATTTTGTATAATTCTCATAAGAAGCCATGTATTATGAACAACGTATGTAGTACCAGCGCCCATGCGGTTAATTATAGAAGCTCAATTAGCATGTGTTTTTTGGGACCGTATTTTGAGTATGCCGATTCGTCTCCTTATCTCTAGTCTTCAACGCGGTTCCTATGCGCTGGTTCAGTGATGATGTAATTATGGTTCCACTGACAATTAAAGTGACAGTACATTTTTTGAGTGCATTTTGTTCGTTGTGTTTACCTAAATTATATCGTTTTCTCACTTGTTTAAATATATTCCTAAAGTAAGTAGGATAACATGCATCAAATATACAATCGTTTAGTTACCAATTTATATACCTTTCAACTATTTTTATGACCTATAAACAATATTTAGAAATAAACTAAAAACAGCAAGAACGTATATGTCAAATTTATTGAAGTTTGGTTAGAATTAATTGTCAGTGGAACCTAAATGACATCACACTGAACTAGCGTATTGTCGTGGCAATGTATTTTTGGTTACCATGGATTAATTTTTAGAAATCTGACAATTTTAATTTTGTCAATAGTCAATTAGTTATTCTAAAAAAAGAAATAAAGAAGTTTTCGTTAATCCAATTTTTATTTTATGATACAACCGCCGCTCGGCCCAGTTAAACGTCATTATTTATTTATGATGAGAAGCTACAATTCCAAATTTCAAGTTTCTACTCAAAAAATTCTATACCACCACACAAACGTTTAGCCCCATTTCCACCTCTTAAAATGTAAAAATTCAATAACTTTGTAATACGTCATTATTTATTCATAATGAGTAGCTACAATTCCAATTTTCAAGTTCCTACCTTTAAAAAATTCGATGATCCCATCAAACTTTCTCCCCCGGTTTCCCCCTTTAAAATGTGATGTTTATAATATCCATTCTTAGTGGATGTATTCGCTCCGTGCGCGACAGCAGCGCCAATTTGTTTTGGTATTAAAGGAGTATTTCTGCCTATACTGACAAATACAATTTTTAATAGAATTCGTAAATAAAAAGTATATATGTTAGTTTTAATAAAAGTATATGGATTTATAAAACAATTAAAACATTAATTTATTATTATTATATATTTTTCACGCTTAAATTGAAGAAAATTATGTATAATCATTAAAAATCAATAATAAAATATAGGCAGGCAACAGTATTTACTGGAAAATGTATGAGAAGTTGCCTAAGTCTAATAAGTTGTCATTGAAGAAACCATTTATAATAGCGTGAAGTTAAAATGTATAAAAAGGATCGCTACTTATATTTTCATTTTTGTTCTAAAGAAAACATAGAATGAATGATTAAAACTGGTTTCCGATCAGTAAGTCACAAAATTGCATACCAGCCAAATATTATAATCAACGGCAGAAATCTTGAAATCTAGTCCTTGCTTAATGAACATTTAAGAATAAAGGGATATTAAAGAACATCGTAAAATAAATAATTTATTGTTTATTTAAAAACTTTCTAGTTTCTGATGTCTACTATTTCCAGCATTACTGTTATTATCACAAAAATAAAGGTAATTTTTCTTCTTATTGTACACCTATCCATTTATTTCTTTGATTTAATTTCCACTTTGTTAGTGAAATTTGTTATATAAGTTTCACTGTTTTTTTTTGCTAGTATTTGTACAATTTTCAACACAGCAACTTCGGTTGCTTATTGTGTTGTTTTTACCTACTTTTTTGAAAAAAAGTAAAATGTATACGTGTATTTGATATGCCAAAATTACAAAATATCCCCCTAAAATGCACGAATTATCCGCAGCTAGCGCTAGTATCGCTTTTGCTTCCCTTTCCATGACTTCGCACGGAGCGAATACGTCAACAAAAGAGTAACAGTGCCAAATTTCAAGTCAATCGGGTTTCGGAGATCTGGTAATGAGTTTATGTTGGAAAAAGTAAATGTAGGACATATGAGTAATATTCATGTCTCTGTTTTCCTAACTTTTCTGTCTTGTGCTAGTTTTTTTTTATTTCATTTATATATTTGCTATTCTATAGTTTTTTTTAAACGTGATGATTTTAATTTATTTTTGAAAGAATGATGGAATATTGTATTATTAAGAAGTTGGTTTTTAACATCCCTTGACCTTAAAAATGGACGAAACTAGGATTTCATGAATTAAGAAAACATTTTTTTCTTTATTTGTCTCAATGGTAAGGAAAATCCGGGAAAACCATATTTGGGTTGAAAACTGAGAAGCAGAACTATCAAATGGCAACAGAAAACGGTAGTTTGTTTCATTAAAAAAAATGCTATTTCGTTAAGTTAGTTTTTAAAATATTCTTATTAAGCTATTAATTACCTTTCGTATAACATGATTATTATCATACATTATGCAACAAGTGGTATTGGAAATATTAATAATTGCACAAAACGTTTGTCAAAAATTATTTATAACTTTACATGCTTTAATTTATGCGATTACCAAAAGCTGTAATTAATAAATCATATCATGTACTAATAAAATATGATTACTCAATAATTTACAGTACATTACATGTGCAATGACATGACATAACATAGGATTAAATGAAGGGAATGATATTATGCATATAATAAAGAATCAAGCTAGGTATAACAAAGTTAATTGGGGAGAATAAAGAAAATGTTAGAAAAATGTATGTTACAAAATAGAAATGATTATTAATCACAACCCTCGTAGTTCCTGGGGACACTGAAGAAAGACAATTTCTTTAGGGAAGAATGTTGATTAATTTTTGTTGCATAACACACCATCAAAATGTACCATATATTATTGTCGTACAAACTGGTCCGGCCATGATCTTTGTTTACGCTTATCGCCGTTTGTTTTCCGCTTTCGCTGTCCGCCTCGAGGCTCGAGAATTCTGCCTTGCAAAGGCAAAATAATGTACTCTCAGAAACAGAGTTCTGATATAAAATTATTTTAAACTAAATTGTTTGCCAAATATTCTAAAATTTTTACAAATGATTTTAAATTCACAATTTAGTATCATTTTTGTCTATATAGTATATAGTGTATAGGTAAATTAAATCTAAATAATTTTTTGCCAATAAAAATAGATTTCAAAAACTCTAGCAAAATAATGCAGAGTACTGTACGTTTTTGTTTGTTTTTTTTTTTTTTTATTGTTTTGATAGTATATAAGAGAGAGAATATTTAGCTAAAATCATAAACTATGTTTACAGGTTTTAGTATTTTTATATTAAAAAATAAAAAAAGAACAAAATACTGTTGCTTTTAGTGCAAAATAACGGAATTTTTACAAAAAGCTTAAAAATTTAAAATTTCAAATGATTGAATAGTGTTTTTCTAATAAATCTGGAACACTTAAATTTTTGGGCAAATTTTCCCAAAAATAACTTTCTTGAAGATTTCACAGCAGGTACTAAGGATTTCATAATAGCATAATTCTTTTTAGGATATACTCTACGAACTGTGTTAAGGGGTTTAGGTATATTTAGTTCTGCTTTTCGTTTGAATAATTTTCTGTTTCTTTATATTATGAGTCACCAAAATCAGTTTTATAAAAAAAATTGTGTCGGCCTTTTATAAATCGTACCTACTTCCACTATATCTTTTAAAAATTGCACATCGTCCCCACTGATTTTTTCTTTGCTGAACCAGTAGCATTTTTACAAACGTTTTCAAATTACATGAAGTCTGAAATTTTAAGACATTTAACTTTATTTCTGGACACTGATTTATTATAGGCCTTAGCAAAATCGTTAATATCTTCAAAATTGCCAACATTTTTTACGTATTGCTTTATTTTGCCATCAAGGCCATAGGCGGCCCTATATGTAAGACTAATTAAAAGGTTTTTAGAGCTATATTTTTAGTTGTGTAATACTCAGAATTAATATAAATAATTATAGTACACACAATTTTTATTTTGACACAATTTTTATTTTGGTCGGTAGAATTATCCATCCAAATAACGAGGCTTTCTGCATCTCTTTGTTACTGAATAAACCTTCCTACTCTTTGTCCAGCTATGCCTTTATACCATAAAATGCCATAATGTGGTGATTTCTTTAATTTTTCCATAACAGCAAAGGTCTTATTGAATGCGATAAGACGTAACGTAAAAAATGAGTCTTTAACTTTGAGCATCGTGGCAAAAAAAATACCTTTTGCAAGTCCGCTGAGAAAATCTTTGTTTCTGGGTGCTGGTTTTTAGCATCTTGTTCGTATAAACTTCTTCTTAATTTTACCTAAAACAAATTGGTATAAATCTTAAGAGCAAACACATTTTTTTTATTTACTTCTTCTAAATGTATATGTTTTTTATTTATGTTTTCTTTAGTTGAAGTTAAATCAAATCCAATGCAAGTGCTGAATTTATCTGCATCAGCTTGATCAAATTAAATGTTTATTTTATCCAAAACCTTTTTATACAATGCATGAGATACTTTCTTGTTTTGATTATTATTATTTTATTCATCGTGCATTGGTTTTATTGTTAAATCTGGTGGAATGTATAACCGTTTAGGAGCATGTTCCCTACGATAGTGGGAGCATTTAGGATATGATTTAATGTGACTTTTAATCAAGTTTATATTTTATTGTTATTTGATAAATGTTTTCTTCTGCCTGTCATCTTTTTCAAGAAACATTGTCGGAATTCCGTGATATTTTTTTGCACGTTTTAATAAATGATCTATTATTGAGGAGCTTTTATATCCTAATGTACTTAATAACTAATGTTGATACACTTGTATCTTCTTTATTGTATTTTCTGAGTTCTTCTTCTGAAATATATATATTCGGCTATATTTTCGTTTACTTCCTTTTATTTTTGTTGATACTTGTGTCTCTTGAACTGCATTTAAAAGCCCTATTTTTTGAGAGTCTCTCATAAGGTCCCAAAATTGTTTGTGTAAGAAATTTCTCTCCTCTATCGTAAATAATGTCGACATTGTCTTTTTTAAATAAATAAAATGATTCTGCTTTGATGTTTTAGTCTTTATAATTTGTTGTGACGATGTCCTAGGTTGTTTTGAAATCTGTATAAATTTACTATTATCATTACTTGAAACTTGCCTGTTTGCTTTGTTGTCTTCTTTTTGTTTCCGCTTTTTGTTTTTTTCTTTATTTATACCTATTGTTGTTTTTTTTTGTTTATACCTTGGCTGTTTATGACTTCTTCTTCTGTTTCGCCTTTACTGTTGCTTTCTAAAAGATCCATATGAAGAACATCGTCCTCGTCATTTAAATCAAAAAATAAATTATTATCGTTCTGAAAATTAAAATTTTGCAATTGTTTTTTTAAATATAAAAATAATTTTTATTAGTTGTTATATGTGAGTATATACCATTTTATTAGGTTCTCCTTATAGTTATTTTTTGTGAAATCACATCATTGGTATCATGTGTGTCTGCATTCTTGTTTTCTTCTGGAGCTGTATTTTTTTTTTTTTTTAGTTACAGCCTCATTTTGCCCTTTTCTCAGTATTTATATCATTCGGAAATTTCCTTTTTATACCTCTTGCATCAACTTTTTTTTTTTGAAGTCCGCTATCACAAGTGTCCGGATTATAATCAGAGTTAATCCAGTCATCGTCGTTATCATCTGGATTACATAGAATTTATAATTATTGGAAGTAATATTTTTATTTTTTGTAATACGTATACCGTTTTATTAGGATCGTGGTTCATTGTAATATATTCATTATCCGTGTTAAACTTAGTTTTTGTATTATTACTTTTAATTTCATTACCTTTAACAGGTTTTTCCTGATCATTACCACGATTTTCCCAAACAAGACAAATCCGTTTAAAATATAAATAATAAATTGTGACAGGTATTACTTGCTGAAAATCTTTTTATTTAATAATTATCAGCTGCCAAATTATACGAGGCAGATGATAATGCGAAAATATGTGACAAGTTACTTTCATCTCTAGTGACGTTTTCACTAGTGACCGATATCAAGCTTTTGCTAGAAGTGTCCTGTATCCGAAAGTTATTTTTTCTTAGAGACTTTGAAAAATGTTGTTACAATAGTTATAATAGTTAATTCCAAGTTTTTCCGACTAATTAATTTTATCTTAAAGAAACCGACCCTAAACCAACTTAGTGACAATTTTTATTTGCAAAAAAAATAACTAGATATAAACACGAAATAATAAAAATATTCAACTCTCTAGATATTTTGAAATAAGTGTAACAAATAAAATATTAACCAGGATATTGGTTCATTAAAATGCAACAAATACCATATAAAAATTTAGTATTTGAGATTGGGAGATATTTTCTATTAAAAATGTTAGTTTAGTTACTTACGTAAGAAATTTAAAAATTTAATTTAAAATGTTGAATGAATTATTTCACAACGCAAATAAATACCTTCACTCTTTAAACTTAGATGTATAAGGAAACTGCTCTAAATGACCTTTAGGCTATTAACATGTATATTATAAATGACTAGATTCCAAACTACAGAAACATAATCTAACTTTGACCTTACAAACGCATCAAAGAGCAATGTTACATGAGTTTATCTGTGCAAGTCGTTTTGGAAATTGTATTAACGTGATTACTAAATAATGCAAGTTTTGAGTTGATCATATGGAAATTAAGCTATGATTTCGGATATTTACCCACAAAGGGATAAATTATAACGTAGTTTTTTCGTTATTCTGTAGCATTTAAGAATGCCCACTATTTGTTGTGTTGTAACTGCTTTTAGCATTTTTTTTTATCTGTGACTTCAAAATCAGATATAACATTTTTTAAATACCAAAAAGTTTTTATTATGATTCATTTCATAAAACGTAAGAAAAAATTAAATATGATCCAACATTACGAGGATATATCAGTATATAACGAGACTGGTGTTATAACTTCTTTCAGAGGTAACATTTTATAACCCTAAAAATGAGACATGAAAGCCTTATGTTTAATGTACTACCCCGTAAGTAGGCTTTGATTTAAATTTTGACATTTGTTACAAATTAATTATTGAATTGTCAGTGTTTTGCGTACCCATCGAAAAATGAAAGTGGAGCAAAGATACGCGATAAAATTTTGTGTTCGATTGGGTAAAACACCAACTGAAACTTTTGAAATGATTAAAGGCGCATATCTAGATAATAGTTTATCACGATGTAGAGTGTTTGAGTGGCATAAAAAGTTTAAAGACGGTTGTGAATCAGTTGAAGATGAACCTCGTCCCGGTCGACCACAAACTGCGAGAAATGACACAAAAATTGCAGAAATTAACGACTTGATACAAAATGATCGCCGGATTGGCATAAAACGAATTTCTAACAATGTTAATTTGTTTTACGGTACCACTCAAAAAATTATTCATGAAGATTTAAAGTACCGGAAGATCGCGGCAAGATGGATTCCAAAAGTGATGACCGATGAACAAAAAGCGAATCGAGTGACAATTTGTCAGCAGTGGAAAAGGCAATTGCAACGTAACCCACAGTTTTTAAATAATGTGGTTACATGTGACGAAAGTTGGTTTTATCATTACGATCCTGAATTGAAGTTTCAAAGTATGCAATGGAAGCATAAAGGCAGCCCAAGACCGCAAAAGGCCAAAACTGCTAAAAGCGCTGGTAAAGTGATGCACCTGATTTTTTTTGATAAATTTGGCGTTATTTACGATCACATTGTACCTAGAGGACATACAGTAACAGAGGAGTACTATTCTAATGTACTTCGAGGACCCTTAAAGGCAAAATTAAAGAAAAAAAGGCCGCTTTATCAGGACTTTGGCTGGACGCTGCATCACGACAATGCTCCGGCTCATAGATCAATGATTTGTTAACGAACATTTGAAGAATTAGTGGTTGAAATTTTAATTCATCCCCCCTACTCTCCTGACCTTGCTCCATGTGACTTCCATTTGTTTCCTGAAGTCAAAAAAGAATTGAGAGGTAGAAGATTTGAGTCGGATTTAGAGCTCAACAACGCTGTGATGGGTATACTAAACAGACTATCAAAAAATGGTTTCTCAGAAGTTTATGATAAGTGGATAAAGCGATGGAATAAGTGTATTCAACAGAATGGAGAGTACTTCGAAGGAAAGTTGTTGAATTTTTTTAAATAAATGTTTCGTTGTTATACTATAGCACCAGTCTCGTTATTTTCTGATACATCCTCGTATATTCCAATAATTCAATGTAGTTGTAGCTACAAACCTATGTAAAAAAACTTAGCACCACTAAATTTTTGAATTCCAATTGAATCGAGTGCATATGCCACAACTTAACGAAGCATGTTTTGGTGAATTTAAGATATTATTTTCTTTGCGCTTTATGGTCGTACAGAAGGCCTAAAATCCAATGAAGTAACAGGTTTAAATATACATATTATGATAGGGTTACCAAACTTTTGCGCTCTGGTAAAATGCGCCGCCCCGAATAAAAGGTCCCGACAAATGCGCCCCGATAAATGCGCTTTCCGATGTATGCACCTCCAACATTTTTTTTTATTATTTTAATTGATTACTGGTATACTTTTTTCTCAGTATAACAGTGAAGGTGCTTTATTTTCATGCATGAATTCAGATGGTATGGATCTAAATGTAAAATATATTGAAGAAATTAAAAATATTTTCCTAGTATTTCAATTAAAAAAGGCTAAATAATTTACCTAACCTGTGCTGTCTGGAGCTACCGCGGGTTGATTTGAGAAGCGCATTTGTCATGGCGTTTTTGTGGAGAAGGTTTTTCGGGGCGGTTTTGTGGAGGCGTAATTCACCGGTCATTATATATAATAGTGCCAAGTCAAGAATCTCACTAAGCTTAGGTACACTTGCGAAAAAATAAGTACTAGAACATAGAATAAATGTAAAAACTAATGTCATATACTCAGCCAGTCAAGTGACGTTAAGAGTACTCAGTTTCATCTAGGTACTGTAATGTGAGCCATTTCATTATTCATGCTCTAATACTCCAAGTCCCTCTCTGGGTTGTTTGGCCTTTGAGGCTCAACTTGTCCGCTTATTATACATAATTAAACCCCTTAAGACCAAACCTATGGGACGACTATGGTGGAGACACTTTCGCGAATATTCCAGGGTCAACGAGATACTATTTCCAGAACGTGATAACGTTTCTGGTACATACTGGCAATTTTGGTGGGGGAGCATTCTAGACCATCAATTTGTATATAAATTGATGGAGGAGAGCCATCAAAATCAGTTGATATATGGACAGTGAAGATAAATAGTAATTAGTAGATAGACAGTGGTGAATATAAATAGTGATCAGTTTAAAGACATTCGAAGTATATATAAATTAAAATAGTATTGTTTAAAATAAATAAGTATTTAAATAAATTATTAATAAATAAACTGTTGTTTGTAAATAAACAAACATCACAGTACACTCAAATCTGATCTGAAGCCCTAACGAGAGTAAGTGGTCAAAATGGAATATTCTTACCCTAGGTACTGGGCCTCAGAGGACATAATGACAATGAAGCTGATATACTAGACCGAACAGAAGCTGCAAAGGCTCCTTTTAGCCCAAACCCCCTGCTGGCAACATAAAGATAGCCTCATCATTTCAATTTTTAGATTTCTTATTTATAATATAACAAGACTTAACCATAAGTTAAGCAGACAAACCCCATGCAGGGCAGAGATTAGATTAAGTAAATTAACCTCTTTTAATCTGAGAGTTTCAGTAAATAACCTCTGTGTCTCAAGTCCATATTAATATTTTTGTTTTTATTACATTTTTTTTTATTTTGTTCTATGATTTACATTTAATTATAAAATTTCATGTTCTAATATTTTTCTTATATTTACATAATTTGGACTTAACTATAAGTTAAGCAGGTAACTTGGAGAGTGTTAAATGTTTATTGTGTTTCATTATTAAACGTTGATGTTTAGATATAGGGGCGGATATGTACATAATTTTTTTGAATATATAAATTTTTTATTTCACTGTTTATGTAAAGGTAGAAATTAAGGTCTCAACGACCAAACGCGCTACCCACGGGGGTCGGATTCCATATAAATAGTTGGTAACAAGTTTGCTTGACCTCGACAGTAGCGCGCTAAGCGCTTACGGTTGAACTAGACCTGTCAGTTTCAATCAATAAAGTAGAACTCTACTAAGTAGAGCGATTTAAAAATTGGCGGGCTTGATAATTTAGATATTTGAAGTATCATTTTCCTATTTGACAACTTTTACTTCCAACTACTAAACAAACAATTAGTTTAGTGAATGTTTGTTGTAGGTAAATGTTGAAAAATGAAAAATGTCACTTGTTTAAAATGAAAAATAAAATTAGTTGAAAAATAAAACACATTTATAAGAAATTTAATTTATTTATAATTACCATGTAATTACATGTATCTCATTATCTTCTAACTGCATATTCTAAAAATAACAAGCACTATATCACACACTAAATTACTGAAAAATAAAAATATAATATGATAACCAGCATAGCACATGACAATGTTTTTATTATTAAAAAAACGGATATAGTTTTTATAAAAAGTCAAAGTAGTTAATTTATAAAAACAATTGTTTTAATGTTTTAAATATCCCTTATTAATCCAAGGACAAATCATTTTAATTCTGATATTCTTATACTTATTGTCCCTTTAAAGCCTTTTCCTGTCTTTTTTAATCTAGAATAGTTGTAATGCCTATTTCGGGTACAATAAGCCTCCAGCTTCAATACAGGTGGGCTTTGAAACTCACCTAATTAAAAAAGACATTTATGCACATTCCAAAAATCTCCATACCCAGGAATATCTAAAACAAAAATAAAGGTGCAGTGTGTATCTTAAAATTAAAAATTAAGACGAGTCATAGCTTTTTTAAATTCTTACATTTTTCTTGCAATAAAAGGTATAAAAATTTCAATAAAAATAGAAAACGTCTGATTTATGATCTTAATAGGTGAACTATGCAGAAATTAACAAGTTGACCTAAATATCATATTAGTTTTTGAACATATTTGGGTATTATTTGATAAATATAATAATGAATATCACGCTAAAACTGAAAAATAAGTTTTTGAGCACAAATTATTCGCCATTTTTCATCATGGTCTTTATGAGTAAAACTATAATGAGGTTCTATCTGGGGTTCTACAATATCTGTTTGTAAATTGGCTTTACACATTTCGCTCACAACTCCTTTAATTTTTACCACAAATGTTTAAAATATGAATCCATTTATTTCTAAGAGTAATAATAGCAGGAAAAATATAAAATTTCTGGTTAGTTTTGTAAGAAAAATATTTACTTCTGCAATTAAAATTTAAATGAATCAGAAGTTAATGACATTCTTAAAAACCTCCCTATAGTTAAATTAGTTATATCTAACTTACACTAAATTAATACAATTTACTCACCTACATTTGCTTAAAACAGTTACACAAAGGTCATATTTATATTTTGCACCCAAATTTTACAATATGATACCAGAACACATTAAAGACAAGAAATACAACCCATTTTAAAACGAAATTAAAAGAGTTTATTCTTGAAAATTCTCGAAGCCTGATGCAAAATCACTTCGTAAATTAGGAGTTTGAAATTACCACTTCGTTACTTCTAATAATAAAAATAAAATAAAAATTAAATTCGAATGTTCTTTCTGTAATTTTAATTTAGTTTTAGTTATTAGTTAGTATCTCTTTCTAGTTATTGTCTTATTTCGAAACAAGCGTTTACTCGCTTATCGAGTATTTTATTTATTTATACAATTTTATATATATTTTTTTTAATCTGTGTATGTATTTGAACAATTTTTTTCGTTGTTGTTTATAATATTAGTTAAATATCACAAGCTGCGTTTATATCCTACTTACTATTGTATTTTTTGTATAGATAAATATTATTATTGTTATTATTATTTGAAAAAAATATCACCTGCATTTAAAAATGAAAATAATATCAGGCTGACATATTTATGGCAACATAACCTAATTTATTTTCAGAGACAGATTTACACCATCTCATAATATTTAAATTTAGCTTTAACCTTAAATTTATTAACTATTATCCCTGTATTTGATCACACATTATAGTGTGAAATTTAAAGGGGTAAATCAGTAAAATTATTGATGTCATTGTCAATATTTTTGAATACATATTTTTTTATGGGTGCAAAACTGGTTTGAATCTAGTGATAGTAGCGCGATAAGCGCTAACGGTTCAACTACCAACAAGAAAACAAGTCCCGCCATGTATTCAAACCTTCTCCTTTTATTTTTCTATGGTGCTACCTGTTTTTCTTTTGGGTCATCCATATGACATATATTTTGCTTGGATTTCTTGCCACATTTAGTTATGTTAGTTTATTTCTTTGATTATTAAATTCATCAAAAGCCATTAGGTAAATAATTTGTTTAAGTTTAAATTGTAAATTATAAGTTGAGGTTTGTCTTTTATTTATTTCCTCATTTACTGGGTTTGTGAGGAACATAGTTTGGCCACTATATAGACCCAGTTGGCGCCTATCATTTGAATAATTTTTAGCGATTACTCTTGACCACTTCTATAATTATTTTCCAAAAATTCTACAAAGTATAGTTTCTGAGATACAGTCGGTGTCGGCCCCCCAATCACACCTGGTACATACTTACTGCTTATTCGATTGAATAATTTAAAAAAGCATGGAAATTGGTTTGTTATCCCGACAAGCTGAAGAAGTGCGGTCCATTGGATGGCGAGGAAAGGAAAGGAAAACATTCGAGAAAGGATTAAAGAGATTACGAGACGTGCCTGAGCGACCCGCCAGTATTTGCACATCGATGTTTGCCGAGCAAGAAAAATATGGCCGGAGTGAGAGCTATTACTTTGAAATATTCATGTTCGTGTCTATGCGGGATATCCGATGGATGTAAAGTGGTTGTTCAGTAAATTCCGTAATGGGTGGATCGGATCGACGAACCAATGTTGTGCACGCCTCTGATGCCGTTTTCGACACTTTGCCAAATCCCGAGCGCGTGTCTGTGCTTTTTATCGTTTCATATCGTCACGCATTACGATTTTTTCACTCTTTTTTTCCACAGTCACGTTGAAATGATACAGATTTAACTCGATATTTATTTAGTATTTTTAAATGTATACGGGCAGTTGGACATACGTGACATGGATCTTAATAAAAGAAAATAACGCAAATAATTTGTAATTTATATATTCATTATTATACTCATTTAATATTTTCTACATTTTAAATATCTTTGGGACCAATTAAGATTTAAGCTATCCTTAGAGATAGGTAGGTATGAAATGTGTTTAATAGTTCAATTGAAATACGTATCTCTACCTTTTATAAGTGAAAACATAGCTCAGAAAGTTTCTGGTTTCTTCAAAATCAAAATAATATAAAAATAATAATAATAATAATCTTAGTAAACACCTGGTCAATGGGAAGGACAAAATTACCAAACTATCTAGAAGTGATATATACAGAGTGATTCATTGGGAAACAAACATAGGTAACCTGTGGATAAAGGTCACCGAGGTAATTCTAAATAACCAGTTTATAACTAAAATACAGTGTGGTATATCAATTTTGTCAATTTACAAGGGCTGTTTTATTTTAACCTTCGATAGGCTATAAAGCAGAGACAGGTTTAAAAAAATGATTTTATTACCAAAAGTAATGTATATTAAATGTTACTTCCTCACATAATCACCTTCATAAATTGTTGCACCAGTGACTTAAAGTGAGTTTTGATGGTTTCTTTGAGCTCCTCGTTAAGCAACTTCTTCAGGGAAAAGAGTGTAATCACTCGACGCTAGGTCGGGACTATATGGTAGATGTTCAAAAATGTCCCATTGAAATTGCTCAAGGATCCTTTGGGTTACACGAGTACTCTGAGAATGTACATTGTCATGGATCAGAAAAATTCCAGAAGTCTGCATGAATAGCCCTCCGTAAGTGTCGCAAAGTGTCACAATAAGAATCTGCACTAATTGTTGTCCCCCTTTACATAAACTCCACTAGAAACGAATAACACTTTGTAATTCACACTTGGCAGGAGAATCAATACAGATATCCATGTTTACGTGACTGCATCTCAACAAGAAATAGTGTGTTGGACTCAGCACTCAGCAGTGACAGAATGTATGGAATGGGGGGGGGGGGGGTACAGTCGCCTACTACTCACACCCGCCACCTACCGCTTGCACAGCCTTCATACTGTGCGATCGGAGGTTGAAAAAAAAGCAGACCTCCTATTTCCATAGTCATAATTTAGTAACAACTCCTTTTTTACGTTTGGTACACTTGTCGTCCTTAACTTATCTAATGTACCAATTTATAAAAAAGTAATCGTAGAAAAAACCAAGTACAGCCTAGCTAAACGTTCACAAATTATTACACCCTGAAAACAACAACCTCTGATTTTTTATAATTTATTTTCATATTTGAAGGGGACACAAACAAATTATTTAAACAGTATTATTTTTATTAGGGGCATATGGTTTTACTACTTAAATTTAAATTCTGATTTCTTGGCATTTTTAAAGTACAAATTGGAATAGGACGGGTTTCTATTAATTTTATTACATTAACATATGATTATGTAACATAATTGAGCCATTTTTTAAAATCTACACTTATTAGGTTAGTTCTACTTTGCATTTCCACTATTACATATTCTAATTACAGGTTTGTATTTAGGTCCAAATATCACAATCATTTCAAACGTCCTGTATAATGATTAAATAAAGATTTATTTTTGTGGTATGTCCCGGGAGACCAACTCCACACCTATTTTAGATTATCAAATAATAAAAACCCTATAAAAACCAATAATAACAAAAATTATATGTCGCTGCTTGGCATTGATTGTGGCACAACTTATAAAAAGTCAGAACTTTTTTAGTTAGTAAAGGTTGGTGAGTGGAATGACCATTATTTGAAACACTTTATTTTGAAATATTAATTCCATTAAGTTTCAAAAGATCCTTTAATTCAGCTGGTTACACTCTATCTTTGGCATGGCTAGTAAATGTACATTGGACTCGAGTACGTGCTTCCTTAGACTAAGTAATGCTTCCCAAAGATCATTATAAGTCGATCGATCTCGGGAAGTGTTCTTTGTTACCAAATAGAAAGTTAAAGGCTTTTTCAGCAACTGGTAACTGACCTTAAAGTTCTGGTTATTGACCAATCTTCTTCTGAAACACAAATGCCAATCCTCGTGCTTCATTGATACTGGTTGAAATACTATGGACCACCAGCAAATTTTTCTTTGAAACCGTGAATAGATATTGTTAGTTCTCAATTATAACACCATATCTTGCTTTTCAGGTACCTCGATATAAACCCATAAATTCTTCAAAGACAAGGTCAGGTGTTTCTCGAAGTTGGTTTAATTCTTCTTTGTCATGATCACCCTCAATTAGTGCCAGCTGGTTTTGATGCACTACCTTCAGTTTACCGTTTGGGATCGTGATTATTCAGTAACATGACATCATTAGATTTTTTCTTGATAAAGTACGGACCTTGCCAAGATATTTAAGGCTTCAGAGAATAATCCTTTACTCTTTTTGGGTTATAAGGAAAGACGTTGTCACCTTCTTTAAAAATTGTGTTGCTTGGGTATCGTACCGTTTCTTCGTCCTGTCGCTGACGATTTCATTAAGCGAGAGAACCAACTTATGTATACCGTCCATTGTACTTCGTAACTAGATAACATAATCTTTACCAACTATGTTTTTCCCAGGTCGCCATCAAAACTCGAGGTCGCACGGCAGTCTCATCTCACGCCCGAACAGGACCTTTGCTTGTGTTTGGCCTCTTGATTCTTTGATAGGGAATCGATAGGCCATCTCGAAGAACAAAAGACACTTATCCCAATCTCGCTGATGGTTAAAAACCACTTTTAACAGATATCTGTCAATAGTTTTATTTTTTCGCTTTACCATTCCTTTTAATTCTGAACCCAACGTTGTAGTTCTGGTTTTATTCATGCCTAGTCTGTCACAAATTCCTCGGAATGGGTAAATTCCAAAATTTCTACTTTGATCACTGTGGATCTTCAATTGTACTTTTTATCCACTGATATATTATTTTATTAATACGTCTGCAATAGTTGCTGCCTCTTGATTTGGCATACTTCCACCCTCTTTGTAAAATAATCCATAATCACCATGAAGCATTTATTACCATTCTTGGTAATGGGGAATTGTCCAGCAATATCTATAGCAATCCTCTTAAACGGCCTAGTGACAATGTATTGTTCCGTGAGTGTCTTTCTTTTCCGTTGAGGTTCATTATTCATAGTACAGGTGGTACATTTCTAACACCAGTCCTTTACATCATCGAAATTGTTTATCCAATAAAACTTTACAGAACTCTCTGGTAATCCTCTGTTGTCTAACTAATGAAGTACTTGGGCCTTTGGAATGATCAATTGTTTTATGGTTTCAGAACCATACTAATTTTCGAGCCTCCTTCCAGAACAAAAGAGTCCACTGAGCCAAATATTACTTAACCACTAGACACAAGATAGAGTTTTGATAACTTTTGTCTAGTGGGTCGACAATTTTCGTTTCATCATTATAACTAGCATCTGCTTTAAAACGTGATCGTTCCGTGTTCTTTCCATTTTTTTTGTAGGGGCCCACTCGTCGTTGACTGATCTAATTCG
Organism: Psylliodes chrysocephalus; assembly: GCA_927349885.1. Taxonomy (NCBI): domain Eukaryota; kingdom Metazoa; phylum Arthropoda; class Insecta; order Coleoptera; family Chrysomelidae; genus Psylliodes; species Psylliodes chrysocephalus. The sequence goes on from OV651817.1 coordinate 45,177,331, forward strand.
TATTCTTGGAGGCACTCTTCTCGATTCAATTTGTAATTCTTTAGCAGTAATCAGCACACCTGCTACAAGTGTTTGTGGCCATATCGCAAGTTTAATCCATTTTTAAGTGTTTCAAAGTCATTTATCTTTTCTGCAGGTATATTCTGAAAAATATATAAATCATCTTCTCGAAGGATTATGGTTAGAAGTGTTGCCTCTTCTCTTTCAAATAATGTTATTTGCTCTCGCAGCTGTCTTGAACCAATTGACCAATTGGACCCATCTATCCTTTGAAAGTTGAGGTATTAAGAGGAGCGCAATACCTTATTATCGAAAAAATAATGTGTGTGTGATTAGATTTAGGTTTCTCTTGACTACGGGGTCCATTCCTCCGAGCAATTACTACTAGAGGGAGTCTTCCTCCCTTCCCCGCACTAAATTTTGTTAGCAACATCTACTCCCCCCTAGGGGGAAAATACCTCTTCTATAATTGGCTTATTTAATCAGCGTTGCCAAGTTTGACAGCACCAGTTCCGACACTTTCTGACACATGTCAATTTCTTATTTGTATTTTACGAAAAATATTATTATTTATAAGGTGGTAAGGGTTGTAAATGTATATTTAATTATTCTACATTTTTGTTGGTGAAATAGGATATATTAAGATGTCTTACTGTTATCTCTGATTATCTAAAAAGTTAGAACAATATACAAAGACTGTTATAACAAAAAACTTAAACACACAATTAGTCAGTTCAATTGTACGAACTACACAAAATGACATTATTAATAATTTAGCAATGAAAAAGTTAAGTACAATAATGACATTAAAAGTTGAATTTCTCGAAATAATTTTTTTAAATTGTCTCAGTACTTACCTAGTATTTTTCTAGCACAATGATATATGAATGTGCGCATTGTGTGATATCTTATATTTTAGGAATAAAATGATATATTTTTTGCAGGTTTCTGTTAACAACGATTCCAAGAACTTTTGAAAATATTATTAAAACAACCTTTGCAAATATAATTCTCATTAAATTTTTATTCTCCATAAGGTTACAGCTTCCTAAGAAGAAAGTTTAACAAGACTTACCAGACCCAAAATTTAAAAATTTTACCAACCAATTGATGGTTCTACTGGTTTCCATTCTCCTCGAAACTACTGAAAGAAAAGTGGCAGAGGCAACCGAAGAAAGCAAAAAAGTCTTTTGCAAAACAAAAACTAGAAATTTGTTTAATAATCTAATTATTGTTTGAAGTTTTACCATTAATAATTTTTGATAACGAATTAAGATAATGAAGTTCTATTATGTATTTTACTCTTTGATAACCTATGTTTAAATTTTTATTAGGACCAAAATAAATTATAATTTTCATTTCAACTACAAAAACCCTTATAATATTAAAAAGGGGGAAAACGTTAGATTAGTTATGTTCAGGAATAAACTCTTAAACATTTATCTATTTAAAATGTGTTACTTTTAGAAGGTATGTTATTAACTTTCTATTTGTACTTGTATTAGTTTATTTCATTTTATTATCTGTTGTATTTTCAAATTGATTTTGATATTAATCTTATCTATTTATATATTTTTTATATTTACATATATGTTTTTTTCATTGAAACAAACGTTTATTAGCTTATTGAATATAATGAATTCATGTTGTTTTATTATATGCTTGTATGAATGATTACTTTTATTTCCTTTTAAAAAAGAATTTTGAAGATAAAGCCGAAACGGTGAGAGAGAATGAAAAAATTAGACGAAAGTGACGATATTTACTGGAGCTTTCATCTACACGCTTCTTTTTCTAGCCATCTGCACCTGAGCCAGCAAGATTCCTCTTCCCTTCATCCTTACATTCTCCAGATTTACAGAGAAAACGCCGATCTCTTTAACATATCCAGACCTTCTTTGACGGGGACTATACCACCTCATTATCAGCTTTATTTGTTATCCCGAGCAATTTAAGTGCATTCGTAATTGCTCATTTTCACCTCTTCTCTTGTAGATTCCGTACTCAGTTTTCTTATTTTTAGTTACGTTTGCACTGCTCTTTTATTTTCACAGTTTTAATTCTATAATGCTGTAACGCTACAATATCAATCCATTTTTGTGGTTTATACTATTTAATGTTATTCGTAAGTGACCAACATATTATAATAATTAAAGATTATTGTATTATAGGTCTGAAGATGTTCCTGTAAGGCCGAAACTAGTCACTCCTGTGTTTATAATAAAATTGATTTTAAGGTTTTATTCTTCAATTGAGAAAATTAGACCTTAACAGTGATTTTGTTTCATTTCCTGCATTAGACACATATTATAAGACGGTATTTATTTTAAAAATAGTAAAATTAACAATTTTTTTAGTTTTTTTTTTAAATTAAAACGTTGGACAATGTGTGTTTTTATAAATAAATGATACGCCACTGAACAAGAAGGATGTTTACCTTCCCCCTTGTGCCCGCTTCCTCACTTCCTCTACAGATGTTGCTAACACAACAATCGCCTACAAACTCGTTTTCATGCTCCCTCTATTAGTAATTGCTCGGAGGTCCATTCGCAATTCAAAAAAACAAAGAAAGCTTGAATAAGGATAAATTAAACGTTTTAATTTGCAGTGATTAGACGTATACATTCAGTTAAAAAGAGTCTCAAATTTCAATATTGGCTTAAAACGTGTACAGGGTAGGGTGGCTTATACTGCGGAGGTAAATTTAAATATTTTATTAAAAAATCTCACAATTAGTCAATTAGAAATTAAGAGCTGAAATTATGCATAGGTTACCTTTTTATAATTGAGGGCTGGAAGTGTAGGTTTTAAAAACAATTTAGTTTTAATACGATTTTAAAGGATTTGCATTTGTATTTTATTTATACTATGGCAATAGTATTAAGTGTTTTTAAAACCTATGCTTCCAGCCCTCAATTATAAAATTAAAGGAATCTGCTGAATTTTAGCTCTTCATTTCTATTTGACTAGTTGTAGAATTTTTTAAAAAATATTTAAATTTACGTGCGCAATATAAGCCACCATGTTACATTTTCGGCTTATGTTGAAATTTGCTGAGACTCTTTTTTAACTGAATGTTTATGCCTAATCACTGTAAATTTATTCTTTTTATTGGAGAATAAGGTATTATGTTCCTCTTAACACGAGCAGGGGTAGTATTCTCGAGTCACGAATATAGATTCGCATGCGAGATTTATGATTTGTCTCACTTGGTTTTCGTTTAGCAAAGTGAGACACATTGTAAAACACGTATGCGAATGTCGGTATTCGTGATTCGAGAATACTACCCCAGAGCTTACAATTTTTTCCAACGTTATTTTTGTTATGTCACTTTATTTCACCATCCTTGCCCTGTTCTGTTTTCCTAATTTCTTCTATAGTCTTTCTATTTCTTATTTTCTCCTCGACGGAATATTTTATTTTCTCATCAACGGAGGAAATCTTATTTTCCACATAATAAATTTAATTTTTCGTAGAAGTTATATGAAATAGTACGAGTGTGGAAAATAACTTTTTACACAAATGATGTACAATATTTTTCCTAAGACCATCAGCAATAATTGTATTTATTTAATTTTCATATTTTTTGAAACAAAAAAACAAAAAAAAAACAAACAAAAATTCAGTGGACCCGTCGTGTAAGCCAAAGTTCAAAATGTAACTACCCTACAACCTGAGCTAATGGGTCTTATGTCAAATGCATTTTTAATTCGATTTTAAGTTTAAATAGAATAAAAAGCCAAAATAATGAGATGTATGTAGTTATTTTAAAATTATTTTAATAATTGTTAAAAATAAATATCTAGGATCTGAGTTAATCGTCAATTTTAATAATTTATTCATCATATTGATTTTACTGGTATTATGGACAGTACATAAATCAAAATAGAAATGATGCGTTTGACATTATGTGACAGCTGATGCGGAAATATAAAACGATGTTTATATTATAATAAATAAAATGAATTTAAAAAAACAATCAATAATAATCGTATTTATTCAATTTTCATATTTTCTAAAAATAAAAAAAAAACTAAAAAAACAAAAAATAATAAAACAAAAAAAAAATTCTGCCCTTGCAAGGATTTGAACGCGGTCGCTCGCCAGGTCTCCAATGGCAAAGTTGATAAAGTTTGATAGTCTACCACCTGAGCTAATAGGCCATGCGTCAATTGAATGATCTAATCGGTTTTGTTTTTAACCAGAATAAAAAGCAAACATAACTTAGTTATTTTAAAATTATTTTAATAATAATTGTTAAAGATAAATATCTAAGATCTAACTACAACAATTTCATTAATTTAAAAATCATATCGATTTTAGTATTAATATAAACATTACATATATTAAAATAGAAATGATGCGTTTGACATTTTGTGACAGCTGATGCGGAAAGTAGCATATTCGCACACGGGTGGAAAGTAAATTCTTTTTTATACGCGTGTGATATAGGGCACTTTCCATAGGACCATATAGTGTGACATGTGTCACTTTCCTAAGTGGTCGTAGGAAAACAAATTTACTTTTTTAAAGAAGAGAATTTGTTTTCCAAATCGTAAGAAATTTTGATTTCTAAAAAAGCTATGTAATTTTTTATAGAAAAAACATTACAGTAATTTCATTTTGCATAGAAAAGGTCTTACTTTCCATTTTGGAAGAAATTCAAGAATTTATAAAAGATGCATCATCCGAAAAAGATACGTTTTCGGATCCAAACCTTCACTTTCTATTGCTTTTTTAAGCCGCTTAATTTTCTTTCCTGTCGTTTCCAGTTCACGCCCTTCTAGTACTCGACGCAGCACAGCCTTTTTCAAATCACACAATTTTTAACCTATTTTTAATCACTATTTACAGTATCTCAACTTCTGACAAGAATTTTACTATTATATTTATTTTATTATTCACTAAATATACCAATTTATTTTATAACTTATTTATTTTTACTCAAAACTACAGTGACTAATGTTAACTTCAATAATTTATCTTTACTCGACAACATTTATTTCTAACTCGACTCAAAATAATTCACATATATGCAAAAATTTAACGGCCTAGAAAAATCCAGTCTTTTATCTATAAAACTCGAAGTTCTAGTCTTTTTCGAAACCCTTCCTCTATGCATCGGTCCGTAGCAAAACAATCTTCAAGAAGAAAATTTTATTAATCATATGTTGTGGTCCATGCTGCTCCACAACCTTCATGTTTCTACGGATGTTACTCATTTGGGTATTGGCTTCTTCAATATCAATTTCTGGAATCTTACGTCGTAGTTGGTCTTCATTTTAGAAACTTTTCGTAAAAAACTGCTTAAATATTTTCAATGACGCAATCCTGGGGTAGATTTGAAGGGTTATCGGTTTTCGGGACGTATGAAATATGTTATTATCAGAGCCAGATTTATAAATATCAAATTAAAGGTCTAAAAACAAACACACTTTTGTTTTCAAAACCAAGTTGTTGAAACATAGTCATCACAAAATTAAATATCGAAGTTTTTTTTGCGAAACCTATCAATCATACATTAGATACAATTTTATTAAGAAATGAATCGAAGGTATTTAAAGTGTGTAGGTAGAGTTTTATTAATAATAAAACTCAGTAATATTAGTCTTAGCGCTTTCAGCTTGTTAGGCCATCATCAGAGACACTTCAAAGAGAGAAAAAACGGAGCTATAACAACTGTCATGTTCACCGTCTCCTCAATATACCTTTATCCAATCATAATTTTAATAAATAAATCAACATTTTAAAACAATTAGCTGTTAATAACAACTACAATCCTTCTATTATTGACGTGGTTATTAAAAAGGTCAAACTAAAGAAAAGGTCCCGCCTTGCTTTTAATCCTACTAACGATTCTCCTACAAATTTTAAATACTTTTCACTACCTGATCTCGGGAAAATTTCCAATGATATCGCTGCAGTTTTTAAGGATTGCAACAATATTAAAATTTCCTTTAAAAATGTTAATTCGATTAAAAGCCAACTGTCACACACCAAGGATGAAATCGAGTTGCTACACAAAAGCGGTATTTATAGATTAAACTGTAACGATTGCAATACTACTTATATAGGGAAAACCGAGAGAAGACTCAACATACGAGCGGGTGAACACATTAGATATCCAGACAAGTCTACTTTTGGACATGATATTAAATTCAATAATCACAATTTCACTCCTTCTGAGAATGTCACTGTCCTTCATAAAATTTTTAATTGCAAATTTAAATTAAATCTGTTCGAAGATCTTGAGATACACCGAAAGTTTAATAAAACTAATGTCACATGTGTTAATACTCAAATCCATCTCAATAGCAAAGTGCTCTCTTTAAGAGTATTGGCAACGGTTGGTCTGAAGTTACCTAGCTAGCTTCTCCATGAATCTTCGTACAGCGGAGTTGATCTTGTCTTTTCCGGTGATATCTGATTTTGTGGCCAGGACGGCTTTTCCTCCTCTTATAGCTGAAAAATTGGTATGCCTGCGACTTCGGTTTCGCTGGGGCCGGCATGCTCAATTCTGTTGTTTTTAGTCAGACACCTTTTAATTCCAATAATTTTATATAAACAATGTGTTTGTTACCTTCATTCACTGTATATTTTATAATTCTATTTAATCACTGTAATGTTTGGTTGTTTAAAATTCCCTCCATAACTTGTGCCAGCTGGTTCAGTGGTACCAACCCACTTTTATCTTTGTCAATTTTAACTTTTGATCATTTCTCATGAAATTCATTTCTGTTTCTCAAGTTGGCAATTGTCTTGACAACTTCATTGTCAACTGTCAATGGTCACTCAGTTCGTTTTGGCATTGTCAAGATGGGTACTTTTTCCGTTTTTTCCGAATTTTCACTAACGTTCTACGATTTCTTGTGCCCAAACTTGCCTCCGCCTCTCGGCAGCGACTTGGAAGGGTCAGCTGGCTTCATGCCGAAGCACAGCTTTTTATCTTTCTCGGCCTTTGAACGGGTGAGACTGTTTATTTCTACATGTTGGGATGAGCCCCCACGATTTTTCTTAAATTGCAACCAGCCTCAAGTTATGATGGAGAACAGAGACCGTATTGTGGCAACCCTTTTTTAATCTATTGATATATTAATTTTCATGCTACTTCTACATTTATTGACGAGTAAGTTTTCAAATTTTTTTATTTTTTTCAATGTTCAGGAATATCACGATTTGATTATATTGTTATAGCTCCGTTTTTTCTCTTTGTAGTGTCTCTGATGATGGCCTAACAGCCTGAAAGCGCTAAGACTAATATTACTGAGTTTTATTATTAATAAAACTCTACCTACACCCTTTAAATGCTTTCGATTCATTTCTTATTACCCAGTGTGTACACAACACTCAACCTCTTCAACAATTTTATTAACTTTTATGATAAAATACAATCAACCTACTCTGTACATTTTTTTTTTTTTTTTTCGTTTTAAAAATGTCTCGAATGTTCTTTTTTTTATTCAGTTCCCTGGATTACAAACCAATTTCCCGGTTTTTACATTTTTCACTCTGTTTACAATCACCAAGAATGGATGGCAGCTGGGCTTAAAAGTAATTATTTCCGTTGAATTGTCGGTTCTGTTATTAGAAAAATAAATAAAAATCATAAATAAATATGAATTATGGGAACACGTATTGCTTTGAAGTAATGTTTCTTCATTTCAAATTATTTTCTATAGTGAAACATTTTTACTGTAATTTAAATTTAATAATAAAGTAGTTTTGTAATCAATTTAATTGTTTTTAAAATTTCTTTCACATGATAGGTTGATGAAGAATTCTCTATTGTGTTATAACTTTTACATTTATATTTATTTCCTAAATTTAGTATTGTTGATAAATAGTTCCTCCTTGAAAGTGAATGTTGAACGTAAATACTCTACCAGTATGTACAATCCCTTACCACTGTGTGTTCGGCCTTCTCATAATTTTATTTTTGTTATATATTAGGAAACTTAAGGTTAAAGAAATGCTATTTTTTGAAAATTACCTAAATTTAATTATTGTTAACGTTTCAAGTACATGACGGACCAAAATGATCCTTATTTTTTTTATAAAACAGTATTTAATCGAAAGATCAATGACCAATATCCTGCGCAATTCCAAATTTAATGTTTGGGAGGCTTTGGAATATTTGACATTTAAAATTTTTTACGTGTCTGACGCACAAAATAAACACTAACTTATTTTGTGGTTTGACGATTTAAGTTGTTGAAAGTGTGACGGAGATTAGGAGATCTACTGTTTGATGAAGCGTACCAAAATGTTTGCTTCTGGAGTAATGGTTTGGAGATGTCGGTTAATGGCGTCGGTGATATGCAGTTTGTAGGGGGTACCATAAACGCAACCAAACATGAAGAACTTCTTGAAGATAATTAGATTTCAAATATTGAAAAACTTTTTCCAACAGAATGACGCATCGTATCATACAGCAAAAACTACGAGACTAGTTTCTTGGATATGATATGGCAGTTCTGGAATGGCCCAGCAGCAGTCCGGACTCAAACGTTATTGAAACCCTATGGCATAAGTTGAAATGGAAGCTGAGGAACAATCTCCAACGTACAAAAAAAGAATTACGGTTTCACATTCAAAAATTGTGGGATTCAGTTACTTCACACGACTGTCAAGCACTTATTAGTTCAATGCCAAAAACAGTTAGGGGGGGGTAAGGTTAATTCGTGCAAAAAAAGACTAATTTTTGTAAAATTTTTTTTGACGACACACTTGAAATCGGTTTATTTTGTACTAATGGTACATTAAAGTATAACATTTAAAGAATACTGTGTCAAATTTTCATGTGGAAATATTAAAAAATGGCAGCAATTATTCGGAAGCGTCTCAGAAAAAAGAATTGCGGTGCTCCTAACTCGGTGCTGGATCATCAGAAATAAAAAAATCAAAAAATCAAAGTTCTCTCATTAGATAATCGTTTTCCCCAGGTAACCTTGGGTTAAATAACTTGTATAAATAAAAAAAAATTCAAACGTCTTGGAAAAATATTTTCTTACCGCCGCACATACAGGTATTTGCACGATCTACGCGGCCAAAATTATGTTTTTGTTTATTTGATATCTTAACAACATAAATAAATAAAATAAGTTATTTTTACAACAAATCTTTATATTTTCTAAAAATAATTATATATTTACAAAAAAAAAATACAAAATTTTTGGTCGGCAAAAAAATTGACTTTCTTCGTCGCTCTCTGATGAACTTCCTGTTTCAGTATGGGATTCTGCAGATACAAACATGTCCAAGGTTTCAGGCAACAACGTTTTTGCTTTCCTTTTTTTTTTCATTTCGCATGCTACTTAGCACAGGATCTGAACTAAGCAGAAGGCGATTAAAAATGTCCTGATTACAACTTTCCCTGGAAAATTTCTTTGCAAAATCTTGTCGGTAACTTCTGAAATGTTTATTACGAACCTCAGCTGCTTCTTCGGAAAGCTGTCCGATCGATAACAATGCCTTTTCAATAATGACTGCACCATACACTAAAATTTTGTGCATTGTTGGCGTCATAGGATGCCCATCATACAACTGAACATAAAGTCGAGCAGTTTCTGAAGCATATCTTTCATAATTTACCGGATCAATTTCAAATCCGCTTGAAATTGCTTCCAATAAGACTTTTAGTCTGTATATTAGTTTATAGCTAATGCCAGTTATTTCTGCAGCTAATGTGGGATTCTCAAAGAATTTTCTGCTAGTATTTCCATCATTTGTATTCCCGAAATTGGATTTAGGCATATCTATTAATAAACCTGTTTTAGTGCGGAACCTTGTTTGTATCTCTCTTTTGGTTTGATCTTATAGGTCTTTCTCCTCTTTCGATTCTCTACTCTTATATTTTTTCACTTTATGTTTATATGCTAAGTGTAGGATGCATTCAAATAATCGAATTCTAGCGTGTAACACAGAAATGCCGAATTCAAGGTCAGTAAAATTCACTTCTCCTTTGTAATCCAATTTATTAAAATCTTTTGAGGTTGCCCCACATATGTAGCACCTACTTGTAGACTTTGTGCCTATAGCTGCATTGCAGACCTTTTCATCTAGCATGGTCATAATAAATTTGTGCTTGAATAACCCCTTTTTTTTCTCCTAGCTTGACCTCTGTTTGGACTAAAGAGGTAATAGCGCTTTTGACGTGTGTTATTTTCTCTTTAGTTACATCATTAGTTTCTTTGATAAAACGGAATCTTATTGGTCGAGAAAATCGAAGAGGGTGTTGGATTATTCCATAAAACTTTTTTATTTTTATCTCCAGATACTAATTGAAGAGGCACAAAACAGCTTTGGAATATGCTTGAATCCGAATCAATGTCACTTTCTAGTTTTTGTTTGAACTGTGATTGTTAAAACCCATCACAACCCCATTTACTAATTATAGTTAGGCAGTCACGCTCTTTCTCCTCCAAAGTTATTAATATCTCTTCTAGGTACTCCGATAAACGCCTAACGGTAACATCTATTAGAGGCTGTAACTGAGCTTCGGCACTGGTACTCGTTACCATTAATGACTTTTAAGGTGGGTAACATTTCTTTTTGGCTTTTTGTAATGCACTATAGCACGGAAAAAACTTCTTATTGGTTTTTCTTATGATTTCGTACTGTCCCTGCGTCAAATCGGCATCTATAAACAATTTCAAACCTTGCGTTGGTGTCAAGGAGTGCTCTTTACTTGATTTCGTAAGATAAGTCTTTTAATATTTAGTTGCTCGTGTCGGAGAACTGGTGATGTCTTTTAAGGCATTTGATGCATCTTTTTTACCAAATTTTCGCAGCTCCACTTTCGCAGCATGTATTATGATCTCCTTTTCAAAACTAGAACGGAGTTCTTCAGTCTTTCGTCTTTTGCTTTTCTCACTTGCATCTTGAATCGATTTGGATGGTCGACCTGGCCGTTTTTGTGAAGCCCCAACGACAGGTATTTCAAAAGTACCTTCCAGCCAAGATCGGTTGTAATTTATAAAATTATATTTTTTATAATGAGCTTTGGTCTACCTTTGTTTAATTTCTGATTTGAAATGGGCAAAACCACGTTTCAAATTAATAATTTTATCTTCATTTTAACCTTCACATGACAAAAGTTGATCTTTTAGATAGTTTACTTTGGCATTTAAATTAGGCAAATTTTCTGTCTTCATGCGGTCATGTATTGTCGGGTCACAACCCTTACTCCTGATGCACCTTTCAAACTTAAAACAAACATACACTATGTTAAAAGCCGCTAATAAACATTTCCAATTTTATACGAAATTTTGCTAAATATCTTTAATTAATGCCTCAAAGCTGTATTTATCCGGACGTTTCCGGTGATGATAACTATAGTTCGATCTACCCCGATACATAAACAAAAACACTGGAATAAAAAAATATTTAAGGAAATCACTGTATGAAAATGAGTTTTTTTTTGTTATAAAACAATTATATTGTGTAATGGATAATCATGACTTTATTAATGTAGTTTGGAAGTTTTTTACCTTGTCCATCAGAATCCATTACTTTCAATTTGTAAGTAAAACTTAATAACATAAAAAATTACTTTAGAAGTTTAACGTTTAGAAAAGCACCGAGAACAGATACGTACAATAGGTAAAACGGTCAAATTCTAAATGACGCTAGAGTTGAGGGGTGCAAAAAAGCACGTAGATGGGCATGGGTATTGTTCCCGGATTCGTCCTCTGTTCGTGGATTATGAATGTTATTGGGACTTTTAGCCGCGTAGGTCGTACAAATACCTGTATGTGCGCCGTCTATGAGGTAAGTAGTCACAATTTTAGCATGCACATTCACATTTGCAGTCACAAAAATACAGTTTCCCACATTAATTTGTTTATTAATGTCTAGAGATTTTTATCACCATTTGAAAAAAAAAACCATTTACAGACATTTTGTTATAATTTTAATTTTGTGTTCCCGCTTGAATTAATCCTTTGATTTATAGTTTTTTATCGACGTGTTCCTAATCGATATAAAAGTACTTATCCCCTCTTTCGTCTGTGTTTTCACTTGATGATGAGGTTATAAGAACACCTCGAAACCGGTCGTATTTAAATTATTTCTGTGAGAACCTAAGAATCGAGTTTTATTTTTAGTGCGTGCGTCTGTATCCACGATAACTCATAAACGGATACAAAGAAAAGCAGCAAATTTTAAACTTAAGCTTTATTCCGGCCGGTGGTGAATTGACTGGAGTTTGGGCAGAATCGGAACATCTGGAGGGGTACTTTATGGGGCGTCATTTTCATATTTTATGGAATATATCTGTTATTTACGTTTTTAAAAGAAAACTTTTTAAATAAAAGTTACTTCCTATATTATTCTCTCTATTTTTTGACTTTTACAAAATTTTCCCAAAATGGTTCGTATTCGAGAAATTTCACAAAATGATAAAAAATTAAATTTTTTAAGAAAATTGTTTAAATAAAAGTTGTCTGTTATATTATTTTCTATAATTCTTGTTTTATATATAATTTCTGTAAACTCAAAAACGGATCATTAGAAAAACACCAAATTTAAACCTTCATTCTGGCCTGCGGTGAACTGATTAGATTTTTGGCAGATTCGGAACATCTGAAGGGGAATGGGGAACTTTATAGGGGATTGTTTTTATATTTTATGATATATTTCTATTATTTACGTTTGAAGAAGAAAATTCTTCAAATTATTCTCTAATATGTTTGATCCATACAAAATTTTCTTAAAATGGTCCGTAATAGAGAAATTGTGATTTTAGAAAAATTGTTAAACAAAAAGTTGTTTGCGATACAGAGGTGCTACAACAGGTTGTACAAAATAACCGGAAAAAGCCTGTAATAACTAGATAGGAAAGTCATGTGTTGGACACATCAGATTTTTCTTGTTTATTTAATTATTGTAAACGTTAGGTAAATTAAACTAGATATGATATACTTGATTTATCCAATAGCTAAATCTGGTGTTAACAACTTTAATAATCCATCTGTTTTTTTTTTTTTTCATTTTTTTTTTTTTAGTTCAAGCTACTCGTATAACAATTATTCGAGGGTTCAGAGCCAAAACCCGATAAGTCGGCAAAATTGGAAAATTAACTTTTATATACCATCGAATACAGTTTGTTGTGCTCTATCTGTCAATATACTCCGTTTTGTGAAATTCCATCTCTAAGTAAAGTTAACCGGTATTCCAAAAACCGATAAATGAATAAAGATCAATTTTCGTTCGGGCAAGCATCCTACAAACCAACTTTGTTCCTGTATTAGCCGTAGATCACAGTTAACTGTTCTGGGCATAAACAGATAAATCGGTATCGCTGACTTTTCTAATATCTAATTTTAACTTAAAGTTGAGATATTTGACTCTCGCCTAAATGAAAATGAAGAAAGACATATAAAAAATATAAATAACACAACTTGCTTGATTTTGACTTGTAATAATAAAATCTATATTGCACTTATTGTATTATTCCTTTTAAATAAATGAATCTGAAACGATGTTAGATGATTTTATATTCCAGAATCGGAAATTATTTTACATTTTGATGAAAGCAAAAATCCGATAAGTCTTAATTGTGCGTATGCGCTATTAGCATTCGAGTTAGTTTAGTCATGTTCAGTGGTTCAAATTTCTTTGAAGGTGACAGACGCTCTGCCAAAATGAGTGCGAGATCGCAGAGAATGGTAGCTTTAGCTAGTATACCCCTGTTAGAAATATATACAAGTCCTGAAACATTATCTATGGTAAAACAGCATATAGAATCCTTTCCTGTAATGGAATCCCATTCTGCAAGGAAAGATGCAAAAAAACAATACTTAGAGAGCAACTTATCTATAAAGAAAATGTACCTCTCTTACAAAGAAATATGTGAGATAAAGCAGACCAAACCGGTTTCCGAATACTGTTATAGAGCTGTATTCTGTGAAGATTATAACCTTAGTTTTTTAAACCCAAAAAGGACCAATGTCCAATTTGCGTAAATTATTTCAAAGCCGATGTGGAGAGAAAGTCCAGTCTAGAGTCGGAGTATTTACAGCATCAAAAGAGAAATAAGGATTTTTTAGACGCCAAAGAAGAAGACAAAAATCGTGCAAATTCCGAAAAAGAATTTTTGTCCGTTACATTAGATTTGCAAGCGGTTTTACAGATTCCAAATGGCCAGGTAAGCCAGCTATATTATTCTAGAAAATTGGTAATGCATAATCTAGTTATATATGAATCCGCGTTGCCTAATAATGCGTATTGCATGTGTTGGAGCGAAGTAAGTGGAAAAAAGGGGAATTGCGAGATTGGAAGTTGCATATATTACTACTTAAAGGAGTGTGTCCCAAAATAGGTACGTCACGTTACGTTATTTTCAGACACATGTGGCGGTCAAAACCGAAATCAGTACGTTACTGCAATGCTTCTTTGGGCAGTTCAGAAAATAGAACATATTGATGTCATAGAACAGAAGTTTCTAGAGAGCGGCCATTCTTATATGGAATGCGACAGTGTACATTCGGCGATAGAAGCAGCTAGTAAACACTCTTCCATTTATTCCGTAAACGAGTAGAAAAAGATTTTTCAACGAGTTCCCACACAGAAAATAAAAAATATCAATGACGTTAAACATACAGTACTGCCATATAGAGTAAAGGAATTTAAATATTTCGAAATACTTGATCTTAAATCATTAGCAGTCAAATTAATTAAAAACAGAACACGAGATGACAACAATCTAACTGTAAACTGGTTGAAAATAAAAAGGCTGAAATATCTTAAAGACCAACCAAATAAAATTTATTATAATTATGACATGTCCACTAATTTTCAACACCAATCAAAATTTCGAGGATTCACCGTCAACTAGAACCAGAAAACAATGAAAAAAAAATAAATAAATAAATAACTTTGAGTTTCCAAGTGAAATACCATTTTTATATGACTCGCAGTTGCCAATAAGTAACGCAAAAAAAAGATCTGTTAAATTTCTGCCGAAAAGAAATAATTCCTGAAGAGCTTCATGAGTGGTTCAACAAGTTAAAATCATCAGCTGATGTTGTAGATCGTATACCGGACCTAGACGTCAACGATGAGCCCGAATCAGAAGAAGAATCTTAAATTTTATATTATTTAGCAAATGTATTTTAATTTCTTTAGTATCTTTTTCCTTGTTTTAGTTAGGTTTTATAAGTTAAGTAATTTTTAGCTTATTTCATTTGTTATTTTACCTAAATAAATTTTTTAACCAGTGTGTTTTTTAATTGTGAAGGGAATTACTTAGAAAAAATATTTGGAACTTAATTTTTTTAAACTACGTAAGTTGGATACAAACGATAACTACTCGCTTTTACGTTTTTTCAGACTTTTTATTATATTAATTAGTACATGATAATAACTTATCTGATCATTCCGTGAAATTATCTAATAATTAGTAGAGCGAGAACCCGATAAGTCGGTGCCTAAATGTCTTAATTTTGGTAAAACTAAAGCAAATCTGAATTTAGAAAAAAAAATGAAAGTAATCCGTTTAATCGATATAATATTTACAACAAATTGATTGAGGTAAACTATCAAAAGCATTTAATATGAAATTAAAAGAAGGGGCAAAAGATTAATAAAATCTTTAAACACCGATATCTTCATAACAAAATTTTCTTACTTATCGGGTTTTCGCTCTGAACCCTCGTATTATACTAAGTCCATATTTTAATATTATTTGGAACAACATTTTTTATGGAGACATGACATATTAAAAAATAATAAATTAAATTTTTTACCTAAGGAATTTGTAAAGCGATTATATTGTAAAATTATACCTACGGTAAAGTAGTAATAATTTTAACTGCAATAAAAAATGTCAAAAACAATTTCATCAATAAAATTTATATCCAAAACCCGTAAAATAAACTGAAACTTTTTTACTTGAGATTTTAATGCAAGATTAATAACATTACAAGATGCTGCTTTGCGGCATAACTCTCACAATAAAAATTTATGACTTTCGTACTGGTGGATAAAATCTGAATAGACCAAAAGGAACGGATGCTCGTGGCGTTCTAGATATTTCATTTAGTAAATTAATTTCTAGGAACAGGCAGAAATTTGTACAGAAAAAAAAAAGTAATGGAAACAAGAAGCTAGGAGTGGTTTTATTATGATTTATAATAATCTAAAATGGATTAGTATAATGTAAATATCATTCACAATTATTGTAGATATTTTTTAATTGGATAAACGTAAAGTAGATATTATATTAATTATTTATTAATACAATATGAGAAGTGTAAATCATATTTCTCATTTTTTGTCGCTTCAGAATAAAGTTGTAAATAGCAAAATTGGCGATTCTTATTTAAAACACAACCTACCACACAGGGCCTATGCGTTAAAAATAATAGGGAATTAGCTAGCTAGGTTACTTATTTTAATTATTAGGGCATACCACTCTGAAAAGGGGATAGCTTCTATAGCAGGTTATCAGAAAAATCAAATGTCATATTATGAAATACTTTAAGAAATATTTGTTAGTTGTTGATGACTCCTTATAGAAGTTAGAAAAACAAAACTTATACATCGCAGTAAACAGTAAATTTGGAACTGTTGTTTACGAAAGTATACAACAAGCACTAACTATCGTCGAAAGATGGTGCCTAAAAGAGGGATTTTCCACAAACCCAGCAAAGACATCTGTTGTTGCATTCAAAAGAAACGAGAACCTTCAAGGAATGAAGGAGCTTTGTATGTGGAGACAAAATCTCAAAAGAGCAAAGGAAGTTAAATATCCTAGAATCACTTTAGCAGTCATATAGAAAAAACAACAGACAAGGCTGTAAGAATACGATGTCTATAGAAGGATGATATGAAACACATTGGCCTTAAACCAAGTATGATGCATTGGCTTTATACCATGGTTGTAGTACCTGTAATAACTTACTGATCAATCATATGATGGCATAAGTCTAAAAGCATAACAGCTAATAGAAAATAAAGACTGGCCTGTCTAATAATAACAGGGGCATTTAAAACTACGCCCACTGCAGCAGAGAAGCTACTTCTAGGTCTTCCTCTATTATACCTTGTGGTGGAGAATGAGGCTATGACGGCGGCGGCATTAATGAATTTCGATGAAAAATTTGAAAAAAAAAACATACAATGATATTAGAGAAATTAAATCAACAACGCCATCGGGTAGAATACCCATCATTTATGACTTTAGAACATTTTTGTAATTCAAATACCAGAAAGGGCTAAAAGCCGAGAAAATGAAGGAAAACAGAACACATAAATCTGGTATACGGACGAATCGAAAACAACAAAGAGTTCAGAAGCTGGCATTTACCATGTGAACTCAGAAAGGATCATTAATATGAATCTATGGTTACTGAAAACAGCCTTCCAGGCTGAAACAATAGCAATAAATGCCTGCGCCCAAGTTATGCTAAGACTCTTTTAGAGGTTATGTTAGAAAGCAGCCCTTAAAGCACTGAAAATGGTAGAAGTCATATTTGGTTGCCAACAGTCCATCCAGAACCTGGCAAAACATAATTAGATCACTCTTGAATGTATGCCAGGACATGAGAGAGTGTTGGGAAGTGAGGAAGCATACGTCCCAGCTAGAAGAGGAGCTGAAAAAAATCTAATTGGACCAGAATCTACATGTGGTATTTCAGACCCACATGTTAAATGGGTGCTAACGGAAAAGATAAATAGAGAATTGGTTGAAACTTTTTAGACTTACACCGTCCTAAATATTATTTTAAGGTTCATTAAAGAGCAAATAAAATCAACTGCTAAACCTTAGCTGAAGCGAACTAAAGGCCGTAATAGGACTAAGAGATATCTGATGACTCCTTAATTAGAATATGTAAAGAGGAGGACAAAACTCCTATTCACATACTAGGTCATTGTCGGAACCTTAACTGAGAACAGAAATGGAACTTTGGGGTACCATATCCGGCACCTGAAATAATCGTAAACGCGCATATCAGATATGTTCTTAAATTCATCAAAACCATTAACCTGATAGAGGTAACAGTGAAAGGTATAATCAGCCAAGGTATAATCAGTACAAGTGGACTTTGAACTACACTGTAATTCAGATAGATATATTAATTATTTTTTAACTGATCATATTTTTTACTATTGTAACCATTTATAATTGGTTGCTTACGAGTGCATATATTAGGTTATAATAATAATAATATTTTAATAATTTATGAATTGATCAACTTACTTACAAGGATCATTGATCTGAATTATTTGATCTGTTGTCCGTAATTAATTATGTAGTAGGCCTGACTCATACTGATCAGTACAAAAAACTACCAAGATAAAACAATTTCTGTATAAACACCTGCGGTATATGAATGACTCATTGGATTTTTTAATTTGTTAAATTGCTGTGGATTAGGGTATGGGTGGAACGTAATAATCATTACGGACAACAACTTAAATAATTGAATCGATCATCCTTACAGGTAAGTTGATCAATTAATTATTCTTCATTCTTGATCTGTATGATTATTACACTTTGTAGGATGTGCAAGGACAAAAAGTACGCAATATAATTAGTTTAATTTTACCCATTAATTTAGCAGGCACCATGATAACCCAACAACATATTAACGAACATCTATCTAGTAGATGCGCTAAAGCAATCGGAGCCACAAGTAGTGCCATATTTCGTTGTTAATTCCCCAGAAAGGTATGTGAAGTTATTAAGTATCTCAAAAAGAGGAAAGCCCCGGCACCGATCAGTATCAGAAACATACTGCCTAAAACCTGTCGGCAAGCTCTACCACTTAATAAATGCCATCAGGGGAACGATCCAATAGAATCGATAGTTATCGAACCATTTCCTTACTAAATACTATCTTTAAATTAATATATAATTCTATTTAGAAAATTAAACAACGAATATAAATTATCCCACGGGACGAAGTGCTAATAATTGCGTATCACGCAAAGCAGGATTTTTACAATGACCTTTAAACTAGATAGTAAAAAGACCTTTGAAACCGTATGGACCCGTAAAATAATACACAATATGCTTGTAAAAATAATACCTAACTAATTATTAGTACAGTACACAAATTTATAAAGAGAGACTTTTTAGAGACCAATGCGTTTACAAATTCGGTTTTTTTTTGTTTGGTGAAGGTTTTTTTGTAAAATTTTACAAAAACATCTTTGAGTCTAGCCCGCTCTTAATTCTGCAGATGTGCTAGCGTATCTAGCACCTTAACGACCGCGTGCAAACTAGAGTTAGCACACTGCCATTTTTCCCTGGGACCGCGTGTTAACTTCAGATATCACACATAATATTGATATTTTCACTGCTTTGATATCGACAGGACGCACGTTAACAATGATAAATATATAGGATGCTGTAGTGAACGGTCCTGGTGACTTCTCGATAATAGTGGGTTCAGCGTGGGGCATACAAAAAAAATTGAGATGTCATTTATCTTGTGATGTGATTTTTCACAAGTTGTATAGTTATCTACATGTTCGTTAAATATAGAAAAATATTTAGAAAAAATACGATATTTCATAAATGAATGCAAATACTCTTATATGAAAACGTTATTTTAATTTTTTGCGATAATCTTTTTTGGTAGGCTTTCATTTAATGCGACAGGCCAATGTAGGCTTTAACTTTAATATAGTCAATGATGACTTGGGGTTTTTCTACTTCATTTGCCCGTTTGTTCTTGATCTTTCCCATTTGGTGAATCTGATATTGTGCTTAAGATAATGAGTTATCTGTAGTTAGCACGCGGTCCCAGTATTTAAAATCAAGCGCTCGGACCGCGTGTTATCCAGATATTGCACGCCCAAAAACAATAGTTGGAATTAAAGAAAAAAATTGTAAATATTATGAAACAATGTTATTAAGTTTCTAACTACTATTTCAAATAAAAAGTTGCCGGTCCATGGGACCAGATTTAGCTTTATGACAGCGGTCGTTAACTTGCTAGTATTTATTACCTGTAAAAAACTTTGAGATATCTACACCGCTTTTATATAGATTTTTTTTAACCCATCTAGCATTTACTCAGTGCCTTGGAAGAAGCACCGTAATGTGTGTTTTTCCAAGTAGTATTTTAATGTTCTTACCACACATAAATTAGGTTTTTCTTAATGTTTTGGAAATTTCAGCAAAGGCTGACATTTTTTAATCCCCGATATCTTATATTTTCGATATACGTATTTCTATGTCTTTATCTACGTTTCCTATCAAAATGTTTGTTATTCTCTGCATTCCATGGACAGAATATATCTGTTATTTATGTTTGGAGAAGAAAATTGTTTTAATAAAAGTTACTTCTAATATTATTATCTATAATTTTCCTGAAATGGTCCTTATTCGAGTAATTTGACAAAATGTGCAAAATTATGAAGAAAATTGTTAAACTAAAAGTTGTTTGCGATATCGATCTCTATAATTTTTGTTTTTTTTTTCATGATTTTTCTAAAATGGACAGTATTGGAAAAATTGGAGAAAAAGCGCTAAATTTAAATTATTCAGTATTTTCGTTTTCAATGAATATCTATAGAAAAATGTTTCGAGTTAGATGTATTTGGAAAATGTATATATTTAGTTTATCCTCTAAACATTTATAGAGGTGCTGCAATAGGTTGTACAAAATAACCGGAAAAAGCCTATAATAACTAGATAGGAAAGTCATGTGTTGGACACATCAGATTTTTTTGTTTCGATAGAAAGCAAACGGATCTATTTCGGGTTATCCAGTTTTCGATTAATAGTTGAAAATTATCAGGGGTAATATAACGAGACCTTGATAAATAGTCGACTATTTGTATTGTTATGTGAGCCATTTCATTATTCAGTCATGCTTTAACCCTACAAGTCCCTCTCTGTCTTATTTGGCCTTTGAGGCTCAACTTGTTCGATTATTATACATAATTAAACTCCTTAAGACCAAACCTATGGTACGACTATGGCGGAAGAGTTTTCGATTAATGTTCCAGAAAAGACGGGATAATGTTTCTATAGAATTTGGTGAAGTTTCTAGAGAATTTGGTGACCTTTCTAGCGCATTCGCCAAACTTTTAAATTTGTATATAAATATTGGTGGAGAACACAGTTAATCAGTTGTTATATGGACAATGAAGATAAATAGTAATTAGTAGATAGACAGTGGTTAATATAAATAGTGATCAATTTAAAGACATTCGAAGTATATATAAATTAAAATAGTTGTGTTATAAAATAAATAAGTGTTTAAATAAATTATTAATAAATAAACTGTTGTTTTAAAGTAAACAAACATCACAGTATTGTTTCTAAATTATTAAATAAACAGTAAAATAACTTTTATTGTCGGTTCATTTTGAAACGTTCCAAGAGATATTAGCTTGTACTCTCACAATAAATATATTTGACGGTAGCCGTTATTAAATATTAAACCTATATTTAAGTATGCGAGTTTCTGTCAACCAAGGTGAGTGTCAAGGACCTGGCATGGAACGTTAATTTTAAATAATTAGTAAAAATAGTCGATTAAGTTGGTCCTGATTAGTTTTAATGATATCGTACATTGCAATGTGATTGGTTGAAATGTCAGAGTTGACAGACGAGGAAAATAATATAACAAGGCGTGGGTTAGGTTTTTAAATAACTTGAATAACTTTGAAAAAGAAGTTGGGCACCACTATATTTAAAGCTTACTACACTTGACTCTAGATTAGTGATAAAAATATAGATAATTACTAACCACTAACAAATAATAGATTTAGGTAAAGTAGTAGCAAATTCTAATTCAAATAGTTTCACAACATTCAAATTTAAGATAATTTATTAAATGAGTACTTATCTTTTGGTAAATGAAGGTAATATAAAGAATATAAAACTGGGTTATCGCATGGTATATCTTCAGGCAACTTCCACAAAGGGATTCGGGATCCTTATTCGTAATTCTGTAACGTGAATGATCTCGTGATATTTGGTATTCTAACTTAACCTCGAAACTGTCTAGATCTTCTAGAGATGAATTAAACAACAGTCTTCAGATTGTACCAAAACCAAAACATCTAGGTATAAGTCCATAAAATGTCTAGACACCAAAAACAAAACAAACTTATAGGTATAAAAACCGTCTAGATATAGCCATGCTAAAAAAGGGTTAATATATTAAGATAGGAAAATAGGAAATTTGAACAGGATCTAGATAAAATGCTTTAACTATTAAATGAACAATTTAAAACTATTAAATGAATAATTTCACAGAGACTAAAATTAATATGAAAAGGAAAAATCTTATTTAATACATTCAAACATAGTAAAGCATATCTTATTCCAAAAAAAACCATGTGTTATCCAGTGTTGATATTGAGGTTATGTTCAAAATTTAACAATTTATTTAGGAAATCCTTGTACAAAATATATATTGTTAAAACTTACATAGAAAATCAAACGAATTTCACGATAGATAAAAATCATTTAGTACATCGGATTACCAAGATGAATTAAAATAATTGTGATCTATTTGATATCTTCAAATGAAATGAAATAAAATATGAACTTTTGACATAAGGCATAAACGACAAATGACATTTGAATAAGAGATGATTGTGACGAAATATTGAATAAAGGTTCCAATCGTTACAGTGTTTTACAAATCCATTAACTTTTATTAAAACCAACATATAAATTTTTTATTTACGAATTCTAATAAAAATTGTATTGTCAGTACACGTAAAAATTCATTCACTAGTTTATAACTTAGTTGGCGCTGCTGTCAGGCATGGTGGTAATACTGCAGTAGTTTATTTTATTAATTTTTTCACCTCTTTATATATTTTTGTTTTCATTTTGATGGTAAACTAATTTTCATTTTAACACTATGTATTTAAAAGTTTAATATACAAATGCTTTACATCATTTTTCTGTGGAAACTATATTTATTACAAAATCATCTAAATCTATCTTAAACTGGCATAATAATTTTTGTTGATATGTAAGGTCCTTTATTTTTAATTGGTAGTGAAACATTTGCATCTTTAAGATTGATACTTAGAAAACAATGTTTGTTCATTAATTTTAAAAATGGTCTTTAGTCTTTCAGCTTAAAGTGTGGTGTATATATATAATTTTTTTAAATTTAAAATGAACCTATATTTGCTACTGGTTGTTTTCGTAAAAAATAAGTTGACAAAAATTGCGCTTTCTTGATCTGCATTTTGATAGTTTTTTATTAGCTTTTTTATACATATGAATTTCAGATGTTTTTATTTAGAATACATCGATGTCAAGGAGAGGGATTTAAATTTAATGAAATATCTTTTATTTAACTTAATAATCTCTTATGTTTTCATTTTTCTCCCAATTAAATAAAAACTGTTTAAATAAATCAGCGAACTTCTTGTATTATGGTTTTTCTGGAAATTTTTTGTTCTGTGAATGTTACTGTCTCTATCTGGTTATATTGTGTGGGTAGTTGAAATATTCCTAATAGTTTGTTTTTGTTTGAATTCCAGACGTTCCTGGTGTGGTTCATATCCAGAAAACCTGTTTTGGGATTTTTCCGTTTGAACATTTTTCCTAATTTATTAGCTGCTTCAATTTGCTTTTATAAAATCGAGTATTTCCAGAAAGAAGTCCGTTTATAGGTGGTCTCTCTCCTCTCTATTTTAAAACTATTTCTGTCATGTGATATATGTGCATACTCCGCTAGTATATATATCACTTTTGCTAAGTCCATTTTTTTCTGGATTTGTGATAATTTCTGACATTATAGTGCCGATAACTGTAAGGCTGTTTCCCAAAAAAATTGTAATTGTGTCCAAAAGCGATCAGCGATCAATTAAGTTAGTAAATTTTAAACTCATCATTTTTTTAATTTTCTAAATTTTCTTTTAAATAATTAAACAAAGTGTGACGTCTGATGTTTGACGTTTTACTTATTTGTCACACGGCTTTGTCAATAGCTGATACTTGTCATTTGTTACTTTCAAATTATCAGCGTATTTTTAATAATATTAATTATATATAATAATAACAAATACGATGGCGTTGAATCGATGATATTTGGCTGAAGCATCTGGAACGGACCAGGCAACTCTTTGTCAACGGACGACGGCGAGGCATTAAAATGTCTTATTTATTAGTCATAAGGGTCATTTTTGTTGTGTTAGGATTATGAATTAAGATTTTAAGGCGATGTGGCCTGAAAAATAAAGAAGGCGTTGATGGTTCAGCTGTTTGAACGGAGTCATTTCTACTTGTTTGCATTTAATTTTGGAAATAGAATAATTTTATGAAAATATCTTGTTTTCTTACATTTACATTGATTTTAAATGTTAGGCAAGTTTATTATAAATTAATAGTATAATTTTGATTGTTGGATATATCTTTTATTTTGGTAAAAACATTTCAAATGTGTATCAAACTCATGTATTTATGAATTATTATTTTTGTTTGTCATTTCAATTGGAGAACTTGTGCCAACATGCTGATATTCCTTTTCCCAGACAAGCTTAGCTTCGTGGAATTCCCGTTTAAAATTTAAATAATCAATTTTGTCGTCTCTTGTAATTTGTTTTTGTTAAATATAATTTTTGATCTGTAATTGTAACAAAAACTTTTAAACATTTTTTCACATTTTTTACAATTTTATTTTGAGTGAGCATTGATAATGACCTAAGGATATGAGTCTTTCAAGCTGTTAATTGCTTACTTAATTTTCTATCACAACTAGAGTTTTAATAACTTCGAGTAGCCTACGTCATAAACTAAATAGAAAAATTTACAGACACTATCTAAAGTAAAACAAAATATACCCGATAGAACTCATCAGTTTTCATCTAACATGCACACCATGTTTATTTAATGACGAGATGAACACTTGGAAAACCATTATAGTTGGTGTTACCAGCTACGCGAGCTATAGGGGTTGTCAGTGACACCCAATTGGATTTATCGACATCTTTTCCCGTTAAGAAATCCATCCGCTTTGATCGGCTGCCGGATGAGGACGTATGTATGTGATCAACTAAATTCCACTCCGTCGTCAGGCTCAACAGTATAGGGTATAAAGAAGCGTCTACTTAAAGGCGATGATTATTAGGGAAAGAGAAAAACGAAGCCGATTTTATTTGTCTCGGGTTCATTTGACGGGTATCGGTGGTAGCGAATCCGTTACGGTGAAATTGATTGGTAAACGTTTTATGGTCAATTAAGTTTGTTGTCTTCGTTTTCCTTTTGCACATTACATACGTAATAGGTCCTATTGTTTGTATTCTGCGTGTATCGAGTGCAATTTAAATTTATATAAAGCGGAGTTCCTTACGGGTATAAAGTTTGTGGCAAATTGGGGCTTTATGTAGAAAAGATTTTTCTGGCATCTTAATTTTATTTGAAATTTGAAACCTATAATATTTCATAATATAAACAAATATATTTTTGT
The DNA here is from genome assembly GCA_927349885.1 of Psylliodes chrysocephalus. Lineage (NCBI taxonomy): Eukaryota > Metazoa > Arthropoda > Insecta > Coleoptera > Chrysomelidae > Psylliodes > Psylliodes chrysocephalus. Next base: position 45,202,731 of record OV651817.1, read on the forward strand.
TCAACCACTTGTAGAAAATTTACTCATTTGTTCACAGATGTTGTGTCATTTAAATCTACGATTTGTGGCTATCTGCGAAACTATAAGTATATCAATTTTTTTAATAATTTTAAAATTCAAAAATCCCCCTACGAATTATTAAAACCATCCCCCGGACCCCAAGGGTGAAAACAAATACTTGTAGATTTGTAAAAAAACGTGTCATCGCCTGAAGACGAACCTAGACCTCTACGTTTGTCGGACATGTGCCCTTACCATCAGGCTATCAATGACATTGACTGTCGAGATTCCTTAATGGAAATTTCAAGTGCTAATTCTAGCCACACGACGTTCAGGCTCTTTCTCAAATCTACAAATATCTCCAATGCCGTATCGGTGTTTATGAGAAATGCATTTTGATACATACTGAGCACATATCTTCGTCTCCGTGAGTTAAGTTTTCAATGTACGTTAAGTAACGTAAACCTGAGTATGAAATTGTGAATTTAATATATCGTAGATCGCAAATCGAAATTCTAAAGGTGAGAATTATCTGAAATATGTTTTTAAATAATTTGAAATTTGGAAACAAATCTCAAAAATCTTCCTACGTATTATTATGACCAACCCCGGACCCCAGAGGTAAAACCAAATACTTGTAGATTAAAGAAAACCTGTCATCGGCGGTATTCAAACCCAGATGTTTGCAAGACGTGACCCTTACCGTCAGGCTATCAGGGCAAACTTTCGTCAAACGTCAAACGATGACAGGTTTTTTTTTAGATTTGTTTCCGAATTTTCAAATTATTTGAAAACTCATTTCAGATAATGCTGACATTTCCTATTTCGGTTTGAAATTTACGATAAATTAAATTCAATTTTTTTTAACAATTTTTATTTGAGGGTGACTCTGCAAATTGCATTAAAGTCGGCCGGAAATAACGTGTGTCTCGCAGATGAGTAATCCTCAAATAAAAATTGTTATACAATAAAAATATTTGTTATATTCACGAAAATATGTATATGTAATATAAATAGATAGAGGAAAAACAAATCATTTATTAACAATCAAATTACTGAAACTATAAGTATCCGATATGTTTTATCAATTTATTTTGTTACAAGTCGTAGTTAAAATATTTTTATAACAAATTTGTTAAAGAAAAGTTTATAAAATATTTCTCCATCTCAATTTGTAATTCACATTTTTGTTTTTTTTTTTTTATTAATGATTATTTTAAAGGTAAATTTTTTAATTGTTACTACCAGATGGTTTTCATGAATCTCTTTTCAAAGGTAATTTTGTAAGTCTTTAATCACGACGATTTTCATTTCTGACTGACGCTAATGTCTGAAGTTCGATCATCTCTGCGTGGTTTGGCGATACTGGTGGTAGATCTGGAATGTTCAATAAAGTATCTTCTCTAATACCTTTGCAAGTTACAGCTATCCTTGTAGGTTTGTCCGCAAAAAATGCCATTTATTGGTCATGTACAGCTGTTGTCGTACTACTGAAGATGTAGACAATTGCTTTACTTAACAATAGGTGCATCCTGGTCCCTGATTGATTTTTCTGAGAGGTTTTTGGAACTCCATTATCTCTGGACTTCTTGGTGCTTCTTGGGTTTGAGTATGAAATAATTAAAATGTATAGTTGTCGAATTCGTTTTATATGAGATTCGATTTGGTTTTAAAGTATTGATGTTTTTTGGGTTGACCTATAAAAAACTTTAATCTATCGGTAGTCCGTTAATTGTTTGATTTTTGAACTCGCCTGATACGAGCTTAGATTTGGTTTTAAGCATTGGTGCTTGTTGAGTTTGAGTGTGGAGAACTTTAATCGATTAAATGGCCCTTGATTGCATGGTTGTCCAATTCGTTTGAAAATACCTTCCAATTGATTTTAAAGCTTTGTTTCTTTCTTTCTGGATTTTAGTATGGAGTACTGCAATCAGGCGGAAGTTCTTTGTTTGTATGTTTGTCGAATTCTCTTGATACGAGCTTCGATTTAATTTTAAAACTTTTGCTTCTTGGGTTATGGCTTGGATTTTCTCGAACTTGTGTCATTTAAATTGGCACAAGGACTTTATTTTCCTATTTTTCATCATGTTTAAGTTTGCTTCTTTCATAGGTATTTCGAAAATTTAATATTTTCCTCGAAGAGCCATGATTAGCATTTCAAAGATAAATTTTATAATACCACAAGATACATTTTACAATTCATCCGGCTCGAAGGATCATGATTAGTATTTCAAAGGTTAACTGTGTAATTGTTATTTACCAGATGGTTTTCATGAATCTCTTTTCAAAGATAATTTTTTAAATATTACTGAAGCATGATGCTAATCAATCTCTTTATTTCTCATCTGTATTTAAATTTATAATATCACAGAAACAATATTAAATAACAATTAACAATATTTAACGCATCTGTAGACAGCGTAGCTGTTTGATATTAATTACTTGCATTTCAATAACTAGTAATTGCTAGAATAGGTTCGGTTTTTTCATAGTATAATTTTTAACATTTTTATTAATGATATTGATACTATTATTATAAGTGTTACTAACACCTCTCGTCCTAATATTTCTGTGCAATAATTAAGACTGTGTCAATCCAAAATATATAATTTTCATGTTAGGGATATCTACATATTTTTTTAAAAGTCTCAAATGCGAAAACAATCTCTTAGCCTTTTAGTTAAATATGATATATGTAAATCTCATGACGTGTCAGTATAATCTTATTATATATTTTTAGTTCTCCCTATGAAGACTAGATAGAAGGAGGCAATAGTCAAATTTCAAATTTCCGTCCTTTTTTTTTATAAAGTTCGCGAAACTGACTGTAGGTCAATGTAAAATAAAGTGATTTTTTAAAAAATTGGTGAAAAGAATCAAAATAATGTGAAAAAAAGTACCTGAGTACAAGTAACATAAGTGACAAAAAACATCAAAGCAAGATTTACTTCGTTTCAGATTGTAAAATAGGACACAAATCAAATGTAAAACTATAGAAATCACAAGGAGAAATCAATTTAATGTCTTTTTAAGCTTCTAATGTAAGTAAAATAATGTATTTAGGTCTAAATATAATATTTATTGTGAACTAGTCACAATATGTATCTTATAAAGTCTAGTTTATTTTATAACAAGTTTCTATAATATAAAATTTTACAGTCATAGATCCTGACTTACAAACAACAATAATTATACATAAAATATAACTAACTACAAAAGGAAATTTGTTTTTTTTTATAGAGTTTTAATGTTAGATAAAGAGTTTCTACTGTTATTTTTTTGTTAAACCCCATTGTAAATGTTTTTTATAGGATCCTAAATGCTTAGAATAGTGGCAGCTAATATATCGTTCCTACGGCCGATAAAGCACTTTCTAGAGATGATGCTGTTCAACACCTTTTAGAAGATATTTCCAAATATTATGAGATTATTTTTAATGATGGTACTGTTAGCAAAATAAAAAGGGGGAAGCCGAAATTAAAGGATGAGGTAATACCGTGTATATTCTCAAACCTCCGTCTATGCTTGTATTATAATCATAAAAAATCTGTTAACTATATATTGGTTTAATTCAAAAAAAAAATTGCCACAAAATTTTAGCATTTAACAAACCTTCTCGAATTTGTTTATACCTACCTAATTTGTATTTTATATAGATAAAATTAAATAATTTAATTAAAACATGCAAGACTTTCAGAAATAAATACAACAGTATGTTCTGTGCTTATTATTTTATTTTTATATTATTTAAATTAATTATTTTGACAAAATTATGTATAATTTACATAAGAAGTCATGTATTTTGAACAGCGTTAGCAGTACCAGTGCCCATGCGGTGAATTATTAAGGCTTACGTAGCGTACGTTTTTTGGGACCGTATTTTGAGTATGCCAATTCGCCTTATCTCTAGTCTTCTTAGTTCTATCAATTTTCATCGGTGTGTACTATTACAGTATCATCTGCGAAGTTTTCTATAGTGCCGTATGCATTTTGTAGCGTTATACTGTTAATATATTATAATTATTACAGGTTTCAGTATTATACTGTATTAGAAAATTTTTTGTTCTTCGGTATCTGTACCATCTAGGTTTACAGTTTTTTTTTTTTTTTAGAAAGGTAGCTTTCTAACAAATCGTATATGCATTTTTGCGAATTCGAATTAGATATCTCTTTACCTTAGATACTAGGGACACTTTTTAATGGTAGATACGTTCCTTATTACTAGTTCTGGTTTGAATTCCAATTTTTAGTACTGAATATTTTTCTGTATAACAGTTGCAGTATTGTGAAATTTCTGGCAAAAATACCCCCTAGTTACGGTGTCATCATAGAAGAGGTTTGCTCGTTATATCTAACTTATTTTACTTTTTTAAACCTATAACGATCTTTTCGGATATCCAGGCAGGCCTCAGGGCCCTAATGATTTTCAATCGAGTTAAAACAAAGCTGGAGTGCAACTATATAAATAGCTTTGAGCGTCTCGGTGCCCAGAACAGTTACTTCAATCTAAGTTTTGGGACAGAGCGATGTTTAGGGCAATAAAAAACCAACTTGCTCACTTAAAGAGGGAACGAATCTTAGTTCATAGGAGGAGAACCATTCCTGGCAATACAAAAAGCACTGCTAAATAGATTTTCTTAATATGAACACTCACATACTAAAGGGCCACACCAGGGTTAGCTCATTTGAGGACGTTTAAACTGAATGCCTTGTAACATTTTAAAAGTCCAATTAAAAATGTTATTTTAAATATGTGCCATCCTGTATAAATAGTTTTCGATTAATTTAAATTCAATTATCGCCGCACGCAATATTCCATAGAAAGGGAAATTTCTTGAAGTGGAAGTACAGTTAACCAAACGATTTCGCATTAGATATTTAAATTTTATTTACGATTGCTTTCTCTTCATATCTGGTGGTGTTTGGCTGTAAAAGTAAAAACAAATGAATACAGCTGAAAATTAAACACTATAAAAGCTAAACGCTAAAAATTAAAGCTGGAAAATTAATCGAGGAAAACTAACTGGTAAAAGCCGTCAGTTAAAACTCACAAAAAGTTACAAAGAAGAACGAGAACAAAGAAAAAGGTATGCTGTTCATGATCGACTAACCGAAATAGGCGTGGGTTCCCGATTTGCAAAAATTTCAACTACCTCCGAAAGAAGTTGCCAGCAAAAAGGCAAAAGTGGTAACTACTAGTGGCAAATTTTAGGTATAACGAGATTAAAAATGAATACCTGATAAACTTTAAATAATTTGTTTCTGAACAGTTTCTTTTTTATCTAAATAAAATAGTTAGTATATATGTTGAATCTTATTTTTCAAAGGTTACAACAATTCTCTTTTACTCAAATTAAATTCTGTATAAGTTTTTATTAACTTCTTTCTTTGATAAAGCTAGAGTTTATAATTCTCACTAGCTTTTAAAAATAAAAAAAAGAGAATTATAGGTGCCCAAAATTTCCTAGAAAATTATCACCCCAAAGGTCGGCTGCTCCATTCCAAAACACAGTATGTTTAAAAAATTAAAAAATAAAATTGTGAATAAAATGTGTTTTAGTTTTTTTACTCGGCCTTTGTAGGCTGTTTAACGAATTCTTTTGATATTAATGCTATGTAATACAGTTTTTCATCAATTTTTTTCCGCCTCTTTAGAGTTTACATAAATTTAATTTTAGCTATAGATTTGATACCTACTTGGTTTTTACGTAGGTTATGGAACTTTTTTTTTACCAAACATAGTATCTGCAAGGAGAATCTATACGAATATAACGATAAAGGTAACAACTTTTTAATTAGTCAAAATTAACTTTTACATAGCAAAAACGAAAGGGTATTTTAAAAATTACTAAAAATTAAATCCTAGTTTTATAGAGAATCCTAAAAATACTGAAAAAAAAAAAGGTTTCTGAACCAAATCACTACATACTATCGACTAAATAAACATTGTCATATTCTTTCATTAAGTCTGGAGCGGAATCACTTTCAACTAGATTATTCCAGAAATCCAACCTGTTTTGTGGCATTAAAGGCCCCAACACTTTTATGATTTCTTCTTTCTTGGATTTCTGTATCCCACGTTTTGGTAGCGTTTCTAGCATGCTTTGAATATTAAATTTCTTTTTCACAAAAACTAGCGATTTATACTCTTTTTGGTCAAAATCGGTTTTGTATTCTAAGCATTTTGATCACTTCTTAAATCGTACCTCAACTATTGGACTTAACAAAAACCCATTGAGAGGATCATCGCTATTTTTTCGAACTTGTCTCTTTTTTTCCCATTTGTGAAAAACATTTACATCTAAAACTTGAAGGCCCTTTCTTGAAGAAGCAACTGCGGCGGTGAGATCGCTATAATCATATATATTGCCAATCTTATTAATTTTGGTCTCTATATTTCAGTGGACGCCATCGGCACTCATATGTGTGTGCCCTTCGGTAAGATATCGTAAAGTCACACAATCCGGTCCAGTTTCTTGATTGATGAACCAAATTAGCGATGTGTACAGGATCCAATTTTTATTTTGTCCTGTACAATTATCTGTCCAAATAAAAAATTCTTTAACATCTTGTTCTTCCTGGAAAACTCTAAAAATAGCATCGACAATATTATGACCATCACGTCCTGCCAAACCCTCATGCCACATGGAGCAATAATTTTTAAACAAGGACTTTTTTTTTAGAGCAGCAAAAGTCAAATTGAATGCTGTGAGGCGGCTTACAAAATGACTATCTTTTACGGCGGGCATAATAGGAATTAAGATGACCTTTTGCAAAACCATGGAATATATTCTGATATTTTCAGTATCTGATATTATACTATCCTCATGGTATTTGTTAGTGGCTTTTGTAGCCTTTGCTTTGTGGATATTCCATTTTGTCTCATTTTCAACATTCAGCTCAATGTTTTCCTTTGACTGATTCTTGAAAGTTTCGCAGTCAACACAAACGTCAGATTTGGGCATGCATAAAGAAATATGCATTAATTTCATGGTCTTCCTATACAACTCAATCTTACAGAATCCAGGATTTTCACGTAGAAAATCATTGAACATAGATTTAATCGTTAAGTCCCTCGGTAAGTATTTCATATTTGGTGCATTGTGTCGTCTATAATGGGTAATACAGGGCCTGTATTTATTGATGTGGTTCATAATAACAGTTCGTTCCCGTTTTCTTTTATAATTTCCAGTAGTACCCCTATTTTCTCTTACAGCAGCCAGCAAAGGACTTTTCTTCATAGCGGCGCATAATTCAGTGATAACGGAATCATTGGAATACCCAAGAGAATTTAAAAAAAAACTTGCGACAGACACATTGACTTTTACATTCTTTAGGTAAAAAAAACTTGCGACTATCACCTTTTGCGAAGCCTGTGTCCGGATTGGCTGGTACAGTAGTTCTTCTTTTCACAGGTACTATCTGGACATTTTTAGCCAACCATTTACGCCTGGAACTGTATTCTAATAACCAATATTGTTCCCAAATTTCAAATCGTTCTTCTTCAGAAAACGTAGAACCGCATTTTTTAGCACATTTTTGTGAGCACGGTGGTTTTATGGGATGTTTTTCTTTGTCACGAGCAACTTTTTCTTCTTTCGTTAAACGTTTATATTTTTGGTTTTCTTTCTGCCGTCTTTTAACAGGAGGCTGAATGTCAGGGGCAATAACAGCTGCTGTTTTAGAAACTGAGTTATCCAATTTCTGTACATCGGAAATTTTTCCTTGCTCAACTTCGGGTGAACTGTTAAGGCTGCGAATCATCATCCGTAATTTATTACTGGAATCGTCAAGATCAGGATTAAAATCGGGATCGGCAACACTATCATCACATTTGTTCTTGTAGCTCATTATTTTGTAAGGCTATTTCTTGACTTCTGAAACAAGAAAATATCTAATATTAACTAAGAAAACAAAGCAACTCTAGGACGCCACTGAGCTTAACAATTTTAATCTAGTTAAAGCCAAATAACCCCATTATTACTCCAAATTTTAACAAAATGTATGATACTAGTAAAAAAAGATTTATAAAAGTTCAACAACCTGTATTTTGAAAATTACGCATTTACGGACCTAGGATTATTATAATTTTTTTCATAAAAATATCTTAGAAATACACCATTAAATTTGGTGTACTCTAAATGGTAAATATACCAAAAAAGTGAGGTTATGAAATTGTTTCTACAAATTTATAAATTATAAAAGAACGCTAATATACTTACTGCTTTTTTAGACACATGTTCACTATGAATTTTCCACGATTCATAATTATTTGAACGTTTTTAAACTATATTTAAACAAAAAACTGGTAACCACGCCGCACACAACATAAACGCAATACCTTTTTGCAGAACAACTGACAATTCGGTGACAAAACACAGTATCTTGCAGTTAGTAACTGTAGTGAGTACAAAATTTTAGTTGTTGTCACTTGCCAAAACGGAGCATCTGGTATGTACTGTGTTTTGATGTAGAGAAAACAGATACTATGATTTGGGATGGGAAAAGAAGTAAAGTTATGTAGATACTAGGTTTTGGGCGTGTTGTATCTCCAAAAATCTTGCAGCTATCAACAAATAGGCTATGTTAAAAGATGCGTCTACACACAGTATATCCAAAGATATAAAAACCCGATTTTCTGAGAAAATGTTGGATACTGTGTTTTGGAATGGAGCAGCCGAGGTGTCTATTAGAAAAGCCGAATTCACGACTGAGAAAAATATGGTCAATGTGCTCATTTATTTCTTTTAATTTTTAAAGGTAAGTAATGTTTAATATGAAATTTCACAGCTAGTAAAAATCTCTTTATAAGTGTTTTGAAATTAACATTTTATCATAAGGCAAATTTGCACTAAAACGGGACAAGGCAACATTGCAAATTGGCGCTTCAACGTGTCAAGTATATTACAGCCTCTGCTTAGATCCGGGAATGAATTGGAAAGATCTAATGACAGTAGATTGTCTTCTAGGTAAGCAAATAAGAATTATAGGTCTGCAAAAACAATCTATTCTGCAGCATGGAAGACGAAGTCTCAAAACATATTCTATATAATTGCTCCATTTTGGAAAAAAAATAGGTTCCAGATCTTTGGATTCATTTGACTGGAGTCTACCAACTATATACAAGTCTAACCAAATTCAACCATGGCCTTCATCAAAAGGTGTGGGTTGTGTAGTTAGATATAAGCCACAAAAGATCCTTTTGGATAACATCTTACTTATTTTAAACCTAACCTATACATAACTTATCCATTGAACATTGTATATTTATACTAGGGTGATACAACAAGCACATCTAACTTTTTAATTAATTCACTTCCAGCCATAATAAAGGTAAATGTGTACGAATAAACCTGATCAAAACCATTTCGTCCGTGTCTAACTTGTTATGGATTAAGTATTGTCGCAACTTAGAAATTCATCAAATTATACACGAGTGAGCAAAGATCACAATGTAGCAATAAATTCCTTTCTAGAAATAAATTGGTTTAGGTTATCACATTACATGCTTTTTATGTGAACGTTTTATGATAGCTACCCGATATAGCGAAGTCGTATATCTACAAGTTATATTCATTGGTATAATATGTAAAATTATGAATGTAGGTATTTATGACGCGCGTTAGTTAGAAGCGAGTTTAGATTTTGGGAAAATGTTTATTTATATTTCATAGACAGTATTTTTTGTGATATCTGTGGGGTTACAAAGAAAACCGATTAATATAAAATATAAAAGTAAAATATATGTTAAAAGTTATAGCTTTATAAATTTGCGTATTCAGTCCGTCAGATAGGGCGACATCGCTTGTGCTCGTAGGTCTCAAATACGAGATTTGAACATGCAAGAGGGCTCCTCTGTAGACAGTTTGTAGTATGTGGATAGTAAATCTGTTTATTTTCTTAGCAGTGTTGCCAATGTCTGGATAATTATCCAATTTTCGGATCATTTCCTGTATCTTCCATAGAATAATTTTCGGATGAAGTAATTTTTTAGAATAATTCAGTGTTCAAAATAAACGTCAATTTTAAAAAACTATAAATGTATGAACGTATAATAGTAGTTTGTGCAATAAGAGTGGATATAATGACCATATCACACGAAGACGAAATTTGAGCACAACTCCGTAGGCGGAGTGCTAAATCGTCTGAGTTCAATGTGGACAATCTACTCTAGTTATACAGTATAATTTTTCTATGACCAACTAACGAAAATTTACAAATAAAAAAAATATGTTAGGTTATTAAGATAAAACAACTAATTTTATAATAATTTATTACTTTTAATAATTTTTAAAATAAAATAAACGAAAAAAAAAAACAAAAAAAGTTCATTTTTCCCATACTAGAATCGAACTCGAGTCTTCCGTGTTAAAGGCAAGAACCCTAACCACAGGTCCATCTACGCGTCTATTTTTCTTACTTTAATACGCGTAATTTAATTTACTTCATACAGTTTTATTTAAATTAACAAATTATTTTCAATTATAGACGAAATAAAAACAGAAATGCTATTATTTATGGATTTTACACAAGAATAACCCATTTTAATTTTTTTTTGTTAGTTTGCATTGCACCTAGCTATATTTCAGCCAACCAGCAATTTGTCTTTATTATAAACTTAAGCAAACTTGAGAATCTTGAAAATAAGAGTTCACCCAATGGTATCTTCTCCTTTCTGTTCTGATAACTATACACTGCATAAACGCACTGTGCTCTGCTTTAACACACTTTCACAAAACTACTTTAAATGGTTTGGTCCTTCTGAGCCTTCTCCTATTATTGATTTTTCTGGAAACTTAATCTTTCTCTCTGTTAGCCACTTAATGATTCAAGGAAAGATGGGATGAAACAAGAAACTGCAGAGTTGCCAAGGAACTCTTAAGTTATCCTGACAACACTGCAGCAAACAAATACTTGACTATGACTAGACAGAATCTGCGTCTGGTCACAGGCATTCTGACTGGTCATTGCCAAGTACGGAAGAATTTCTATATCATGGGGCTGTCAGAATCCGCACTCTGCAGAGGGTGCGAACAAGAAGATGAGACCATCGAGCATATCCTTTTCGATTGCCCGATGCTCTCATTTATTAGAAGATTTGTGTTCGACGAGTATCGGCTAACACCGGCCGAGAAGCACCTCTTGGCGACGTTGTCAACTACATTAAATCTGTAGGCTGGCTGACGAGCTAGGAGGTGCCTATCATCTTATAATAATTATAATAAATATAATAATTATAATAATTATAATAATTATAATAATTATAATAATTATAATAATTATAATAATTATAATAATTATAATAATTATAATAATTATAATAATTATAATAATTATAATAATTATAATAATTATAATAATTATAATAATTATAATAATTATAATAATTATAATAATTATAATAATTATAACAATTATAATAATTATAATAATTATAATAATTATAATAATTATAATAATTATAATAATTATAATAATTATAATAATTATAATAATTATAATAATTATAATAATTATAATAATTATAATAATTATAATAATTATAATAATTATAATAATTATAATAATTATAATAATTATAATAATTATAATAATTATAATAATTATAATAATTATAATAATTATAATAATTATAATAATTATAATAATTATAATAATTATAATAATTATAATAATTATAATAATTATAATAATTATAATAATTATAATAATTATAATAATTATAATAATTATAATAATTATAATAATTATAATAATTATAATAAATTTAATAATTATAATAATTATAATAATTATAATAATTATAATAATTATAATAATTATAATAATTATAATAATTATAATAATTATAATAATTATAATAATTATAATAATTATAATAATTATAATAATTATAATAATTATAATAATTATAATAATTGTAATAATTATAAATATTATAATTATATTAATTTTAATAATATATAATCATAATAATTAAAATAATTAATATAGATAGTAGTTAGTGTAAGGTACCAAGGTACCAAGGCAGGAGCATGGCAAAACATTAAGTATTAAATGTAAAAATTGATCTGAAAAATTGAATCGTTTAACAATACTCTTTTGTAACCAATGATGTTATATTTTCATTGTATACTGTTTGCTACGATGAGTTTTAATACTCAATAAAATATTTGAAATAGATTTTGTCAGAAACGGCTACTCATAGGGATACTTATTAGGTAGGATTATTTATAAAAGGATATCAAAGAATAAGAATTTTTATACAAAAATTTAATATACCGAGGCACAAAAAGGAATAAAGTTGTAGATTTAGGCAAATTTCTGCTAATGTCGTCTTTGGCAATATACATTAAACTTTGATCAGATCTTGATTTCTCATCCTACAAAAAAAACAAGTATCCAATTTCTTGCAACTAATGACATTATTAAAACACATATTTACAAAATGTATAAAAAAAAATTTGACGCCCTTTGTAGTATAAACTATTATTTTTTGGACTGAAGTAAACCGGACATCCTCTTAATACAATTTTCAACTAAACCGACAGTTGAGTTTAAGTTTTGTTTGTGTTTTGTGGAACTTGAAAAGCAGAAACAAAACTGAGACAAATGCAAAACTTTTATTTTCTTTAAGCAGACTAGATTTTATAGCAGGTTTGTTTTTGTTTTCGGTCCTTTTCCACTGGTTGTGGCAAGGAAGTCAGAACACAGTTTTCCAATATTTTATTTATATGTATATACCTATTTATTTTGGTTAAAAATACATATAAAAGTAGTTTAGAAGATGTATGTGACATAATAAAAATTTAAAAAGGATAATATATATATATATTATTTTCTGAATTCCCCAATATTTTGGTTATTTTTCTACTTAGTCAGCAACTACTAACTTTCTAGTTCTTCTTATATATATATTCTACTAATAAATATAGTTATCCAGCGTTAAAAATAAATTACATATTACTAATTACTTATCTAAAAGAAAATACGATATTTACTTACCTATAGGTACCAAGTTGGTTCAAAATTTAGACTACACAATACGACCGTTTCAAGTAATCAGACTCGAGTTTTAAAACACATCCGAGCAGGACTTGAGAAACAAAACTTCAACTGTTGCAAAACACGCTAGTCTTTAAAAAGTTTTCGAAAAGTTGCAGTTTTGTTTTTCTCGACACGAGTTTGTTTTTTGTTTTTGTATTTTCCATTTAGTGAAAAACCGCCATAACGGGCATTATTTTCTTTTATTTTACTAGCGTACATTCCATTTAGAAATTTTCCTGTTTTTTTAATTTACCAAGGAGAGCTACTTTCTAGAATATGGAGTCTACTATAAAAAATCAAAGTAGGCAAAATACTCTAATCAACGAAAATAGGTTATCCATAATAGAATTGAAAAAACTGAAAGGTAACATCGCACACAATCCTAACCAAATTCAATCTGTTCCTAAATTGTTAATACATAAACAAACAATAAGTTTCGTCTTCAATTACCTTTAATTATTTATTAATATTTTTATTATTAATAAGTTTTTGTTTGACTAGACAGAGAAATGACAAATTTATTTCTGCAATTATTATTTCAGTATCAAACAGAAGGTGATTCAGAATGAAAAGACAATAAATTATTTGTATATATTTTCGTACTTCTGAAAACAAGTTTCTATTTAATACCCAGAAATAAAACCATTAAAACCGGTTTCAATGCGTTATAATGAAAATATACCTATTTAGACTGGATATTATGCCTTCATTGTTCATTACCTTTAAAGTAAAGTGGTAGTGCAGCAATTTCAAATTACAATACAGGCTTACAATATGTTGTAGACTGTAATAATGTTAAAATTCTCATTTTAGTACGAAATTGATATCAGGAATAAAGCATAACATTATTTTAGATAGTTTATTAAAATGGAGAATAATTCTACTCTTTTTTAAATTCATATTAAAATCGTATAAGATCTTTAGTTAACGATAATAGAAATATTATTTATTAAAATTTACAATCATTTTATCAAAGATTAGGTAAGTCTAATTAAACATAAATAATTCCAAGACTTGTATTGTCAGATTTAATGTGGATTAAAAATAGTTTGATTTTATTTTGTCTTACATACCAAACCGGGGACAGAAACTGTCAAATTTTTAAAAAAGGACCAACTCTACATCACAAAGTATAACATTGAAAACCATCAGATTTTGTGCGGAAAGGGCCACCTATTCTAAAACAATGCCGTAAGACAAAATATTTTGCAGCTTTCTGTCTATAAGACAGATTTTATATTGTAAAAAAAGACATAAATTTACGTCATAAGGCAAAAAAAACGATTTTTTGGTATAGAAACGATTTGTTGTCAGATTGTTATTTACTAAATGCACCACTCGAGCACTATTCATAAGACAAAATAATTGGAGGCTTAGTTGCTTTAAGACAAGGGTTTTTGACAAAAAAAACCAGTATTTACGTCATAAGGTATAAGAATAAAATAAATGTGGAACTGAATCTCAAATCCAGAATCTTATCACAAGACAAAATATTCGGGGCCTTTCTGTCCTTAAAACAGATTTGAAATTTAAAAAAAGACAAAAATTTACGTCATAAGGTATCAGAGCTGTCACCTATAAGTGAGATTTAAATAATTTTTTGATTTAAATACTTTGATTTTAAATCTTTTTTAAAAAAATGATTTTTGATTTGATTTAAATCTTTTTGAAAAGTATCTTTGATTTTTTATTTAAAAATTAGATTTAAATCTTTTTAAAAAGATTTAAATCTGGCTGCTGGAAGTGGTTGCGTTTTCTTCTGCGCATCCTTTTTGTACAGGTACAAATTTCGTATTTTCAAATCATTTTAGGTCGATTTGTTTTTTCTTCATAATTTTCTATATCCTTTCAATAACATAAATATAACGTGCCATACAGTTTTGATGTTGCTAACTCCGTGGCAGATGCCATTTTATTATTAAAAAAAATTCTAACTATTTTAGTATAGCTGAAATTTTAATATGATATAGTGATGCTATTAAAGGATCTAAAATTAATTTTCCATACAGATATACTGTTTTTTAATTAGAGGCAGACCGATTTAAGTCTCGGATACATAGGAAAGTGCAGTAAGTTATGAGTCGGTTCCGCGAGAGATATAACTGCGACAGGAAGCATCAGAAGAGAGAGATAGAAAAATATTTGAAATAAGTTATTTAATTAAGAAAAAAATTTAATTACAGAATGAACAAAATTAAATTAAAAATTTAATAACACACAGTATTTGCAAAATAAAAACTCAATTTTTTATTAAAAATATTTTCTCAATCACATACAAATTATAATTAATTATATTTATTCTATTATGGTGTCATATTAAAATAAAGCATCTTCAAGGTCATCATCATTGTCACTACTTTCATTGTGATAATTGCTTTCATCATTGTCAGAGTTGTCTTCAGGTATATCGTTGTTTTCTAAAACTTTACTATCTGGAAAGAAAAATATTAATTAAATTAAGGAACGTAAGTAGGTGGTTACGTGTTTGGTGAATTTTTTTTATTAATAGTTACCTTGAACTATAATATCAGCAAATAATGATGGTAATTGGTCTCTAAGGAACCAAACAAAGTCATATTTGTTGTCGTTCATTGTCCAACCGCAAGCTAGTGGTGATAACGACGTGGGGTATTTTAAGTAAGCATTTCTCCAAAACTGTCACATAGCGAACTCGTAATAAATGTTGTTGTAATTCAACTTTACAAGGAGGTAGGCTTGATGGATCGAAATTCTTAAATTTTTTTTCGAAGTTGTCGTTGAAATTTTTGGATTGATAAGTAGTAGAAAATAAGTGAAATCTAACATCATTGACATTGCTATTATTACGAATTCCATACATATGACAAACAAATTTCTCTAAGGTGACAAATGCATCCTTCAGTATTTCTTCATCATCGGTAGCAAGATTTTGGAAGGCTAATTGATAATATACCGATTTTATCAATAATTTGAAAGGCTTGAGTTTGCCTTTACGGAAAAATGCAGGTATGTAATTACATCCAGTCATTGCGTGGAAACCCGGTAGAGCTTTAGATATAGTATTGCCCAGAATATTATACATATGATTGATGTTAACATATCGTTGATGATTTACAACGCCCATGGTAATCCAAAGTTTTAGGGAAGCACTTAAATGGTCCATATTACCAGGAAGTATTAGTAAAATATCCGAGCACCTTATAACAACGTCAGCCTCAAAATTAATTTGGCAAATGTGATATATAATCCTAGAATCGGCTTCTTCGTGTTCTTCACATGATAATAAATCATCTTTAGTCATAATTACCTTGTTATCTTCAACCCGATAGCAGTAACACTCGTTTAAACTTAAGTAAATTGTTTTATTACCAATCAAAGGTGCCATGTCGTCAGTAGACCAGTGGTTAATAAAAAAATTAACTAGAGGTTCTTTGAATTGAATATTTTTAGGCTGAGCAGTGAAGTTTTGAAGTCGTATTTGATTAGGTCCTATCGAAACTGGGCTGACCGATTCATCCCTACGTGTACGCTCACAATCTTTAATTGAGGGTGTAAAATATTGATCAAATATAATGTTAATGCGACTTGTTTTAAATTGAGTTATCATGCTGAGGACCTTTTTAGATAACCCATTAAAGGTTTGAGGTATTTCTTTCATTAAGAAGCCATCTAGCTATGTCGAAACACAACGGGTGTTCATTGATATTGTCTTTCATTGCTTTCTCGATTATTTTGACTAACTGTGCTTTATTTGTTTTACAAATAGTTCCATCAGCATGACACATGGATGTTGGCAAAGGCGTGAGTGGGAATGAAAGTACTTTTTCAATATCAACCTTATGGCCTAGAGATATTCCCAACATTTGACCAAATATGTCTCTTTGCATTCTCAATTCAACGACTTTATTACCAAGAGTAAGTTTTTTTGTTTTTGGAGCAGCAGCAAAGTTAAGCACTCGTTTTTTTTAATAGGTTTGTCGAATCTGTCTTTATTATCAGCACATTCGTTGATGAACTGTTTTCATAAAATATCGCCACTCTTTTCAATATTTAGTAAAAATTCATTAACATCTGTTGTAGTAGTAGGCTTGGCAGTAGCGATATTATAAATATTATCTCGATCTAAACTTGTATCGAATGGATTAAAATTGTTCTTAAGTATATTAACAAGATCTGTTACTTGTTTTGCATAAATTTTTATTCTACTAGGTTTTAAATCTGCAGTAGCGTCTTGATATTGTTTTAACCCAAAAACATCAAGAACATGAGAAATTAACGCAGCTCTAATGCTGTGGCTTTTTGTCCAGCGTTAAAGTGCTGCTATAGAGTTAGTAAAATGTGAAATTCCACTTAATCATCTAGCTGCATCAGCATTAATAGTTTGCTCCAATGTAAGATCTATTGGTATTCTTGAAAAAGACTTTTCGGTTCTTTTAATTCCAAAGAAACATTTCTTAAAATCATCTTCAAGTTCTGGGTGCATTTCGTTAATGTTATATAAATTGTCCAAATATTTAACACACTATCGAGTGTAGTTTTGTTGATTAACCATAAAAAACAAATTAGTTATTTTGGGAATTATATATTTGAACATCTCAAAATCATCCATGCGTATGCTTCTTGATAAAGTAACGTAATAATTGACCAACTGTATATAAATCATGTAGTAATGAGCTGTTTTTCCATGATCGCCTCGCAGTGTTCGATTTACATATTGTTTGTATGAAGAAAAACGTTTAGATAATACGCCATTAGTTAAGAGTTCCTCTGACTTAATTGATGGTAGAAGAGTTGTGTCTTGGTACTCTAAAAGATCGTCGTAAATCTGCTCTTTGAGAAAATCAAATTCTGTACTTTTTGTTTTTATGAATTGATCAAAATGCAACATTTGTAAGCCTATAGCCATTAACGGATGCAGACGTTTGCAACGATTGAAATGTTTTTCTTCAATAATTCCGTTAACTGATCCACTAGCTATGATTTTACTTTCAATCATCATATGAGATAATCCACACTCATTAATATACGTACCAATTGATTTAAAAAAGCCATCGTTAAGTGAAATGCACCCAGATGTATAAAAAAATTCTTAAATCGAGGCTGCTCTACTGCTTTTTATATTTTATATATTGCCAAGTCATAAGTGACTTGTTACATACGTTTGCTTGCATTCTTTACCTATTGCTTGTGCCTGTTTCATTGTATTTACCACAACAGCTGTATTAGTAGGTGATACATTAATGGGTGTTAAATATGAAACTCTTTGTTTTAAGCTATTGTCTGGTAGTAGCTTACAATTGAAACCTGTCCACATTGGAGTGTTTGGTATATAAAAAAAAATGATACCAAGTGAAGAAGATCAATTGATTGCATTAATGTAAAGTTTTCTGGTAAATAAGATTGATCTTCCTCAACCAGTTTTAAACGTCCAGACATCCTTAATCGTTTAGCATATGGAAGGATATCGGGAACAATAGCATCAAAGGTTCTTCTTTTTTTTTTTTGATGGTCCTGGTAGCGTTTCTTCAGAATTATTACTGGTATTATCCACATTTAATTCTTTTTGGACATTATTATCAATATTTTGATATATTATTCCAACAGTATCGTGTAAAGTTTCTTTTCCATTTAGGGTATCGACGAATCTATCAAAATTATCGAATGCCTTACCTGTACATAATAATGGAGAACGGATAATGTCAGTTTCAAATTCTTTCAAGGTGTTATATTTGCAGCAATGTCCAAATCTATTTAAAATATTAATAATTTTTCGACTATTTGTAAGACTTTTTATAGTCAAAACAAGTGTTATGTGTTTAGACGGTTTAAAAGTTCCATTATTGACACAAAAAATAGCGTCTGAGGCCATTGAATTAGTCAATCTGTCACCATTGACACCATCTCTTCGACGAATATCTTTACCCCCAATCAAGACTTTATAAAACCTCTCCAATTTCTCTGGAATGAAACACTCACCATTAATTAAATCCTCCACCTTAATTTTTGATTTTAATTTAAATTTATTAATATTTAAAATTGTTTTTCGTAGGATTAATGCTACTCTTCAAAACAATCATTCTCTTCAAGATCTGTTAAATCGTTTTCTTCTATTAAATTACTATCCATGTGCTTAATAATTTTTTTTTTTATTTTTCGTTTGTATTTTAATGGTATTTGGGAAATTTTTTAATATTTTATTTTCAAGATTATGATGAGTCATATAACTTGATTCCGGTAAAGATTGTTGTTTTAATTCATACTCCAAGTTACTATTGTAAATATCATAAAGCGATGATAATAGCAAGCAACATTTTTTTTATATCCTCTGCATTAATTAAAAACATAATATTGTCGAAATTTTTTTTGTGAACATCTGTTTGCATGCCATGTAGTACGTGGATTATCTTTAATTGTTTTATTGTAGTTATTCGTGTATGCTAATTCACATAAATGATGGTAAAATACACTCCCACCTGCAGATTTTATAGCATTGTTTTTTTTAACAGTTTATCATGATCTAATATTGTCATCCATTCAATAATTTTTTCATATAGTTTTTCATCTTTTGAAGAATGTAAAGTTTGCTATTTTCCTTTAACTTGCTTTTGGTCTTTTTCGCAAAAAAAGCATACATTTTTAAGGTTATCACTTCTTTCTGTGGCACTTTCTTTTTCTAACTCTGGAATTTTATAAAAGGAGTCAATTGCTAAATCAGTTGAAAACGTATTTAGATCGCTATTATCAACGATTGGAGTAATATTATCTTGAGTAGTATAACAAACATTAATTGGAGAATTTGAAAATCTTGGACAAGATGTACTCGGAAAATTAATCTGCATTATAGGATTTGGATTACAATATTTAGACATCAAGGATGTAAAACTGCTATAACACTGTTTCTGGTATTCATCAGTATCATTAACACTGTCTTGTAGCCTAACATTTTTATATTTTAAATTAAACTTAATACGTGAATATAAAATTTCCACACACTAATTCAGTTTTTCATAAGTAAATATGATTATTTTTCCAGTTTTCTCTTCACAAAAAACACATTTTTCTATTCCGTTACTCATTTCGACGAAATTTAGCTTTACCCTTTGATGAACACAACTAATAACACACAAACATTGAGATACATGGACGATGCCATCATAAAAAGTGACAGACAGCACTCTTCTACACCGCCTACTATCTCCGAGACTCAAATCGGTCCGGCTTCTTATTATACAACTGAATTTATGTATGGCAAATTAATTTTAAGTTCTTTGATAGCATAACTATATTATATATTAAAATTACAGCTATACTAAAATGATTTGAAAAAATATTTTTTTAATTACTAAAATAGCATCTGGCACGGAGTTAGCAACTACAAAACTGTATGGCACTTTATAATTATATTGCTAAAAGGATATAGAAAATTATGAAGAGAAAAGAAATCGACCTAAAATGATTTAAAAATACGTAATTTGTACCTGTACAAATAGGATGCGCAGAAGAAAACGCAACCACTCACAGCAGCCAGATGTACCGTATCCCCACCAAGCTTCAATAAGAAAGGAAATATCAAAAGATCAGCCGACCTAAAATACTTTTTTTCATGACGTTGCCAGCTCTTATACTAATACCTTCATATAACTAAGAGATGAACATTAAAATTATAATATATACTAATACACAACTCTGAATAAATTAAAATATATAAGATAAATAAAATGTCTACCTCTTGAATCTGTACTATGTTCTGCAAATTACATTATTACACTTCTTTGTTCTATAAACTATAGTTCGTTAATATTTCCTATTTTAATTTTATTTAATCCCGAAAACTATATAGCCAAAACAGCCTCTAACTACTTAGTGACGGTTGTACATCCTTTTAAGGAAATCATTTTTGTCTAGTTCATACAGTCACATTGTTCCAACTTTTGTTGATCCCTTTTATAAATGGCGGCACCATATATTCTGCGTATTGGACATCTTTCTTGCTAAATATCATTTTAAGCACTTGGCAATCATAAATCAGAGATCCGTTATTAAATAATTAGAACAGGATACTTCAACAAAAACGCACTTCTTGTCTTCTCGTATTGATCTCCTACATGCCTTTCACGATGCTTCCGCAAATTACCCATATCCCTAGACCGTTGAGTAATATTAGTAAAGTTTCTGGGACTAGAATGGGCTCGCAACGTGAAGCGTTCACTGTACAATACCGATGCATGCATTTTGAAGACTCTATCAATAAATAACATATTTAACCATTGCTCTCATATAAACACGATACTAAAATCACATCACATACGACTGAATTATAATAACCGTGGAAGCGTGATTCATGTAAACACTAAAAAAAAAAGAAAACAGATAAATACATAAACATACTTCTCATTTTTAATACACCAGTCTAGGCTCGAATTTATATTTTTGTATGATTTTGTATCATTTTCATTTTTTAAGTTTCTTGAAAAATTGATATAAAAAAGATATTTATTTCAACGACTTCTATATACGGTTAAAAAAAGTATCAAATTAGGATTCACCTTATACAGATTGTAATTAATTTTTAATCAAAAAGCTATTTGAAGGGCCTTATTAGAACGCATAACTCTAGTTAATCTCTTAATACCTCCAATATACATTATACCCCAAAGCACGGTAATGAACATCTTACTTGAAAGGATAAGCGGATTATAATAATCACCAGGTCGACATGGTATATTTGTTTGTAAAATAAACACTTCTAATTACTGTCATATATGCTAATCAATTAAATACAATTTTTCACTCTTTAATATACCATTTATCGAGGGCCACAAGTCGCAAAATTGATATTTTTCAGGAAATGCAAAAAAACGTGTATAGAACATTCCATTTTACTCTATAATAAGACTAATATTTACCCATGTTTTGTTCAAAAATTGTAATACTTACTCTATACAGTAGATGGAGCGAAATGTTTTAAACAAGATTATCATAAAATAAAATTTTCAGTGGAAATGTTAGTTACGGGATACTGCATTGTGGCCCTCGATATCTTTTAATTCTAAAAACATTTGACGCCTCAGTGTAAGCAGCTGTTGTAGTCGTTAATTAAAATTAGACTTTCCACAAAGTTCATAAACAAAAACATGGGATAAATATAGTCCAAGTACTAAATTAAGTTCTAAAAAGAGCAGCATATCTATCGGCATTATCTACAGCTCACAAACCAATTATTAAGACCATAGTTGTTCTAAGAGATTTAAATTCAGACAGAGTTTTCTTCAAAAAAGCTTCAGATCTCTTGATGGCGATATAAGAAGGGACATCAACCTGCTGAAAAATTTAATCTTAGGTGTACTTTAGGCACAAGTCAATACACGGGGTCATAAAATAACCAAAATGCATCGATACCTTGTCAAATTCCCACGATATAGTATAATGAGCTCAGTTCGTCCATTATTGATGCCTCTTCATACCATTAATAATACAATATCATTACTGATCCTTATTCAAAATAACCATATTGTTCTAAAGACTTCTGTAGAATTGAATACTTCCATTTTGATCAAATAATCTAAAATGCGACTCGTTTAAGAAATAATACTCGGTTCTGTTTTTATGTTCGCTGCAAAATGCTAGATGATTTTTAAAGTGTTGTCTTGTGAATTCTGGTACCCTTTTCATTTGTATATTGTATATTGTATTTTTTTTGTTAAAATAAAGGTATAAATACAACAGTAGATATAATTAATTCATATCAACCTAAACTACGATTTTCACATACTTATGTTTATCCAATTTTGACACATTAAAATGACTTTATCAATTCCATAACAACAATAACAAATAAAGTTTTATTCACTAGCAACTAAAAGAGTGAGTTAAAATTTTTTTAAGTCACTAGTGACTTAAAAAACTTTTAAGTCACTATAAGTTAATCTAATAATGTACCTATATTACTGTCGACAGCCAAATGTGGAAGTCGCTATTTAGGTATCGATATTAGCACTGTTTAGGCATGTGTGCATATATTATGTAAAGCCAATATAATAAACAATGGAATCAGTCTAAAATTTTTATTATAAAAATAAACTTGTAACAATAATTATGGAAACAATGAAAACAATAATACTTAATGGAAACTACAATGGAAACTATCTTTGCATAATTATTTTCTATAATCAAAATAAAAGTTACAGTTATTTAAATTATTAAACTGGAGCTTCATTTTGTTGTTTAATGGAATAGTTAGTTGCTCTGAAACATTAGAAACTACGTTTGAATGGATGGGTCCATTGTTAGAATTGATGGATGGGTTCATTGTTTAAATTAAAAATTTGTAATGTATGCTCCGATATATTATATTTGTTATTGGCTACTGTCCCAGCTTTTTCAGGTGCACCTACTGCAACTTCATTACCCAATATTTTTTTGAAATTTCTATTTTATTTCTTATAAACTCTTCAACATATCCTTTTGCAACTGAGTTAAAACGCCATCTTCCATGTCTTTTTAATATCGATAAATCGGCACCTGCTTCCGCCAGCAAAGAGGCAGAGGATCGTCTAAAACTATGTCCAGTATAGTCTCCCGCATTTTCTAAGCCAAGAAACTCTGCTATCGAGGCATATTGGAAAATGTGTTGAAACCAGAGATAACAGGAGATGTAGTTACTTACAAATATCGTGCTGTCGTGAATAAGACATATTCTAAGGGACACACTAGGGTATAATATCAGCTGTTGTCATATGCCTATTTCATTATTCTCGTTTTTTTTTACACAATTATTTACATATATTAAAAAAGCTAAAATAATTCAACCTATTTTACTGCAACTGAACCCAAAAAATGTTGAATCATTTGTTATATCAAATTTAACTAAATTAGATATAATTTCACTAAATTAGATGTAATTATTTTCAATAAATTCCAAAACTTGTTAGTGGTATATTAAATATCAAGTATTTTTTACGAGATGTGGCAACAGCTAGTATTTTGTAGGCGGGGCATATTACGTTGTTTATTGTGAGCTTAGACAACGGAATATAAAATATTCATTCATAATTCCATCAATTTGTTTTGACAGTTGGCGTTGTAGAGATTGTTTAGTGTTATTGTTCATCGGATTTTCTCAGTTTTTTCTTGTGAAAATGATTTCCCATTATTTTGTTAACATACAAACTTTAAAAATGGTGCAAAATTTGTAAAAAACAAGACAAATTGGACCCAAATTCTTCGTTTCATATGTAAGTATTTATAGGTTAGAATTTACTTATCATAGACGTACCAATTACGAAAAGTATCTTATATATTTTTAAATTATTAGTATTATTAATGTTTTGAATTAACCATGGTTGTTCATTAGCCTTAACAAAACAGGAGAAGATGCGAAATTCTAAAATTGGTACTGGGAATATTCCTAAAAATCTCAAAGTACCTAGTTAATCTTATGTAAAAATCGAATTTGTGTAAAAATTCTGCATTTTTTATTAAATCTCTTTAAAACGGGTTTTAAAATGATTCAATTTAATTGAAAAAAGTTTCATAGGTAATGTTATTTGGCAAAACTTTTGTATTTAGTACCTAGGCATGTCAAAAAATTATTGTTATTTCACTGTACAAAAAAATCTTGAGAAATCTACAATCGACTTTGATTAAAGGTTCGCGTTTCCATGGATAAAATTTTTACCAAAACAGCAGAAAGCATGCAATATTTTATCACAAAATTAAAAAAAAAATTTCGTACCTACTAATAATTTAGTACATTAGGATCAATTAAATAAATAAATCACATTAAGAAGCAAAAATTGTAAATATACCGGGTGTTTAAATTAAAGTGTTACAGTTAAATACCGCCGAAAATATGTATCTTAGAAAAAAAGTTTCAGACAAAAGTTTTATAGTTTTTTGAGGGAAACATTTTGGCTAATTTCATTTTTTTATAGCTGACCATATTATGGCCATATCGAGATGGACTTTGTTTATTAAATTGGAACTCCATTATTTTTTTTTTTCATATTCTTAAAGTACATAAAAAAATAAGAAACTTTTGATGGAAATATTTTTTTTGTTCGACTTTTACTTTTTGAGTAACAGTTACTTGAAAATTTTGCTGGACGAAAAAAAAGTTGACCATATTATGGTTAGCTATAAAAAACGATTTTAGCCAAAACTTTTTCCCCACAAAACTATAATACTTTCGTCTAATACGTTTCTTTTATAATAGGCGGTCTTTAGCTGTAACACTTTAATTTGAACACCCGGTATATTTTAGTTCTTTGAAATCCCTTGTTTCAGCGGATAAACATTATTCTATCAAAACAGCAAAAATAATATTTAGCACTTAATTTTAAATAGGTACAATTTTTTTTTTAGAAATAATTCAGAACATTACTGTCAATTTCATAAATAAAAAAAAAATTAGGAATAAATATTTTACTTGTAATTTTTAGCTATTGCATTCAGGTAGAATTTTCATGAACTATTTTGATAAACACTTAAAACCCAATTTAAAAGAAATACTCTCTTAAAACTATAATCTATGTATTTATAAAGATTATTTACATATGTCCATAAATACATATTGATTACCTACCTGTTTAGAATTCTATTTTTGTTTTGATATAGAAAATAGGATTAAAACAATTCCAGGAAATATGATATAAATTGTTTATTTATAAATAAGGGATTGATTGATTCATTGGAAATACCAACAGTTTACACATTGAGGCAGATAGTTTTGAACATGGATTTTAAAAGAATATTTACATTATTATTTTCTTTGAGTTTTATAGTGTGACGCCTCTTAGTTTTATGTAAAAAAAATATTTACTATTTATCTATTCGACACAAAAATAACTCATTTTAATGTATATTTAATCTCAATAATTGAATATACTGACGATTAGTTTGACACAATTGTCACTTATTTAACATTTTAAAAAGAATAGTATTGGGTGACCAAAATATGAACTACCTAGAATAGATATGAAATATATCCGTTTAAATGAATGCAATAGCATACTTTTTCGTTTTGTATTCTGTACGTAGATAAGCTAATATCCATGTGGACTAAAAAAAATTATTGTTTGATCTAAGAACAAACCCTGGATATTTAGAACCAGTGACTTTTATAAATTAGCGACAGCAAATTTTATAGAAATAGTATTATTTTATTTATTATCGTATATTTTTTAATTAGCTTCAATTTTTTTATTTAGATAACTTTTGTACGGCCCGATTAAACTCTGGTGCATATTAGAAATATATACAAATTTCTATCATCTGTAAAAAAAGATGCCTTTAAAAGTCTTCTAAATTTATATATCGTTAATGAATTAAAAACTCAACGAATTTTGCAGAAAACATATTTGTACTACTGCTCAATATATCTATATTAAAATACAAAAATTTTTACGGGGTTAAAAAAACATATATTTTTAAATAATTTAATTTATCCCGTTCCTGGGGTACGCCAATGCAATTTATTTAAACTCCGCTGCGACTAACAAACGTGTACGGCCTTCAGTCCTGCAGTATATCCCCTCCCTTACCTCACACATCACGTCTTTCCTCTCCTGATCGCCAAATTGACTAATTTGATGTTGGCATCATAGATATTCTATTTTATGAATGAGTAGTTATATCTCCTGTTATCTCTGGTTGAAACCTACAGGCTGTACCGTGCATTGTTCATTTTTATAGTTTAGGAATAGTCGTGTATGTGGTATATTTTGCGGGCGCAATTTCTTATATTTCTGAAACACATCAATTGGATTGATATTATTGCTTCCATTGACAACAGTGAATATTCTTTCTTTGTAAGTTTTAGTGTCGGGAATTTTCACTACTAATACACTTCCTCTGTCGTCAACATTATTAGTAGACATCGCTACCAGTTCGCAAATTCTGCAGCCTCCTGAAACTCCCATTATCAAAGCTACTTTAAGCAGTAAATACTTGTCATCAGGAGCAGTATCTAAAAATTTTTCGACATTTTCTCTGCTAAATACATTTGATTTCTTTGGACTCTATCCCACTGATTCGTTCTTTAAAAATGCTTTCACTTGGTGAAATCTGAGAAAGTAACCTTTTATTAACTCAAACGTCTATTTTTTAATATAATTTAAAAACCTACTTACTTATGTCCACATTTTCTTTAACGGACAACATCTTCTTAAGTTGCGAATAATAAGATCATAATGACGAAGACTTCACATTTTTTGATTTTTCAGATATGTATGCCATTATTATCTTCTCGTTAATTCCTTTAACCTGCTTTTTGTTTCGCCATTAGCAAAAAAGCATATTCTCCTTCTCGTACAATGATTTAGATTTATTGGGTACTATTTTTGCTAAAGCCTCATTTGCTGCATTTAACACTTCTTTTGGAACAAGTTCTTCGTTCACAAAATCTAAAATATCCATTTTTACGAAATTTTAAACAAAAATTAACTCTTTTGCCGATGTTTTATATCGTAGATTTTAGTCAATAACAGTAATATTCAACTAACTATGAACAAAGTCTAAATAAACAAGCCCTGACAACGCCTAACAACCAGACTTAATATAAGTTGCATCGAATACTTGTCAATTACATTGCCATAAATGGTTGTTAAATACAAAATTAAATTTAAAAAACACCTATATTTTGATCTAAAAATGTCAAAATTGGATAAAATATTGTATACGCCTCGTGAGTTAATTAATTTTTATTCGCTCGGAAGAAATTAAGATCGCTCGCCTAGCGGCTCGCAATCTAATTTCTTCTCTACACTTGGTGTATAAATATCTATTATCACTATCCCCGTTTCTTTAGTTTAAATTTCATTAAATTAAAACCATACATATTTAAAATTGAATGCAAAAAATAATGCTCAATATCAACAGTGATACACACGATACAGAAGTCACTCCAACCAAACGTATCACATATAAAAATTCTGAAATTTGGATTGCGAGCCAACGTGTTAAGAGCAATCGTCACAGCATCAAGTTTTACTCATTCTCAAACTAACAGATGTTAACTTTTATGATATTTCAAATCTCGTAATATGTGAGTCTACAGAATTCTAAATATATATATATATATATATATATATATATATAGGCCTTGGTGGCATCCCTCCATGTTAAAATTGCGTCTGCCGTGGCATTTACGTCCTCGTGGCATCCGATATACAGATATTCATCGCAAATGAAAGGATCCCACCCCTACTAACTCTCAGAAAAATATTGGCGGGATGCCAAAACAGCCTATTTTTGTATGTTTTTAAACATGGTAGTTTGAGCAATGACCGCAACTGCCGCCACTTTCGTGTGCTGTATATTCTGACATATATTTAAAAGTGGTAATGACATCCAATGATATACATATTCATTTTGAGTATCTGGTGGCCTCTGTATATTCCGTTTTCGGTTTGATGGCATCCATTTCGTTGTTGCCAGATCTTATATTGGTTTATAACTCAGCCTTTTCATTTTTATAGATTTTGTTTCATACTTTCACCAGGATAAGGCGCCCTTGTGATTTACTTCCGAGAAAATAACATGTGTTTTTAAAGCTATTTTTATTATATCTTTTGAAATATACTGGTTAAATTAGGTACACTTATTCTGTCACTTTTTAAACTGTAATCTGTGAGGAACAGTTTTGTTTTGTATAAAAATTTGCACAGATTTGTCTGCCAATGTTTATCAAATTAAAACGCTTTTAATCGTATGAGTCATAAGCTAGGAGAAATTAGCGGACAAACTGGGCGGTGATGCTTGAAAATTTCGATATTGTTATTTGATGAAATCTTTATTTAAGATGGACTTTAGTGTCATGAAAGTTAAAAAATAAATAAAACTTATTATTTTTATTGAAAAAATCATTAATTCAATTTAAAATATTATTTAAAACAAAATATAATTTTTATACCAAATATTCAATAGGTTTTTGATAACCGATTAAACGAAACATTAAGACTAACTTATGATTCAAAATATATATATTTTTCTTTTAAAGTCAGGTTTTTTTGCCGCCAAACAACTATGGGAGCAAAGAGGGGAAAAACACATTTAGCTCAAGATTACAAATACAATTCTTATACTACCAATTCAGTACACTACATTCAATCAATTAAATCAAAATCATTAAATAGCAAGAACTCCAACATATAGTGTTTAGGTCTTTAAAGTCATTCGTATCCGCCGATAAATATTATTCCATCAACTTTCCGTTTTAATTAACTTATTACCTGGAACATTACGTAGTAAGTCCGATTTTTCTGCCTAGGCAGTAAAAATACATCTTTTTAAGTCTTTAAAGTGTCAATTAAAAGCCGCTTTGGGTACAAGAAACCAAGTTTTTTTTAAATATTCGAAAAATGACTAACTTTTAGTATCTATACAAACGACGTGGAATCATTAGTTTTTCTACGAATTCCTTTCAAAACTAAACATATTTACATGTTTTCTTTTCGTTACACCTAACAAATAATGAAACACATCAGACTTTCTTTGTGAAAAACAATTATATTTTGTAAAAAAAATATACCTCTATCGCGAGATATAGCGGTAAGTTACAAAATTAAACATATTTTATTCCAACGATTTTGTTGAAAAATCTAGAAATTGTTCAGGTAAACAGTTCCCGAGGTAAGGCCAAACTTTATTCTCGTGTGTTATTTAGAAAAAATGTTTTTTTTATTCCATTCTATGATTACCAGTTAACACAAACTTTTTCATGAATTTAAATAATTTTTCAAAAAAATCAAAGAAGCGACATATACTTTCCATTTATACAAGGTTCTCCAAGAAAGTGATACATATCAAAGTTTTCCTAAATGGGACACCTTTGTATTTCATATATTTGAATTTTCCTTGCCTATTTTATTATAACAATAAAATAGTCTGAGATTATACAGGGTATTTCACACGCTATAACCAGTTTTATATAAAAATCGTACTGACTTCAAAGACGTGTATAGTGCAAAATAAACGTTTGAAAACTATTTTTGTGAAGTAAAAGGTTTTCATTATTAGTCAAAATTGTTTACCGATCTACTACTTTTTTAATTTTAAACAAATCTGTACGTCAATACAAAAAATTTAGTAACTATTTCTATTTGGGACAAATCTATGAAATTCTTTTAATATTATTTTTATTTTAAACAACATTTTTAATAAATACATGTTAAATTGTCATTTGTTTTATTAGACAGAAAAGCACAATATTTATTGTCGGGGCTGGTGTTTCATAGGCGAAGCATAGCTAAGACTATGAAACCAGCCATTCGGAGAAAAATTGATATGTTCCACACAGCTTGGCTTCGGCTATGAAACACTAGCCACGGCATTCAATCTTGTGCTTTTCTGGCTAATAAAACAAATTACATTTTTACATGTATTTATTTAAAATAAGAATAATAATATACGAATTCAATAGATTTGTCCCAAATAGAAATAGTTACTAATTAGAAACTAATAAATTGTAATAATATTTTACCAAATATTTACATTATTATACTCTTCACACAGTAGTTGGTGAAGAGTATTACTTTTGTCCGTCTGTCTGTCCGTCAGATGTCACGTTTTTTGTCCGCACGATAACTCAAAAACAAAACATCATATCTTCTTGAAATTTATAGGAAAAATCAAACTCTATAAGAGGACGAAGCCTATTCATTTTGAAAAAAATCGGAATAAAAATGGGGACTTTAAGAGGGGGTTGAAACTTATCATAAACGAAAACTAATATCAACTTGAAATTTTTAGGAAAAATGAAGTTTTATGAGAGGACGAGACCTAATAATTTAAAAAAAATCTAATTAAGAATAGGAGGTTATAGGGGGGTTAAAACTTAAAAAAATCATAATTTAAAAACGAAATATGATATAAATTTGAAATTTTCAGAAAAAATCAAGTCCTATAAGGGGATAAAGTCTACTAAATTAAAAAAAAAAAAAAAAAAAAAACAATAAAAGTAGAGGTTTAAGCGGGGTTTAAATGTAAAAAAATAATTCTAAAACGAAATATGATACCAACTTGAAATAAAAAAAAAAAATCAAGCTCTATCAGATGACGAAATCTCCTAATTTTAAATAAATCCGATTAAAAATAGGGAGATTAATGGGGGGTTGAAACTTTAAAAAATCATAAATCAAACCGAAACATTATATCAACTTGAAATTTTCAGGAAAAATCAAGTCCTATTAGAGAACGAAGCCTATTAAATTTTAAAAACATCTGAATAACAGTAGGGGGTTAAGGTAGGTTAAAATTAAAAAAAAAATCATTCATCTAAGAGAAGTATTATATCAGCTTGAAATGTTTAATAAAAATCAAGCTCTATAAGGAGATGAAGCCTATTTATTACTAAAAGAAAATAATCTAAATAAAAATTGGGAGGTTAAGTGGGTTAAAATATTTAAAAAATCGAAAACGAAAAATTATTTTTACTTGAAATCATTGGAAAAAGTTAGCTTTATAGGGAGATAAAGCCTATTTATCCCCAAAAAAATATTTATAAAAAAATCGCTGGTTAAGCAGAGGGTCTTTTAAACTGTGAAGAGTATAAAATAGAATGCCAAGCATTATATGTCCTCATTCTAATTTTAAAATTGCTTTATTGCTCTTTATTTTATGTATTCGATAAAATTTTTGTCTCAATAAAAACATTTTTACTTTTATTCGCTGAAAAATATATTTTAAAATAAGAACAATAATATATACGAATCCAATAAACACATTTGTCACAAATAGGTAGTTACTAGTTAGTACTTTATAAATTTTAATAATATTTAACCATTTATTTGAAATTTTCATTTTACATTTTTTTATTACTATTTCTTATGTATTTATTTGAATTGTCGTTTCAATAAAAACATTTTAGACATATTTAAAAAAAAATCTTTTAAAATAATAATATTTTTATGATTCCAATAAACACATTTTTCCTAAATAGTTATTAAATTTTAAGGATATTTAAAAAAAAAATTTAATCAATAAATTACAGCTAGTGAAATTCTAATCACTAATTAACACACAGTCTATTTCCAGTCAACCAGTGACCAATTAAAATTAAACTATTTTGTGACTTATCTTTTTTATCATTTAGATTTAAAAATCTCCCAAAATTATTAGTTTTAGGTATAGACAATGCTTGACTCAAATTGAACTTTAAGAAACGTTCTTTTAAATGGTGATATAATATACAATTAAAAAAAAAATGGGAAAATTATGTATTTCAGTATTGACGTACCCTATAAAGATTTGTTTAAAATTAAAAAAGGAGTGCATCGGTAAACATAATAATGAAAACCTTTTATTCCAAAAAAATGGTTTTCAAATGTTTCTTTTGCACTATACACGTTTTTGAAATCAGTACGATTTTTATATAAAACTGGTTATAGCGTGTGAAATACTGCATACTCTCAGACTATTTTATTGTTATAATGAGAAAAGCAAGGAAAATTCAAATATTACATGAAATACAAGGTGTCCCATTTAGGAAAACTTTGATATTGTATCACTTTTTTAGAGAACCTTGTATAAATTAGAAAGTATATGTTGCTTCTTTGATTTTTTAAAAAACTATTTAAATTCTTGATAAAGTTTTAATCTCAAATTTAACATGCTTTTTAACTGGTAGTCATAGAATGAAATAAAAGAAAACATTTTTTAAATAACACACGAGAGTAATGTTTGGTCTTATGAACAAAGAAAATCTCACCCTTTCAGTCTAGGAAGACAAAAGACAACATCTTGACCAGCATTATGATATGTAATGGCTTTAAGGTTTTGATTTTATAACTCAAAGAATAGTTTAAAAATTATGCGGTGGCAGTAGAATCCAGCGACCCCTTGAACCCAAGGTAAGCTGACCCGAATATCTCGATGCGTTGTCGAATTTTCCATTACTTACTTAATAATAAACAAATAAATAACGATAAAATATCAAAATCAAAATTCTTTCAACACAACGAGGTATTCACGTCTTACAAGCAAAAAGCCACTTACCTCTAATTCAAACGGCCTCTGGGCACCACTGCCAGTTTCATCCGATCTATCATCGACGGTAAACCCACAATTCAAAAATCCATGGTAAGAGGGGTTTTTGAATTAAGAAAGACAATTGTATTTTTGGCTCTGTCTACTGTGACGAATAACGTTAGAACGTTACACACTATCTCATTGAGATTAATTAATCGGCTAGATAAAGAGTTGAAAAATGCATCATCACACATGCAATACACCGCATACCTATGTTATATGTATATCTTAATATATTGTGATAATTATTGTTCTGTTAATGATGTGTTGATTTTTATATTGTTAACAAACGTGACTGTCCAATGTTGGACTTACTGATATTTAATATTAATAAAGAGGAAGAACCAGAGCGACAACAATAGGGATGACACGGGACCTAAATAAATGGAATAATTGGAAAACTTATTAAAAGAAAATAAGAAAGAGCATAAAGGATACATAATAAGGATGACACCGGACCCAAAGCAATAGGAGAATTGGATTAAAGTAAGAAATGACTTAAAACTCGACACTCCAAAAGGCATAAGGATTTTTAGAAGACTACTTTAAAGGTGTACATGAGATTAAGCAATTAAAGTACGCATTAATTGAAATAAAATACAATTTCGGTTTCCAGTTTTAAAATTCGATTACGTACCTCATTTGATTTTTTTTTGTCGATTTATTAAATAAAAAACCGCACAACTTTACGTTATTATAAATGAGTCACTATTTCCTGAAAAATATTTCTCTCGTATGGAAATTCTGTAATTTTATTATTTAATTTTGTACTTCATACGCGGCCATTTTCACGTTGTATAAAGCAATGTAATAAAAAAGGAAATGAAAGAATGATTATCGTTTCAGAGATAAAATTTTTCGGTTTAGTTCGTTTGCATATCAAAGTCTTTTAGTGATATAGTGTGAATATAATGCGGTTGAAATGTACATTGGGGATTTTTTACGTGTTTTTGTTTAGTTTTTTTTTTTTTTTTTTTTTCAGGCAAGATAGTGCAAAAAAAGAATTCACAGAAATCAAAGAAATGCTATTAATATACCAAGTCCTCATAATTGATAAATACATTGGGACAGAAGTATAGTTTAATCCTTAATATGTTTGATCGAAAAAACAACTAATAGAAAAGAAAAATGATCGAAAAGAAAATTAATAGAAAAATTGCTCGAAAAGTAAGTAATAGAATAAAAAGTCGTAAATGGCATAAACAAAATAAATAAATTTTATAATAAGTGTTTTAAAATCGAGGAATAGGTAAGCTCTTGCATTTCAAAATCTTACCGAGAAATTTATATTATCTGCAAACTGAGATTAAGTGTTATAATAATAGTTTGTGCAACAAGAGTGGATATGGACAATCCACTTGAGTTGTACAGTATATTTTGTCTAAGAAGAAAATATACAAATTTAAAAAAAAATAGGTTATTGGCAAAATAACAAATTTTAAAATAATTTATGACCTTTACTAATTTATAAAATAAAATAAATATAAATAAAAAGATTTAATATAATAAGTTCCCAACCCTGACTTAAACTCAGATCTCTCGCGTGGAAGGCAGGTGCCATGACTCACCTCCACCACCGCATTTAGGATTTTAGTTTTAATACTCGTATTTAAATTAGTTTCTTATATGGGAGAGCCCTTTAATAAGAGACAATCTAGGTACTAAGAGACGTGACATTGCAATTTAGTAAAATTGGACTCCTAATATTTAGATAGTATATTGATGTATATTAATTAAAGGAGAATTTTGTAAAATAATTTTTTTTTCTTATATTTTTTTCTTATTACCGATGTTTTGTAATAAGAGACAAAGAATATATTTCCTATACCATCAACACTAGAAGGTTCTCAATATAATAATAGACAGTTTATAAAGTTATATAGTACCCAAAAATATTTATCTTTTTAACTATAAATACAAAAAATATTGTATGATATAAAATTTGGTGTGAAAAAACCCTAACCAAAAATTCAAATTAAAAATTTGCAAATAAAATGAACATTTTGTTTTATTAAAAGAAATTGCATAAAAGGTCCAATAAATAGTTTAAAAAAAATAACAATACAAAAAGTCTTAAATTTTTGCTAAAAAATGTTTAAACTTCGTTTTTAATCAAGATAATTCATGTCTTGTAATAACGAACGGAGCTGCACCACGAAAATCAAGTGTACCATAAAATATGAAATCATTTTCAACTGTAGATTTATCCTTATTTTTTGGCAATGAAAATGTGTATTTTAAGACAAACTGTAGACAATTCAGTTCAGTAATATGTTCTTCTTGAAGTTGCGTTACCTGCCCGATACACCAATCATTATCATAATAAACAGCATAAAAATGATCTTGTTTATTATCAATTTTTTTATAGTTTCATCATTTGATTTAAAATTAATATCCTCGCTTCCAATATCACTTTCTAAAATTTTCTCAGGATTTATATTTTCGTCATCTTCGGAATATGGTTGTTTTTATGTTGTTTTTTCTTAGTTTTAGGTACAGTTTTTGTGGTAGTATTTGTCTGGGTTTTTTTATTGGTTTTGCTTTCTTGTCCAATTTTGGCCGTGGCTGATTTGAGTCCTTTTATCTTTCAGTTTTGATAATGCCTGCTTGGATGTAAGAATATTACCAATTTTGTCAGTTAGTTTGACCCTTTAAAAGCAACATTTTTGTCAAATTTTGGAAGAGATTGTGTTTAATAAAATTGTTAAAGGGCTTTACTTAGACTAAGATTTTTAGATGTGTTAGCTTTGTTTATGTTCGGTGTCTCGCTTACAATAAGGGAATTATGATGTTCTTGTTTGGCTTCAGAAACTGAAGATCACTGATCATTAGTTAAATACGTTGATGATTGATTTTAGAATGAAACTGCTTTAAGCTATGCTAACGTTTCTTCTTAAGAGGTAGTCAATGACAAGACAACACTGTAGTATTTTTTTTACCAGACCCAACAATATTTTTGGAAACTCTTTTAAATCCTTTAGGTGTCACTAATTTGACGTCTTTTAGATAGTGACTAAAATCAAATTTATCCCAGTTTAAGATTAGTTTGATATCTTCCGATGTAATTTTCTCTTGTTTTAATAACTTTTTTAAATTTTTTTACCAATCCAATATTGTATCTTGATTAGAACCTCAAATTCCCTGTTGCCTCAATAGTTCACCTTTTCTAATCGATAACTGTGGATGCCTCTCATAAAAATGTTTAAACCATACATCTCAAGGACCTTTTTCACCCCATTTTGTTTTCATGTTTGTATCATTTACAAATTGGGTAACAAACTGAAGTGTTTCAAGCTTGGTAAAACCATATTTTAAAGTCTCAAACTGTTTCAGAAACAAGGCAAGAGTATTTTTATCAGTTTAGGATAAGTCTGACTTTCTACCACTCCCAATAATGTAATGTTTTGTGTAATGTAATGCTTTCTTAATCCCAATGTTGATTTAGGCATACTATAGCTTAACGCCGCTGATCCCAATGAATAACCCTAATATTTAACAGCATCTATTGCTAATTCCATTGTCTCGGTAAGATATGCTCATCGCTTTTTGTCTGATTTTCGTATTCAGGGTATTTTAATACTGAAATAAAATTTTTCTTAAATCCACTATTACTCGTCTACTGTTATTAAGTAAATTTAAAAAATCTGTTGTAATAAGAGACACTAATTATCCAAGGTAGTATAAAGCTAGTCGGAATTAATTGTGAATTATGAGCTTATAACCTCAAAATGCATTCTTTGAAAACACGGCTCATAGATAACACGGTAGCCTCTTCAGTCCGTTGCTAAGGAAGGATGTGACGTCACGGACTGAAAAATCGAGCAGACAAAAAGTACTGAAAGGAGTGAAAATTCCATTTGCTCAAGAGGCCAAATACTTGGAAGTCATCTTTGACCACAGGTTAACATGGAATCAACACTTGCACAATGTCACCCCAAAAGAGCACAACATCCTTCAACTTATGTCGAAGGTTGTGTGGAAAAAATTGGGGACTACAACCGAAAGTGTCCCTATGGTTATATACGGTTTGAACATTAGTTTTTTTAAACATCTAATATTTTAATAAAATTTAGTGGTGTTCATATTTTTATTTATGGACTATATACCTGTGTTGGAGTTTTAATAAAATCGGTATTTTGATTTTTGAAAGACAAATTTCAAATGAATTACTTTTTATTTGAATTATAGAGAGAAATATTATTATTTGAATAATTTATTTTAAACAGTTTGGATTAGGGTACGGCCTCCGATTTGAACTTGGATCACACTTTATTTATATCTGGAACAATTATGAAATTTTGGCAAGCCGGGAGCGAGTCGCAGTTTTGCTGTTGGCAAACAATTTTTACTTTTTATACAAAAAAAATTGTTAGAAGAAATAAAACGACTGATCCTAAACTAAAATTAAAGGCTAATGGTAAGATTTTAGGGTAATTTTTCTGCAAATATCATTCACTGTTATTAAATTAATTGCAGCTTTGTCCACCTTACATTTAAAAGCAGATGAGATGGTTTCTTACAAAAAGTTGGGGATTTTAACTTTACAAAAGTGCGCTACTAAAATAAATCTAAGATAATAATTTTATTTTCCAGCATGATAATAGCTCAGTACTCACCGCTGACCGTGTACGTGATTACCTTATTGAAATAAATATTGATTCATGCCAAAGGGCTATAAAAGTCTAGATATGAATCCAATCGAGAACATTTGGGGACGTGATAAAAAAATTACAAAAATTATACTCCCCAAGACAGAGAACATTTATGAAACTTTATTGTAGAAACCTGAGAAAGCTTGGCAGAAGATAAACATTTATCAATAATTAGAACAATACAAGAAATCATAAATATTAATGGAGATATTTATTTCATCTGTTTTGAATTGTGATATGTATTTAAATTTCACATTTAATCATTTTAAATTAAAGTTACTTTTTTTGCATTATTGGCGCAATAAATTTATAATTTTTCCATTGCATTTTATTTATTGCTTTACAAAATTTGTTTGTATCATTACACTCACTAATATTTTAGTTGTGTTAGCAACGTTGTCCTAGAAATTATAACCTATAAAGTAGTTTAACACTGACACATTTAAAAAATTAATTTACACCGACTTTCTTGAAATAATCACTACTAACTGCGGTGGGTCTCACCTGACTGCAGATATCGATACACAATAAGTGAACCTGCTAAGCCGAGCCCCTGCCCCTCTCCGTAAATAATTAAATTAATTTTATATATTTATCTTATCATAGTAACAAAAAGATTTTTTGTTTAAATCATAATGATCAGATTAACTCAAAATCAACATTTTTTTATCTTAGTATTTTTATAGTAATAATAAAGTAATTATCCAAAATAATTCATAATAAATTAGAAAGTATTTTTGAACACACGCCGCCACTGATTTAATTGTCACATCAGCGCCCTTAGGGTTGTTGATCACATGTCCGTTCTGAAATCACTAGGGATTTCTCAAAAGAAACCTACTCTACAAATTTATTTTACTGTCACTAACATTTGGAGACCCCGTTCTCTCTTCGGGATAAAATGTATGTTGGAAGGATATTTTCGGAAGAGTTCCAAGTGCCATCTCGTAATAATCCTATCTGTTAAAATGTTAGTTTACTGTCTGCTTCTCGAAAAACAGTTATGTTTTGCTCTGTTTTATTTTATCAATAGACTGTTCTGAAATATTCGTTTACCGATATAAAAAATGTCTTTTTAATAAAAATTATAAAAAGAAATAACTTTAAATTTCAATTAATTGTATATACTTCTTAAATACTAAAATAAACTTATTTCGACAATATAATGATTTAAAAAAATGTCCTATATGGGTTAAAAACCATGCTAGGATAAAAGCCTGCCTTCTTGCTTTGCGCAGATTATTAAAGTTAAGTAAATTATAGCCCAAATTCCCTACAATATCCAAAATTTATTATACGAAGAGTATCAAAATGAGAGAGATACATACATGGATAATCGCTTCACGTATTTTAAGATGGATTTTACACGTGACAAACATAAGGACCACGGTATTAAGAAAATTATCAAACGGTGAGAAAATTACAAAGGACTGATGTACCAAGAGCTACCGATATGAGGAAAACTATATACAGGGTATACCAGACTGATTCATCCAGGCTTTATCTCATAAACGAATAGAGATATGTAATCGCACCTTTTCTAACACATATCGTAAATTGTTGTTTAGAACGTGGTTATTTCCCTGATATTTGGATACTCGCTCTAGTGAAACCCTTACCTAAAATTCGAAATCCTGAAAGTTTTAGCGATCTACGTCCTATAAGTATTCTTCCAAACTTCTCAAAAATTCTTGAAAAAACTATTAGTAAGCAAGTGTACGAGTATATTTTTACAAATGGTATTATTGGTAATACTCAGTCTGGCTTCAGAAAGGGATTTAGTACAACTACCCTTTTATTAAATGTCAGTGACCACATAATAAAATCCCTTGATGAAAAGCTGACTACAGAATTAACACAATTAGACCTTTCGAAAGCATTTAATACTCTTGACCACTACTTATTGTGCGATAAACTAAACTATTATGGTTTTGATGATACTTCCTTGAGATTCTTCAAATTTTAGTTAAGTAATCGACATTAAAAAGTAGTTCTAGATAATAGTTCATCAAATTTTTCATGTGTAACTTTTGGAGTTCTTCAAGGCTCTGTACTGGGTCCCTTACTTTTTCTAATTTACACTGCCAACATAAATTCATTTCTAAATTACGTTAAAATTCAAACTTTTGCCGATGACACTCAACCATACTGCTCATTTGATCTAAAAAACTTCACTAGTATTTCTGACCACATAAACAGAGACTTAAACGAAGTGGTCAAGTATTTTAAAGCTCACAATCTAAAACTAAATGGTAATAAGTGCTCTGTAATGTTCTTCCATCAAAAAACTGCCAATGCAAGTTGCTTAAAAAATATCAAACTGGTCATAGTAAACCAACCTTTGAAAGTTGTTAGTAGCGTCAAAAGTCTTGGCATTATTTTTGATTGCAAATTACGTTTTGAAGGGCATATTTCATTGTTGGTAAAGAAATCTTATTTAGTTCTTCGTCAATTATACAGGAACCGAAAAATTTTCAGTTTTCCCTTGCGGAAACTTCTATGTGAGAGTTTAGTTTTATCGATTATAAATTATGGCTTGGTTTTATTTTATCTTTATTTAGATCAATTTACGAATTATAGGTTACAAAAAATCCAAAACTCATGTTGCAGATTTATTTTTGGATTAAAAAAGTACGATAGAGTTTCGTCTAAAATAAAACAATTAGAATGGCTCAAAATAGAAAATTTATTCAAAATACAAATGTCTGCTTTAATCTTTTGCATTTTGTCGACTTCTCAACCTGCGTATTTAAAGGACAAATTACTATATCGAGGTGATGTACATAATGTAAACTTAAGATATCCAAACACTCTAACACTACCCAGATTCAATCTTACCATGTTTCACCTTTGTTTTACTTACAATGCTGTCAACCTTTACAATACTGTTCTATTGGAAATAAGGACGCATTCTTTGAAACATTTTAAAAGACGCTTAAAATTTAGTTTATTAGCTAATTAATGAGGGCATTGCATTATGATTACTACCTTATACTTTTATTTTTATTACCAATTCTTAAATTTATTTTTAATACTTTTTTTGTATTAAATTGCTATTGTTCTATATAAAATCAGTTCTGTAAATCAATTTTTATGTCTTCTAAATATTATTTTGTTTGTAAACAAATTAATTACTGTAAGGTTAAGTGGAGTAGCTTAGCTAGACTTTGCCTCTATATGTATATACAGAGAGGCCCAAAAGTCTGGAAACGGCCAATTATCTCGTAAATTGCTAGTCCTAATTGTACAAAATTTGAGGTACACCTATAAGGGGATACGGAGATTCCAGATTTGATATTTGCAATGTTGCCTGATTTGCCGTTTTTCTTAAATTATTAGTCACTTTAATTTTTCAAATTGATCATAATGTATATTAAGTCATTATTGGAATCTCCTATTCAATACAAGTTCAACCCTATGTAACACTTATGATTTTATGTAGTCTAGAAGGTCTTAAATAAATAAAACAGAAGTCTGGCAA
This sequence comes from Psylliodes chrysocephalus, assembly GCA_927349885.1. Classification (NCBI taxonomy): domain Eukaryota; kingdom Metazoa; phylum Arthropoda; class Insecta; order Coleoptera; family Chrysomelidae; genus Psylliodes; species Psylliodes chrysocephalus. Next base: position 45,243,915 of record OV651817.1, read on the forward strand.
CGCCTAATTGTCTCATAAATTTTTTAATACAAACTATTTTCAACAACATTAAAACGTAACAATTGAAAGATTACACCATTTTTAACATAATGGTTACTTTATCAAGTGTTTAAAATGTGCTTCATTTGTGAGTTGACAGTACCCTAATCTATGATTGTTTTATTTATTTAAGACCTTCCAGACTACATAAAATCATGAGTGTTACATATGGTTGAACTCGTATTGAATAGGAGATTCCAATAATGACTTAATATACAGGGTGATCAATTTAAAAAATCAAAGTGACTAATAATATAAGAGAAACGGAAAATTTGGCAACATTGCAAATATCAAATCTGGAATCTCCGTATCCCAAAATAGGTATACCCCAAATTTTGTACAATTAGGACTAGCAATTTACGAGATAATTGGCCGTTTCCAGACTTTTGGGCCACTCCGTATATTTTTTAAATATGGATCTAATAAAACTGCTATTGTCTATTGACGGAGCACTCCGCCTACGGCGTCGGGCTCAAATTTCTTCTTCGTGCGATATAGCCATCACATCCACTCTTGTTGCACAAAGAACTATTTTGCTCTGTTCTCACTACCCAGAATGGATATGAAATATATGTATTCGTTTAGGTGAACGCAATAGTATACTTTTTCGTTTTGTAGTTTGTGCGTAAATTAGCTAATATCCATGTGGGTGTAGAAAAAAAATATGAATGCGAATAGTATTTTAATTTTAGTTGGCTTATAATAATTAGAGTAATTTGGTATGTTTTTGATTTGCTGATTAAGAGAAATAATCGGATATAAATTATTTCATTACCTATACGTTAACAATGGTAAACATTTATTTTCGAAGGTTGTATTAAAGAACGCTGCTCAATCACTATTCCCTCCCGGGAACATGTTTGAGTGCGTACTCCACCTCTTGCTTTCAGTTATACCTATTTGTTTTTGTAATTATGTTTGATAGTCTGTATTCGTGAGGGCAATAAAGTTATTTATTACTATTATTGAATTATGTGACCGATTTCTGCTACAAAGCCATTTTAAAGCCTTTGAATGAACATATTTTTAATGAAACATGATTTTATATTATTTATAAATTCCGAGCGTACAGGGCAAAACTGCACAAACGCTAAAAAATTTAAAATTACGATAGTGGCATCCTTTCGTTGGGATATTTTTCTACAACGAGAATATTTGTGTAATATTTTTTTGTTGCAAAAAAAAACGTTTTAAGTTTGTACAAATGACATCTAAACAGTTTTGGTATTAATTAATAATTGTAAATGTAACTGGTCGTACTAGAAGTAGCTTTTAGGCCATTCACGAAAGGTCAATTGGCGCTAATGTAAAATTTTTGGTTTTATTCGGTTTATCAAGAATGTGCTTTAAAACCAAATTTGAGCCTTTGGATATAATGAAAAATAATAACCTGCATTTTTATTTTGAAAAACATATAAATGATCAATCTACAGAACTTCTTTATGTCATTGACTATGTCAAATATATCAGGGTCACAGTCAAACATTTTGTTTTGTAATGTCTAATTACGTAAAAAACCTTTTATATAAACCGTGGATGAAGGATAAAAACTTTCTTATGTTGTCTATTTGATTATAGCATGTTAAACATGTTTTGTATTGTTGAAACATTTAACATATAATTCCCAGTCCAATTCTGTTCGCTTAGATTTTATCGAGACCATGTGGACACTTACTTTAGAAGACCGACTTCAAAATCGTGCAGATGCCCTTAAAAATTGAGATTTTGATTTTCTCTTAGATTATTAGATCCTTACCAATTGTATAAAAAATTACCCCTGAGGTATCCTCTTTCTACCAAAAAATAATCATAGAAATAGGACAACGTGGTAAAAAAATATCGCTGAAAATACACAGAAATAAAGAGTTTTGATGATTTTCTCATGGACCCCTTTATTGGATTTCGACCAAATTTATATGAGACCACCCCTGAGATACCTACTTTCCAGCAAAAATTAAAGAATCGTTAAAATCTGACAAAGTAGTAAATAATTATTGTTGAATATGCATAAAAAAATGTTTCGACGAATTGAGGTCCTCCTCCTTTTTTGAAGTCGGTTAAAAACGATTGGGCAAGCGACGCTTTCTCAACCCGCGTTTTACTGCTAACGACAATTAGAGCATTATTGACTCTTACCAAAACCATATCGTTCCATCGTCACTGATTCATCCATTCAGCTAGGCGTCATCTCGCAATATTGAATTTATAAAACTAACAGCAGTTTGCAAGAACGATTGTTAACATCTCTCGTTAGCTAATGAACCCATAACTTTATTCACTCCCTAAATTATCTTCTAAATGGTAAATTTGGCAACGGTGCTTTTTCAAATGACAGTATGAAGTAAAGTGTATCGATATCCGAGATACGTCTTTATCAAGAGTTTGTCGGTCCATTTAAGAGAACACTCGGTAGGTGAAGACGAAACATATGTTTTTGCAATGAACTCAAAGTGTGTCATAGGGAATGTCGCTTTGCGTTACAACGCCTGCAAAGAAAGTCGAAATCGGCAAGAGTCGAGAGCGTCGAGACTAGATGAACTTTTAACATGAGAATTGTTTACAAAATATGCTTACACCTATTTGAAAGTACGTAAAGAAAACGAATTTTAAGAAGATTTAACAATATGAATGTGAATTTTACCATGGAAAACAAAGAATTATTCACAAATAGTAAGTACTTTAATTATAAGAAATAATATTTCTTTATTTACAAATAATATTTTTTTGTAGAAAAACCTAATATGCAGTGATAAAACTTTATTAATAATGCAAATGAAAATAACAAATTTTTGGAAACGAAAAAGAACAACATGACAGAATATAAAATAATATTAATTACCCTGTTTTATAATCTAAATTAATAACAAAAACGTGCATTAAAAATCAAATAAAAATTAAAAAGTTAATGGTGTTCTACTTTTTTATTATTAATAAAAAAATATACATTTATAAAAGCTAAAATCCCTGAGCAACATTTATTTTCATTAACTATTTAGATATTAAATTATAAGGGTTTGAATGTGGTTAGTTTAATGAACAATAATAAATATAGGTAAGTACTAAAAGTCACTACTACAAAATGATTTATACTGTTTAAAATGTTTTGGTTTCGGCCCAAGGGGTGTCTTCAGGACTAAATGCAGCTTTTATGTATAAAACTTCTATTAAAAATGGGACAAAGGTATCCATAAGTGTGATGTCTTTAAGATGAGACAAAGGGCGGATTGCCAGAGGGGAAAAGTTTTCTTTTATAAGTCGAGTATGATAGGTATATTACTGGTGGTTAGAGGTGTATTAAGGCTGGTTATATTTAACTTTATCAAAAAAGGGTTGGAACAAGTACCTAAGTATCTTCTGAAAAGGAAGAAAGCGACGAGATAATAACTGAGATTGTGGTACCTGCGAAAGAGGTGAGAATCAAAAATCACCCTCCGTAAACCAGCTGCGTTTTTGTATCCTAACAGACTAAATTAATACCAGTTGGCTAAAAGTAACATTAATAACTTTAGTAGTAACCATAAACTACTGTAACTAAGATATTACATAGAACTAATAGGTACTTAAGGATCTTAAGATGTCATAAAAGTTACTAATTTTCAGTAATTCATTTCTTGTTCTACTAGATTACGTGGGCTACGGATATTATTTAAGGCTTGTTTGTTATTATTCTAAAAGGCAAAATGCTGTTCCAGATTTACCTCAAAATAGCTCCCTCTATATCCTTTTTTATGCTTTTGTCACAATATGTAGACCTTTTTCAAAATTCTGATGTGTATAATTTTTTTTCTAAGCATATATTTCTTTCCTAAGTTGGACATTTTAACAAAAATATAGCTAAATTTTAAAAACATAGGATAGGCAAGAAGAATAATTAGCCTAAAAAAAAAGTTAATTAAATAATGTGGACACCTGCCATCTTTTAAAAATTTAAATTAAAAAAATATATTCGAGGTTTTTTTTATTAATACACATTAACAATTATACACATATGCGTATTTTTATACAATATTTTAAATATTTTGAATTTAATATCAAGGTAGGTATGCATTGCATATTATTATATCTAAGGTAAAAAAGTTGATTTCATAGCAAGTGTTATAAAAAAATGTATCCCAATTTTGAGAACTAAAATCATTGATTTTCTAAAGCAAATTATTGTTACCCTTATGTTTTATGCAACTGGATTATTTTCACAAAAAATTTAATACACACTATTAAAGTCTACCGTCTAGGTAGGTACCATGGGCAGAATAATATTCCAATTTCCAAATTTACTCTACCGTAAATGCACCAGATTTGGAGGTTAACTTATGACTAATGATATATAGTTATATAGATTGCTCATTTATATGTAAATTGGGCATCGAGACAGAATAAAGTAGAGATGACATAAACAATTAGGCATTCCAATGACCGGTCGAAATGGCTCCAGTGGGTAATGACAGTTTAGATATGGCAACCATGTTGTCATGTTGTCATTAACAGGGTCAATGATACATATATAGTTATATAGATTGCTCAAAGCTGGTCGTTTACGAGCGGCCATATTGCCTGGCAAATATTTATTAATTTGAATCGGTTTAGCAAAAATGTGTTATAAAACCAATTTTTAGCCTTTAGATATTTAAAAAAAATAATTGCTAACATTTTTACTTCAAGGCATAAGCTTATGTTTATTTTGAAAAATATGGATGATCAATATATGTAACTATCTATTTCATTGACCTTGTCAAATAACCAGGCCTACAGGGTTGCCATAATTTTGCCATATCATAACCCTTCAGAACCCACTGATAGCCATTCAGTTTGGAATGCCTAATATTTTGCGATATGACAGATGGATGTACTTCGAATTTCGGAAAAGTGTAACGAAAATGGCGATTTGAGTGGTATGTTGATATATTTGAAGTTAATAATTTTATTTATGAAGACTAACAGAATGAAAATGATTTTTTATCATTTAAATTAAGCTATTTAACAAAAATTACATTTATTTTCACCAAAACTGACTAGATCAGACGCGGGTTTCACTGGGCGAAATTTTCTCTCAATTTTGAGTTTCAGAGGCAGAGTATTGCATTAAAGCACTCATGAGTAATTCACATTGAATAGCTCTGCAAAATACTCATAAGTATCTGAGTATGAATATTCACTCATATAAATAATACTTAAAACAAATAAGTGCTTCCGAAAATTTTGGAGAGTACTCGTGAAACAATCAAGTAACGAGTACTAGTATACTAAATTATTCCAGTTGGTGACTAAAGATGCTATAAATATGGCTTACATCCATAAATTCTTCGTTAGTTCATTCTAATTTTTCTAATATACATTTACGTATATGTATTTACAATACTGTGAATAACGATTAAACTTTTAATACCCAAAATTTAATTAATTTATATAAATGGAATCGTATTTATAATCATTACATTTTTGGACAGTCAGCACCAAACGCCAACTTGCTAAATAACACTTCAGAATCTTAACAACTCACACCACAGATTTGCCCTGTACAGTCTGGCAAAACATAAAATAATAATAATAGTAAGCAGTGTAGTTCTGTAAGTAAGATAAAACAAACAAGCCAAGGCTTGCCTGGGCATGTGCGCATCGATATTCATACTCGTTACTCGTCAACTGTGGGAATCGAAAGTAGTGAGTACTCTAAAATATAAGGTACTCAAAATTTTTCAAGTACTGAGTCCCATCAGGATAAAGGTACTCAGAAGTACCCATTACTAAAAACTTTGAGTACTTCATTACAATTTTAAATTACTTTGAGTACTTAAGTATAATTTTGAGTATACTTGTGTGCACAGCTGTGTATAGTGTTTTCTTGTCTTTAAGATTTTTACAGATTTAAATGTACATTTTATAGTTATAATTAACCTAGGCATTTACCATTGGGTATGTTAATAACCTACAGGACTTTGATGATCTGAGAAGATGGATGTCTGTAGTCTGTAGACATCTCTTAGCATCAACCAGCAGGTTTTTTTTGAGTTAACAACCTGCAAAACTTGGATTAGTTAAAAAAATGGCTATTTGTAGACACCCCTCAGCGTCAACCAGCATGTTTGTGGCGGCTTGATAATCTGAAGGACTTTGATGAGCTACGAATATGCAGCTACCCTTGGAGGATGTACAATGGGCCTAAGTGCGGTAAAAGTATCTACCTTCTCCACCTTACAGATAGTTTATATTGTTAATTGAAACTAATGCAGGATGTTGCTTATAAAATTAGAATGTCCATTTTGACAAAAAATATCATGTGGTCCTATTTATAGGATGGCAGCAATTTATAAAATTAATTTTATTAAGTAATCAAGAAACCTTTGTTCTGTATAATTGATAATATTTTTTTTATATTAATCAGTGTTTTTTTATGTTTTATGGCTCAGATATTCACAATATGTCTAAGTTTAAAATTTTATATGTTTTGTGTAGGCTTTGTTATTGTTTTCCTGTTATAAAATTGTTTAGATCTCTTAATATTATTTAACAATGAGAATACTCAACATTACAACACGAAAAAAATATGTGTTTAAAACACCTTACATAATATCGTGTCTTGAAGTAAAAATAGGTCATTATTTTTTTTGTTTCTAAATATTCAAATGCTGAAATTATATTTTGGGCCAGAACGATTTTATTCAGTGAACACTTGAAAAGGCGCTTTTCGTAGTCCTATTTAAATATGGGTGAGCAGTCTTTATAACGATATATATTTAATGGATCAAACGAATTACCTGAAGGAAGTTCGATCTTAATTATGCGAGCATCGTTGTTAGTAGAAATAAAGATAACCATGAAGTATGCCTGTCTGGATGTCTGGATGTCTGGATGTCTGGATATCTGGATGTCTGGATGTCTGGATGTCTGGATGTCTGGATGTCTGGATATCTGGATATCTGGATGTCTGGATGTCTGGATGTCTGGATGTCTAGATGCCTGGATGTCTGGATGTCTGGATGTCTGGATGTCTGGATGTCTGGATGTCTGGATGTCTGGATGTCTGGATGTCTAGATGTCTGGATGTCTGAATGTCTGAATGTCTGTCACAGTTTAATTAAAAGGAGTAATTAATCTTAATCTGATATGTGATATTTTATAGTGAATTGGTTTATTTTTAAGTTTGTGGGATAAAATTTCGATGTACAAGGTGTTGTACGAAACATTATAATAAACAGTGGATGGTTGATTTTCAGTATATACAGGGTGTAGTCAGAGTTTATGTGCATTAAGCATTTAAATTTCAATATTGTGAATGATTGACTATTTTATCATTCCAAATTGACATATTTGAAACCACTCCTAAGATAAGAGTTTTCTTTTGTTACTTTGAACAGCCAAAGTATAAGTAACAATTTATAATTTGTATAATCATAATAAATTCATTAATCCATAATCAAGGCGCCGAACATAAAATAAAAAAAAATATAATAAATAATTTAAAATTATAATGAATAAATAAAATAAATTGAATTATTGTATATTAAAAAAAAGACATAAAATAAAAAGTAAAAGTTATTAAAAAAAGTTACAAACAAATTAAAATCAACAATTAGGAAAATTAAATAAATAAAATCATAACAACAAATATATTTGTTTCGTTCAGCTATCGCTCATTGATTCTTCTATCAACACTCAATACATTTATAATTTTTTTGTATTTTAACAGGGTGTTCCCAGCACACGTATATTTATTAAAATGATCATTGTGCTGGTTACTATCTAATGGTTTGTTCTTTATTATAGATAAACCTAAATTTTTCTGGTCGTATTATTAAAAATTGATAAAAATTATCGGTTTAAACTTTAATAGTATACCATCTAGGGAGGTGGGAATTGTAAGAAATGTCATACAAGTTTATCGTACTAACTTAAGGTCAAGCTCATTTCAAGCTAATCAGTTAAATAATAAAAATTTGTAAAGTAGAAATTTATTTTAACAAAAAAAAAAAAATTTATCCAATATAGTTAATTGCCTTTTCCCAATGTTAAAAATCGATAGGTTAAAAGTTTACAAAAATCAAAGAAGAGTCCGGGAAAAAATAGTGTCTGCTATGAATGTACATTAGGGAATTTTTCAAGTAAAAACTGTAAATGTATATTTTAAAAAACACGAAAGATCCTAGATAATCTATAATATTGGCTAAACTTTTATTGAAGGCATTAAAATAAAACAATATATACAAAATTTTACTAAATTTTGAACTTTATTAACCAGGTTATTAATATATTAGATATCGTGATAGAAAGGGTCTAATATCGCATAATATTAGTTTGATAGCCAAAAAATTATTTATAAGTCCCATCACTTTTAAATTTGGGACAACTACAAAACAAAATAAATACCTTAATAAAAAATTATTGTAATACATAGAATATAATACCACTAGTGCATAAATTATGTCTGGAAATTTTTAAGAAATTTCGTATATTTGGAAATTTGTTAAGGTGGCTATGCCAGTTATGCATATTGGTCAAAAGTTGAATTCGTTTAGTCCACACACAAAATTCAACTTTGATTATGACACAAAATTTTTAACTTTAGTTTCCTAAAAAAAAAGCGCTTTTCAAATATCAAAAAAATGTGATTTCATGTAGGGTACCCACCAACAGAAAACTTAAAGAAAATTTTTGCGGTTGTCATGAAAATGGTTATCATGAAAATGGTTGTCATGAAAATGGTTGTCATGAAAATTTACAAAAAAAGGGGGGTTACTTTAAATTTGGATAATGTGGATAATTAGACACACATTTTAGAAAACCCTTTAAGCTGTTCCACTCTGCACTTTCTTAAGAGTAAAAACGATATAATAAATATGATATTACCCAAGATTTAATCCAAATTACCATCGTATATAATAAAGTGCCACCCGAATGTAGACATTTATCGTTCTAATCTTAAATGCACACCCTGATTAAATCGCTACGATACAACTCCCAACGTCCCACATCTATCAGAAGGGTTAAAGCGAACTTTCTAATAGTCTCGCATTACGGTATATTGTGTTTAACAACTCGAAAATGTTTGATAGCCACTTAGCAAAAGTATTGGGGAGGTAAGAGCGCATTTCTCTGAAAGAAAAAAGAGAACAACTGCTAATGTTAAATATTTATTAATAGGGGTCAGTGGAGAAAAAGAGGAATTTTAGGTAGTAAAAGAGAGTAACTTCAATGCTGGATGTCGGTCCTAGGAAGGGTTTAAATTATTAATTGCATAGTCGCCAAGTAAAATTATTAATATTATTCAACAAGAAGCAACAGAAAACTATTAAACACATTAAAGATTTCATACCGCTAAAATAAATACAGATTAAATGAAATTCATCCAAAGATAGTCAAAACACTTAAATAAAGTAAAAATCGGATGTGTCCAACACATGACTTTCCTATCTAGTTATTACAGGCTTTTTCTGGTTATTTTGTACAACCTATTGCAGCACCTCTATAAATGTTTAGAGGATAAACTAAATATATACATGGTCCACATACATCTACTTTGAAACATTTTTCTATAGATATTCATTGAAAACGAAAATACTGAAAAATTTAAATTTAGCACTTTTCCTACAATTTTTCCATTACGGTCCATTTTAGAAAAATCATGTATAAACAAAAATTATAGAGATCGATATCGCAAACAACATTTAGTTCAACAATTTTCATAAAAATCAAAATTTTGCATATTTTGTCAAATTTCTCGAATACGGACCATTTCAGGAAAATTTGGCATATAACAAAAATTATAGATAATAATATTGGAAGTATCTTTAATTAAAACAATTTTTTTCTCCAAACATAAATAACATAGGTATATATTCCATACAAAAATAAAAAAACGACCACCTATAAAGTATCCCCAGATGTTTTGACTTTGTCCAAAATCTAATCATTTCACCTCAGGCTGAAATAAAACTCATGTTTTAAATTTAATGTTTTTTCCTTTATCCGTTTTTGAGTTTTCTTCAAAATTCGAAATTTACACATTTTCTCAAATATCTCGAATACGGCCCATTTTAAAGAAATTAATTAAAAAAAAATTATAGGAAATTATATTACAAACAATTTTTATTTAAACAATTTTTATAAAAAATTATTTTTTTTACATTTTGTCAAATTTCTCGAATACGGATTATTTGAGGAAAATTTTATATAGAACAAAAATTATAGATAATAATTATTGTAAGTAAGTTTTATTTAAAAAATTTTCTTCTCCAAACGTAAGTAGCAGATATATATATTCAATAAAATATAAAAATGACCACCTATAAAGTATCGCCCGCCCCCAGATGTTCCAACACATACACACACACACATACACACGCACACACGCACACACGCACGCACACACACACATACACACACACACATACACACACACACACACACACACACACACACACACACACACACACACACACACACACACACACACACACACACACACACACACACACACACACACACACACACACACACACACACACACACACACACACACACACACACACACACACACACACACACACACACACACACACACACACACACACACACACACACACACACACACACACACACACACACACACACACACGCACGCACGCACGCACGCACGCACGCACGCACGCACGCACGCACGCACGCACGCACGCACGCACGCACGCACGCACGCACACACACACACACACACACACACACACACACACACACACACACACACACACACACACACACACACACACACACACACACACACACACACACACACACACACACACACACACACACACACACACACACACACACACACACACACACACACACACACACACACACACACACACACACACACACACACACACACACACACACACACACACACACACACACACACACACACACACACACACACACACACACACACACACACACACACACACACACACACACACACACACACACACACACACACACACACACACACACACACACACACACACACACACACACACACACACACACACACACACACACACACACACACACACACACACACACACACACACACACACACACACACACACACACACACACACACACACACACACACACACACACACACACACACACACACACACACACACACACACACACACACACACACACACACACACACACACACACACACACACACACACACACACACACACACACACACACACACACACACACACACACACACACACACACACACACACACATACACACACACACACACACACACACACACACACACACACACACACACACACACACACACACACACACACACACACACACACACACACACACACACACACACACACACACACACACACACACACACACACACACACACACACACACACACACACACACACACACACACACAGAGAGAGAGAAACATCATCGCGAAAATAGTCAAAACGGATTCAGGAGACTCCAAAACGTAAAAAACCGTTGAAAACTCAAAGTAGAAAAAAAATCATGATTTCTATACTTTCTGTATACATATAGAAAAGTAAAAATGGTATAAGAAAAAATCTGATGTGTCCAACACATGACTTTCCTATCTAGTTAACCTATTGCAGCATCTCTAAAAATGTTTAGAGGATAAACTAAATATATACATTTTCCACATACATCTACCTCGAAACATTTTTCTATAGATATTCATTGAAAACGAAAATACTGAAAAATTTTAATTTAGCACTTTTCCTCCAATTTTTCCATTACGGTCCATTTTAGAAAAGTCATTTAAAAACAAAAATTATAGAGATCGATATCGCAAACAACTTTTAGATTAACAATTTTCTTAAAAATCAGAATTTTGCACATTTTGTCAAATTTCTCGAATACGGACCATTTCAGGAAAATTTGACATAGAACAAAAATTATAGATAATAATATTGTAAGTAACTTTTATTTAAAGAATTTTCTTCCCCAAACGTAAATAACGAATATATTCCATAAAATATAAAAATGACCACCAATAAAGTACCCCCCCAAATGTTCCGACTCTGTCCAAAATCTAATCAGTTCACCTCAGGTAGAAATAAAACCTATGTTTAAAATTTAATGTTTTTTCCTTTATCCGTTTTTGAGTTTTATTCAAAATTCGAAATTTACACATTTTCTCAAATATCTCGAATACGGTCCATTTTAGAGAAATTATTTATAGAATAAAAATTATAGAGAATTATATTACAAACAACTTTTATTTGAACAATTTTTATAAAAAATTATTTTTTTTACATTTTGTCAAATTTCTCGAATACGGAATAGGAAAATTTTGCATAAAACAAAAATTATAGATAATTATATAAGAAGTAACTTTTATTTGAAGAATTTTCTTCTCCAAACGTAAATAACAGATATATTCCATAAAATATAAAAATGACCACCTATAAAGTACCCCCCCAGATGTTCTGACTCTGCCCAAAATCTAATCAGCTCATTGGACGCTGAAACAAAGCTTAAGTTTAAAATTTGGTGTTTTTTTGTGTATCGGTTCATGAGTTATGCGTTATACAGACACACACACACACGCACACACACAGACACACACACACACAGACAGACAGACATCATCGCGAAAATAGTCAAAACGGATTCAGGGGACCTCAAAACGTAAAAATCCGTCGAAAACTCGAGGTCGAAAAAAATCATGATTCCTATACTTTCCTTATATCTGTATACAGATAGGAAAGTAAAAAGGGTTATTGAGATTAAAATATCATAAATAGCTGCTTGAAACTATTAGAAAACATAAATACTGAGAGATAAAGTAACAAAACAGTTAAGATATATTTAATATCATTTAAAAATAAATAATTCCGCATAAAAATATTAGAAAATGTCTTTAAATATAAAAACTAAAAAACAAGTAACAAAAAATCATTGTTTTCTTTAATTATTTACAACCATAAATAATAGAGTTATTACGCATAGTCAAAAAGTTAGAAAGTATGTCATTACTATAGCTATTTGTGTAATAAGAGCGAAAAGTAATATTTCACCACTCGAAACAGAAAGTTGCCCGCGCGACGCCTAGCGGAGCACGACAATCTGTCGAAAGCGGTAACGAACTTGTCAGTTAAAATGCACACAAGAGTTTTTCTACGATCAATTTATTTTTAAAAAAGATATAATGACTAAAACTTTGTCGTAAGTAGTGTATATTGTGTTGCCTATATCTACGTCAACCATGAAAAAAGTAGTTGATACTAAAAGTTCATATTAACTTGGATAATATAACAAAAAAACATGTAACTACGAACAAATGGCTTGGAAATCATACATTAAAAATACATACTATTATACAATATAATTGCAATATAATTAAATTTAAATTAGGCGAGCAACAATAATGTCAACTTTGTCGTTCGACGGGCGACAAAGCTGTCACTTACTATCAGTTCGCGGAAAACGTCAACTTAGCGGTTGAATTTCGAAGCGCAAAAGCCTACTTTCGATAATGATCAAAAAATAAACATTAAATTATACTTAAGAGCAATCATGACGGGCGCTTCTCCGCCAAAAATCAATTTTATGTTTGAGGCAGTTAAAAAAAATGGTTTAGGCCAATCGTTCTAAAAATGAACCAAGAATGACGCTAAATCGCGAAAAACTTTCAAAGAAAAACAACAGAAATTTCAACTTTTTAACAAATTTAATTTTTTGGCTCTTTAGCGTCATTCTATAACAAATATCTTAACTATTTTCTAAATAACCTTTTTTTTAAAAGATTACCAGTTTTAAACAGCACGAAAGATTAACATAGTTTTCATTCCGCTGAATAACACCGTTACCTTCCGACACTAATTCTATTAGAACAATGATACAGTGAATATGGTAACGCTGCTAGTCTATGAAGCCCGTGGTTAAAAGGGTAGCTGCTGTTTAGTTAAATTTGTTAATTCCTGTGTCGAAAAATAGATGTTTTTGAAGAGGTGCAAAATTATTGTGAATGTCTTAGTTTGTTGTTGAGGCGTTGTTATGTTTTTGTTTAATTTAGTTTTTAGTTAATTTATGAAATGGAAAAATTCTGGAAGGCAAAAATGCTACCACAGCTGACAAATTTCTATTTTACTTGTTTGCTGCCAGAGTTAGTAGATCCTAGCGAAATACGATATGTGCCAATTAGGAAAAAGAGATTGTCAAGAATTTTGCCTGCTTAAAAAAAAGTGTAATATACAGGGTGTTTCTAAATTCATACAAAATTCAGGAGGTGATTGCTCGTATGAAATTAAGATCTTTCTAAGGATCCACAAATTACCACATTAATGAATGTGAATGAATCTAACGCTTGGTGTTCATTTGTTCAAGTAGTAAAAAATTTTCTTAAGAATCATAAAACAGAGAATTACATAGAATTAGTATGCATTAAAATTTTAATATTCTTGGTTGTTACATGAGCATAAAAGTTTACTACCTCCACAACCACCTAGACTTGCAATAGTAATAAATATAACATAAAATATATATTAAGTTAAAAAATAGTAAAGATTGCTTATCTTAAAACTTAGATCTAAAGGACGAAATCTGATGGCTATTTTGGATTCTGCACCCAAAAATTTCTTAGGAACCGCCAAAAAACCGCAGGCACTAAAATGTCCGTTGACTTATGTAATCAAGTAAAAGTTTAAAAAAATTATAATATTGTAAGTAATATTATCACATTTATTCTAAACACTAAATGTCCAAAGTTTGCAATCATATTTTATGCTAATCATAATTTACCAATCTCTGGTTGAAGGAAAATAATAAATATACTGGCAACAGACCGTGCTACTAACATCTTTATGGATGTCTGATGTACCCACAGACATATTTATAAACACTTGACAAAGAAAAATTTCAAAAAAGCGTCGGGATTCATTTTCGTCGGCTTCCAATTTTCTTTTTGTTGCGTTTTCTTGAGTTTCAATTTATCTTGTGAATATATCTTGTATATGCGCTATAGAAAATAATAACGATTTTTCACTGTATTATCAAGAAGAACACATATGGTGATATTCGTTTTCCCAGAGAGCATTATAAAAAACGACTTGGAAATGCAAAATGACTTGTTCCTTTTCAGAAATATGACACGGCTATGTTGTTCTAAAGAAATAAAACGCATTTTGTTTTATCTATTCGTCTTAGTTCTGTTGCCCGCAGCATAGGACTAGCACGATAAATTCCGGCATACCAAAGATCATTTAAACTGAATGATATAATAATTCAATATATTGTTAAATAAGATGTTAGAGATTTTTGTAAGATAATAATAAATTATAATAATAATCTGTACCGGGAAAGGGTTATTTACTCCACAGCACTTAGGCTTCACTAGGCCTATTGTGTATCCGCTTAAATTGGTGGAGCATCTCCTAGCTCGTCAATACTCGCTAAATATAAATTACTTAATTAATGAGAGCGTTGGGCAATCTTAGAAGATATGCTCGATAGGATTATGTTTTTGTTCACATCCCCTAGAAAGCTTGAAGTCAGACAGGCCTTTACTCAAGTATTTATTTGTCGTAGTATTCTCAGAAAAATTTATGAGCTTCCTAGCAACTCAGCAGCTTCTTGTTTGATCCCACCTTTTCTAGATTTTTAGAATAAATGTTCTTGAATTATTTAAGTTAGCCACGATCAATGTTTTTATTTCAAAAATGTACGGCTAGTATGTGGTTGGCTGCCCTTTTGTCCAGTAAACCTTTTGTTGTGGCGTGCCCTTTGATCCACTTAAAAGTGACCACATTGTTGATAAATACTGTGGCTTTTCCAGCATTGTTTCGAAATCTGCAAGTTGATTACGTCACCTCCACGACACAGCAGTGGTAACAGGTAAATTTAAATTTCAACTATATTTTCTAAAAGACAACTGTCGAAAGATTTAGCTACTAAATACAGTCCATACTAGAAAAATCGATTTAATTTATCAATGGATGAGTGTGGAATCAGATGTATATGTCAAACAAGCATAACACCTTATTTTGTGATTGATAAATTATTAATATCTCAAATGAGATCAGTTTACAGAATGAAAGCTCAAAATCAATACCACATTAAATTTTATTGTTATATAAAATGCGATTTGTTTTGACCTCACAGGGCCATCTTCAGGCCTTTAATATATAAAGTCTTTTTATAATTAAAAATAAATTATTAAAATGGTATAAATAAGTAAACATGGATTCATATTGTATCGTTAGAGTATTGTAGAGCTTAAAATGTGGTATTTGGAAGTTAAAGGATACTACAAAAACATAAATTAACTAGAAAAAGTAATAGAAATTTTAAAAAATATATGAGAAGCCGAACTAAGTAAATATATTTACTATATGGTCATAAAAGTTCCACTTTTATGTGTTCTTTGTGAACTGTGACGGCGTGTGGAAAGTCCAAAGTAGAAGAACGACTAGGGATTGTAGGTAGTGACGTTTTAACTCCTAAAATGGCTAAAAGCTACCACTTGATACGTTGGTAAGAAAGAATAGCACCGGCTAGCCGCTAAGTCGGTATTATTTAATAATATAAAAAATAACTTAAAAATCCATGAGAACAACCTACAGTATAAGTACAAATCCAAATAGAGAAAAGGCTGTTGTGGCAAATGATGATGGAGTAAAATCTTTATCAGGTCCTTTAAATTTATTAATATAAGAAAAAAGTTCACGTATTCGTTATTCAATTCTTCAACCATATTGTTCCAGATAAACAGAGTACAGGAGAAACAACTAATTTTATATATCTCTGATTTATGGAAAAGTGGAACTTTATCTCAAGTCTTCATTAGGAAATTTGTATTTGTATTTTTAGTTTTAAAGGAAAAATTATTATTATTATTATTATTATAAAAATATTAGCGAAAATATAAGGGATACGTCCGACAAAATGTAATGAACCTGTGAATAAATTAGTATCTGACTAATAAGGGTTTATATTAAAACTAAGTAAAAAGTTTGTAGTAATTTTTTTCAACAATTTTAAGAGGAATATAATTATTATCTGTTTTTTTTTGTATACATTTTCTTGTTAAAAAGGTTTTCTGACAAAGAGATAGCAACAGTTCTGTATAAAAGACTATTAAATCAAGCTTTTTTTTTGTGAAAAGAATAATGATTCGAATGGAAATTTATAAGATAATTGGATGTAGTAGATTTGCGACACATTTTAAAATGTAATTTATTTGTTATATCTAGGTAAGGAATTGTATAGTTAGTTGCAAATTCAATGCTTAATGCATTTCTAGAATGTAGAAAGTTGAGAAAATTATGGGCATCCTTATGGTTGCCCTGAAATAAAACTATACAATCATCTACATAGGTGTAATTGAATAATTAACATTTTATTTTTAACCAAAATTTCCAATAATAAAGGTAATAAACTGGAACCTATAGTTAATTCCGTGGTTTGTATATAGAATTTATTATTAAATTAAAAAAATTTTGTTCGGGAGTTAAACCTAATATAGTGATAATATCTAGATCCTAGGATATGACTGGATATTTATGTTTTTATTAAAAAGTAATTGTCTAACTAGGGCGATGCATTCTTGTAGAGGTACATTTGGAAAAAATTTGATAATATCTAGAGGCAGTAAAATCGTGTTGTTAGGAACAGTGATTTTTTTTTTTAATTATTTATTTAACCTCGGTTTATTTCCAACTTCCGTGGACTCGTGATCGGCGGTTTTACATCTCCTCCGAAAAGATGCCATACTCCACTGATATCTCCTACTCACTGATATAACGCCTGCCCGCTGCGGTATGCGACTAAGTGAGCAGTTTGTTCGGGTATACGCCGACTTTCATTGAAATGGTCACTCATCCAACTACTAGCTGCGCTTGGCTCGGCTTGACTGCAGATATTGATACAAAATAGGTTAACCTGCTAACGCTGTGATGTTGGATACTTTTCGGTCTAAATTAACTGATTTAATAAAATTTGTGTTCTCCATAATAAAGTGGTTTAAGAAGGTGAAGATTTTTGCGTTAGGTGAGTTATTTAGACTGACTACAAATTTGAGAGGTATCAGATTTTTATCAGGTTTTGGTTATATGTTGAACTACTGTGAGCTAGTTTTAATTTTTCTGAGTCGACACCAATACAGAAACAAATAATTAAAATGTTTTGACGGATACACAGTTAGGCATGTTGGTTCTTTTAAGAAGACCATCGGTAGATCATCAGTACTTCAAAGTTGTTATTCTTAAGATATTATGCATCTTCCCTACCAATATGTTTAGGAAAGTAGCTTTGTCTTCATTATCAGTCTTTAAGATGAAATCTTTTTGACATATTTTTTTCAGCCCTACAACAAATTTTAGGACAGTACTATTTTGTTTATAATTTTCAATCAATAAAAATTTTAATTTAGCTTCTTATACACGATACTTTTTTGACAAGATGCTTTAATGCTAAACATAATCAATATTTTTCATTTTCTTGTCCTTTACCCTTGGACTTTGTAGTGCCACTCATTTCGTCAGAATATAAATGAAGGTTTCGTTCTTTTCCTGCATTAACTTTTACTAGGTTAAGTTTACTAAGGTATCTTTTTATTTAGAAAAGCCTGGTAAGGATCCGTGGTTTTATGCTAAGCTTGTGTTACGGCTGCTTTGCCTCAGGGTACTAAGGGAAGGCCTTTTTAAAGCCAGGAAAGGTCAATCTCAGGAAGGATTCGAAGGTTAGCAAATAAAAGCTATTGCGGAGTTCTTTTCTTTCAATCAGGCAGATTCTTATATTTTTAAAATATCTTTTAGCAATAAGTATAAAACATATGGAAGATATTCATATAAATACGTATTTAAATTTACAAATTATTCGCAGGTAAGCTCAACAAGAACCATAAAAAGATTACACTAATTGTAAAATATCTTTAACAATGAATATTTTGTCTTGAATGTTTTTAATAATTATGTTCTATTTTGTTTCAGACTCAGATTAATGTTCTTATCACAAGTTTGACCTATTAAGAAGGTTTAAAGTTCTATTTTCCAAAGAATTATCAGAAAATTGGTATGTTAATATACATATGAATGAATCATCAGCAAATTGGTATGTCAATATACATATGAATGAATCATCAGCAAATTGGCAAATTAATATATAAAATATACTTTAATTACTGACTCGAATATTAAAAAAACATATTACAGTTTATAAGGCTTATCTGTCTTTTTCCAGAAGGGCGGCTTCTCTCCAAAACTTTACAGGGCTTCGATTGGTATTATTGAGTTCTTATAGGCGTCAATACAGTATGATCTCTGTAATTAAATAAGACGTTTTATTGGGAACTATCAACCCAGAGATAGTTTTAAGTGCCAAAGGTAAGAGTAAAACTGAATAAGAAAAAAGGCTTAAAAATAATATAACTTCGTAAAGCATCATCTAAAGAAATATAAGGTACAATAGAATAGTTCAATCAATAGGGGGCCTAAACGTGGCTTCAATTGAAGCGAATTTGATAATTGAATTCTCCAAATAAATTATTTCTTTTAGATCCACAAAATGTGATATTGGTTACTTTATCCCTAATATCGAAATTAAATAAAACAATCAGAGATTTAGATAAATATCCGCAAAAATGCGAGGTTTCGAAAACGTGGTTGCTTCTCAATGCAAATTCTCCAAAAAGAAAAGAGTAAAAAAAAACCGATAGTTTTTTCCTTATGGGCTTTAAACCGAATTATTCTGCGAGAATCTAGAGAATTATTCTTTTGCACTATTGGCCACACTGAACTGTGCATGACGTCATGGTATTTTTCCAATAATTTATGTTTAATGGTTCTGTGAGAAGAAAATTTGACAGACGATGATAAAAGTAACAGAAGAGGAATCAAAACATAATTTAAGGTTATATTTTCTTATTTACTAAAATATTTAGATATTAGTTTTTATTCGTTTATTTTTAGGTAAACCAGATATCAAGGTAAAGTTATTTGAAGATGAAATATAGCTACAGTTGAAGAGTCTCAAAATAGATATATATTAAAATAGTTGGGCCTTGCTCATTTCTTTGTGAAAACTAATTATTCTATTCTAAAATAATAAAATTGTTAATAAAAATTATTTATAAGGTATGAGTCTTTTAGTAAGTTACACTTGTTGTTGCTCAGGTATATATAGAGGATTTCTGGTTATAGTCGCTCAGAACTATATTTTTATCTTACAATATACACCGCGAAAATAAAAGAACAATATCTCTACTGAATACCACCCGTATAATATATAAAAGTAGAGGTGTAAATATTTTTAGAAGACACCAAAATGGCTACAGGTTCGACCGATAAATTAATAAAGGAATACAAATGTTTTAGAAAAAATCTACTAGAAGACAATAAAATATAACAGAGAACACAATTTTTGTGGACTTTGAGTGTATTTCATTCAGTCAACAGAGAAAAATGGAACAGAAAATTAAAAGACTAACAAAACTTAAAAAGTGATGGAAGCTATTGAAAATTACATTAAACTCTAATGAAAATGTGTGATACTTGCGTGTTACGGGATCCGGAAAATTGATCGCCTGCAATTGACCGTCAGCAATTGACCGCTAGCAGTTTATCGCTGTAGCAATTGATCGCCTAAGCAATTTATAGCCTACAATTGACCGTCAGCACATTTACCGCCATATAATATAAATAATCATTTATATATATTTATTGGTAATTTTAAATTGAAAATATAGTTTTTTGAAGGTGTTGTATAAAAATTAAGTAGTTATAGCTAAAAATGGAAGTAATTTATATGCTAAGTGTCTTAGATGGGTCTAAATAAAATTAAATTTAACTACCATATGGTGAAAAAAACATAGGTAGGAAATTCCGTTTGTGCTAATAACAAAACAATCATCACGGTTTTAATGTTTTTAATTTAATTTACTGTGTCATAAAGACCACATAAGAGGCTATTATGAAAAACATATAAAAATAAGTTAAACATAATGTAAAGGGGGACGTCTTAGAAAAAAAAATTGGAAAATGGGGGAAAAGGAAAAAAGCTGAAAACGCAACTTCCAAAAGATTTACTTTACTCTCTGGTATACATTTTTTGAATCGAGTAATAGAAAAAAATAAAAAATGAGATAATATACAGGATGTTTCATTGTAAAAAATATGGGGGTGGCCATGGGGGGACAGAGTAGAAGTTACAACGAGTATGATTTTTGACTTATTCTTATAAAAATCTAAATTTAAAAAAAATATTTGGCGTTTTCCTTGAAATTTCCTGTAAAACGCCCAAATTTGAGATCCTGCTTTTTAATGATTTTTTTCTGCACCCACATGGATATTAGATTATCTACACACAGACAAAGAGATGAAAAAGTAGGTTATTGCGTTTAACGGAACGAATATATTTTATATTCATTTTAGGTAGTTAGAAAACTGCAAAAAAATTAAATCCACCAATCACAGTTCATATTTTGGACACCCAACTACTACTATTTAATTTAAACACGAGTAATAAAACTAAAATCATAAATGAGGTATCTGTCTTCCACTTGAGAGGCCCGGGTTCGAATCTGGGCAGGGGGACTAATTAAATTAAATTTTCTTTTTTCAGGTTTATTTTATTTTATAAATTACTAAAAGTCAAATATTATTTTAAAATTAGTTATTTTATCTTAATAACCTAAAATAATTTTTAAAATTTTTAGATTTTTCGTTAATGGGTCGTAGAAACAATATACTGTACAACTCGAGTGGATTATCTATATCGCACTTAGACGGCGTCTTGCGATATGGCCAACATATCCACTTTTGTTGCAAAAACTACTATTTTAATGGTGTAGTCGGTAATAGTAAGAAGCGCTGAAATCTTATGAATTCAGTTCAATTGGCTGCCAATAAATAAACAGTTTTAAAATATTTAATAACGAATATAGTTTGCTGAATTTTAAATAAATTGCGTTTTCTATATGCAATATCTGTTAAAAACAAATTACCATTAATAATTATGATAATTATTATTATTTTCAGGTGCAGGGATAAATGTATGTATCTAAAAAAGTAGTGCTATTTTGTAATGTGTATAGGACCTCTATACTTCAATTTTTTACATTTGTTCTAAAAATTATAAAAATCCTGCGTATAAACCTTTCAATCTTGTTTTTATTCAGACTAAGACGAAACCATAACGTGAAATGTTAAAAAAGTATACATTAATAAATTTCATTTATCTGTTAAACACATAAATCATAATAGTATTTGTTAGGAAACATAATTATTAATTTTCGTCAAATTAATGCATTCAAACGATCATTAGTTAACGTACCAGTTCAGTTTAAGGGCGCTACTATTATAGGAATATCAACAATTTTAGGTAGATAATATTTATGAATTACACTTATTTTCTTACAGTAACTAACTATCAATATATTTTAAACCATATAATTACAAATCTTAATTATTTCAAATAATAAAGGTAATCTATTTTTTTGTATCACAAAATTTCCAATGGCAAAACTTTAAATAATCTAATAGTATGAGAGCCCACTGTAAATTTTGACCGTCATCTGATAACGAAATGAAATATGCTTCAAAAGCATGTAACAACATTATACTTTTCCAAATTGCACCTGTGCCAATCCCTATCCTGAGCAAAGTGGTTAAAAAAAAAAAAAAATTATATTCAAAAAATCACATAAGACATGACAGCGACAATTGTGTTTTCTCTGAAAATTACACATCCCAATTCATTGTGAACCTAGCTTTTAAACCTGAATTATTAATATTTTTACTTACCTTTTAAACCATATTTATGTATGAAAGGAAGAAGGATGGCATTGTATAAACCATTTGCAGAGATAGTCAATAATAATTATAAACTCTTGTTAGACAATTATTTTAAAGCATAATCATAGTAGTTTTTTTGTCGTTTCTATGGCAACCTGCAAAAATGAATCACAAAAATAGACATACAAATAAATTTTTAAATCAGAAAACATTGATTCATATTTTTAATGATTTTTACCTACTAATCGTGGATAGATGCTTTTGTACGATGTTATGAGGAAGAAAATGTTTCCCTTTAACGATATATATCAAGATATATTTGAATGTAATTTTCTGGAAAACTTTAAGGGCAAACAAAATAAGCGCTGTCATGCCTTATGTGATTTTTTTAATATAAAATAATTTTTTTAAGCCACTTTTCTTAGGATTGGGATTGGCACAGGTACCATTTGGTAAAGTACAATGTTTTTCCATACTTTTGCGGTATATTTAATTTCGTTATCAGATGACGGTAAAAATTTGCAGTAGGCTCTTGGGCTATAAGACATTAAAGTATTATACATGTTGCAACTGCAGTATCTAATTAACTTTAAACATATGTTTTATAAAATAATTTCGAACAATACAACAAATTCACAAAAAGCACATTAGTAAATACACCTACCTGAACAGATAAATACAAAAAAATAATAAATTAAAAAACTCTTAATTCATATTAAGATGACCAATATATTTCCTGGCGATAAAAAATGCTTGCGATAAATTTCTTATAGGTACGATCAATTGCAGTTTAATTTTATTTTATTTAGACCCATTCAAGGCACTAAGCATACAAGTAACTTCAAAAAAAAACATATTATTAATTTAAAATGACCAATAAATGTATATAAATGATTATATGTATTATATGGCGATAAATTTTAGGCTATAAATTGCTTAGGCGATCAATTGCTACGGCGGTAAACTGCTAGCGGTCAATTGTTTGCAGACAATTGCTGGCGGTCAATTGTGGGCGGTCAATTTTCATAGACCCCATGTTACTACATATATATTTTATTTTAAGACAAGAAGTGAAACAAGGTAGCTCAATCTTCCCAACCCTGTAGAAATCAATAAAAGAAGAACATATCTGGACAAAAAAAATATCATTATACAACTAATCGCGTACATAGATTACCTATCAATTGTAGCTAACTTTAGACAAACACTGATAAGACCGATAAAACAAATAGATGAGAAAACTTAATTAATTTGAAATGAAAATTAACCTGAACAAAATAAAATGTCTATATAAAAGTAGGAAGAAACGAAAGTAATACGCACAAATACTTAAAAATACACAAATTTAAATCAGTTATCTCATTCAACTATTTAGAGACAACAACAGGATAACCTACGAAAAAAATTAAAGAATACAAAGCTTGTAGCAGAAACAGAAGTCTCCTTAAAAGTAAAGTCATTACATAAAAAACTAAGATAAAAGTGTATGTAAGACACAAATAAAACCAACTATTATGTACGACTTCGAAATACTAGCAATAAATAAGAAAATAAGACAAACAAAAGTAGAAAAGAAAATTAAAAGTTCAAATTGAAGAGAAAATTGAGAAAGGGGACCAAAAATCAATAAATAAATTGAAGACGAATTTAGAGGTGAAACCATAAAAAGAAACATAACAGAACCGGGTTTGAAATGGCTAAAACATATCATAAGAGAAAATCTAACAGTACTGTTAAAAAAAATAACATAATGGATCTCAGCAAGACGAAGAATATGGAAAAAGACAAAGAAAAAGACAGCGAAAGGATGTAAAGGATGATATAATAATAGAAATATTAAACTGAAAATTTAAACGCAAAAATATGGGGAGTTGATAAGAATAACTTATAAAATAAGGACCCGCCAAACTGTGTAACACGGCTTGGAAAATAGGAGTAGTCTTCGTCAAAAATATGTTATGATTTTTTTTTTCGAGACCATCTGCAATCTCGTTAGCCTTCACCTTACAGTGTCCCTCAACACAACAGAGTAACCCACTCACAAACAAATAAGAATTAAATAAAAGTAATTTGGTCCTATCCCAACTCATTATTTTTTCAGGCTGATGTTTGTTGGCGATGGCTAAAGTTGACAAATCAATAGGTTAATAATATTGACTGGTGCGCGTGAATGAAAAATAATCGTAAAAAAGCCATTATTTGTAGCAAAAATTTAATTTTACAGTAAGTTATGGTCCCCAGCAAACGTCGAGCTAGTCCGACACTTACTTTATCTACTTTCTTTGTCTCATTGCGCGTGCGAGTATTGTTATAAATTATGTTGTTGTCTTCGTTGGCCTCTGATACGGGAAATCCGTAGGGGAAATGAGAAATTTAGTATCCAACACCGGTGATATTTCAAAGTCCAAAACACTTTCCTACACAAATACATACTATGTCCATTTATTTGGAGGGCGACATTTAGGTATTTACAGGTGTTATAATGTAGTTTACTTGCCATTTTGGGGTAGTTGTTTCACTTTGCTAAATGCGGAAAACACGACATTTGCTAATAACTTTAATGTTCTCTATGTACAGCGGTTCTCATAAATTTCACTATTTTTTAGCAGAAATAATAAACATTTGTTTTTTTTAAGAAACTGCATATTTACCAATATTACAATATTAATAGAAATTTGAATTAATTTATAATTAAGGTGGTATTTACAACGAAAAATATTAAAATAAATTAAACAGAAAGAAATATGTAGAATATAAAAAATTGAATTAAAATTTTACGAAATTGTTATTAAATATATATCGATCTTTAGGCAAAAGCTTTAAAATTTTAAGGCAGGTATTTGGTGATCCTGCATCATAGTATTATAGAGTTGTCATAAAATATGTAATAAACTAAATAATATTGATTTTATCCACCTCTTCTGCAGGTAGAATATAAAAAATTGAATTTAGATTTTACAAAATTGTTATTAAATATATAAGGATCTTTACGCAAAAGCTTTAAAATTTTAAGGCAGGTATTTGGTGATCCTGCATCATAGTATTATAGAGTTGTCATAAAATATGTAATAAACTAAATAATATTGATTTTATCCACTTGCAGAAGGTGCCAAAAACGATAGAAGATGGACACTGCAAATTACTGCTCTCAATCAAAATTATTTGGGAAGAACAAAGGTATACCTGGTTGGAATTTATAATTGCGGATATACGAGTACACCGCTGGCATATTATTTGAAATAATTAAAAACATGAATTATTCATGAAGAAATTTAAACTGAAGCTGATTTTCGCTTTTAAATGAAGAATATTCTGATGAAGATATTGATGATAATTCTGAACATTCTAACAAGGATTCTAAAGAATATTCTGTTAAAGATTTTGGTAAAGATTTCGGTACAGATTTTCGTAAAGATTTTGGTACTGATTTTGGTTAAGATTTTGATAAAAATTTTGATAAAGATTTTGATAAAAATTTTGATAAAAATTTTGATTAATATTTTGATAAAGATTTTGATAAAGATTTTGGTAAAAATTTTGGATAAAAAAGTTTTTGTTAAAAATCTGTTAAAGATTCTGTTAAATATTTTGTTAAAAATTCCGATAAAGATACCAATTAAGATTCAGATAAAAATTTCTAAAGATTCAGTTGAAAGTTCCGATGAATATGCCGATGAAAATTTCGATAAAGATTCTGATAGATTCTGCCCGATGAACATTTCGATGAATATTCTGTAACGGATAACAAATCCACATAATACATTAAAAATAAATAATGAAAAATAGTAATAAGGATTTGAAATAAAATCAAACAAATCTGTAAAAATAAAATATATAAGAACTTTAATAATAAAAAATAGTACCTAAATAAAATAAATAGAACAAACTAAAGCTTTATAGCACCAATAAAAGTTGAATAACCTGAGGAAATATCTCTCCTTATAGCATAAATGATTTAAGCTATATAAAACAAACATTAAAAGCGATTTATCAACAAATTTTCCTAGACAAAAAGATGAATTGTACCTTTCCAACAAGACTGGAACACAATTTGGGTTTCCTAATCTTGAATTAAATTTGCTGGGGAGAAATGACGACAGCGACGTACACCACAACATCGCATTTGTATAAATTGAAAATAAAATGGCTCTAAAGAAGTTTTAATGTTTCTAATATGTGAAACCCAATCTAAGAATAATTTCTGCCTAGCTTCATAACTTAAAACCAATTAATAAAGCGATTTTAATAATTATTTTGAAAGTCAATAATTTTGGAAAATGTTTTTATATTTACGTTCAATTCTTGTAAATAATAGTAGATTTAAGTTTAATAATAGTATTAGTAAGTGAATTTAAATAAAAAACAAATGATTAATAATAAAAAAAGTGAAATTGAATAACACTAAATTAGTGTACAATTAAATAATAATCACACCTCGTATGGGTGATTGACGTGAAAAATAAACGAATTTTCCGGAGTAGGTGGCTGTGACACGAACGTATATAAAAACCAAATCGCGAAGAAATTTAGGGCAAGTCCATCAATAGCTATTTGTATTACTAGGGAGGAAAGTGCCACTTTTCCTCCCGCAGAAATTAACAATCCTCCGATATTCTAATTTTTTACTTTAATTTTAACTTAGTGGAAAACAGTTTAGTGGAAAAAAGTTTTAATCCGTTTTTGTTTTATAATATATTTTTTAATGGTTTTTGCAGATCTAGATGCGACTATTTCAAATAAAATACCAATACAAAGCTAAATAAAAAAACTAGTCTTTCGCTGGGCTTAAATCATTGCAATCTCTCATAATTCTAACAACCGCAGTTTTCGTAGGTGGAATAGAATTTTTACCGGTTATTACTATTCCACATCCATTTTCAATGAAGAAATGCCGATTTTATTGCGGGATTCGGTTCAAATTTGCGGCTACAATTCTTTTATTAATCCTCCATCGCTTTTATGAACATATAAATAAGGTTTAATGCTATCCAAATTGAACATATTAATATTGGCAAATGTATATGATCACAAAAAATGACACACACGTGCTTACAAAATATACAGATAAATAAATAAAAACTTCGAAAATTCACGTATGTCGAGCGTGTAATTATTTTTTTAAGACCAACAAGAAAATATACACTTTCTAAACAATTTTTTATCCAGAAAATAATGTTTTGCCGATCAAAACCGAAAAGTAGACGTTAGGAGCCGGTAATAGCTATTTGTATTACTAGGGAGGAAAGTGTTACTTTTCCTCCCGCAGGATGAAGGGAGGAAAAGGCACTTTACTCCCAAGTAATACATATGATTTTTCCGCCTCCCTCAAATAACAAGTCATTTTTAAATAATTTATTTATGAAACTAATAAACAAAATTTATTAAAGAACTAAAATTATGAAGTAGGTATAGTATAAATTATAGGCATGTTATTTTCATTCTTGCATCCTACATATTTTTAATTTGTGGTAGAATAATTATTTTTCTGAGTAAGTACGAATATGCTTTTCTTCGGCCCATTGCTTGAAATGTAAATACTGTTTTTCGTATTTTTCTTTAGATTTTTGAGGTAATAGAGATTGAACTGTTGCATTAACCTGTACCAAAATATCCGGTGGTGTATTATTTATATCTTTAAATTCGCTTGAATCACCCATTTTTTAAATATTATTTTATATTTTGTAGATATATTATAGCGTAACACACTTTAAAACTGATCTGTCAATCGACCATAGCATGCTATAATATTTCTGTCCTAAATTCAAAAATCGGATGAATCTATGAATTGAAGTCAAATTATTAATGTAAAAATCGTTAAATTAAAATAACAATTTAATGATTTTTACTATTTTGCAAAATACAGGGTGTTCTATAAATAAACGGTAAAATTCATACTTATATAATAGAATATAGTTTAGGTCGTCAATGCCGTATAAGCTATTTCATTTATGACATACCATGACGTCACTTTTACTCTTCCTCCCTAGGGAGTAAAAGTACTTTTTCTCCCTAGGGAGGAAAAGTATGACTTTGCTCCCTGCAATGAGGTCAGGAAATGTATACTTTGGATAGAGGTAGGCGGAAAAATAATTTCCCTCAGCAACTCTGGTTGAGTCTCATAAAAATTAGAAGAAATCAACCTACCCATGGATGACAATATGATATCTGACACCAAAAGACCAGCTGTCAAACAGGACTTGGAATAATTTATTTTCCTCTATATTTTGACATCTGTTGGAAAATAAACTGGAACAATTTGTCTGATAGTGGATTCCCAACGAAAAAGGAGATCTAAAAAAATGAATTTGATTAAGGCCAAAATAAAAAAGACCATAACAAAACTTTGAAACGAGCAAATTAGAACTTTAACAACATTAAACGGTATTAAAAGGACCAAACAGTAAATTTTAACCTATGTAAACTTTCTGTGCAGTTTTATATAATCTAATTTTGTTTTGATATTTATAATTTAAGTAGATATTTCTTTTTAGTAGGTTTTTTGAAATAAAACAATAACTTCATCTCAAACAGTAAGTTAGATTCTAACAATCTATTTAATATTAAAACTAGAATAATTCAAGAAACTTTCTAACTCTTATATTATCGAAGTAAGCAACTCAAAGTTAGCTTATACTTTAATCATTAATCTCATCTTTGAGACGCCAACTAGGCCATTTTATTTTTATCACATGACCTTATTCAATAACAACACGTTTTCCAAATTAAAAATGCATAAGGAAATATGTACTTACCCAAGGTATACTTTGATTTCTTGTATTCAATAATTTCCATGATTAATAAATTAAATTTCTGTTATTTACAAATTTTGAGTGTCTTTTTTCCAAACGTTTTATTTTTAAACATAATATCTTTCACTTTGACCATAATCTCACTTAAATACCACTATGTCTATTTTTATGTATTAAAATAATAATGCGTTCGTAATCCATAGGCGTATCAATTCTTTTAGTTGACAGTTAAAATATTTTTTGAAGTTATTCCTCGAGTATACACTTATATTTTCACCTAATTAACTTCTAAACAGCTGAGGGTAAAAAAGTGCAATTTTTTCTAAAATGTTTTATTTTTCCACAAGTTATGTTAAGAACATTGTGTCAAACGGGTTATGTAGGTATAAGGGTTTAAACTTTGACTTTTAAACAACGTTACGTTCATAAATAATAATTTTAATATAAAAACTACTTCTTACCTACAAATCCAAATCAGAATCAAAATCAGAAGATGAACTGTCTCAACCAATATTTACAATGAGTGGCTCGATCATTTCATTAGTAATATTGTCCAATTTCCACATTTTCTCTTCTTCTTTAATCGTATGATTTACTGCCTTTTCCCAGTTTTCAGGCTTCACATTATTTACAGCCTCCAAAAACAACTGTTTAACAACACTCATTTTAAAAGAATTATTTTTTCTTGAAACTTCTCCCTTTATCTGTGCCCATATCAGTTCAATCGGGTTTACTTCGCAATGATATGGTGGTGATCTAACCACCGTCATCCCACGATTTTTTGCAATTTCATCAATTTCATATTTTTTGAATTTCTCTTTATGAAGGGAACACAAATAATACAGTTCTTTTCTCACAGAACCGGGATGGAACTTAATATTCTTTGAATTTAGTCAATTCTGTAAATCTTTTTTTAACCACTTGGTTGTGTGCATTTTTTTTATAAGTCTCGAGTGATAACTTGCATTATCCATTACTATTATACAGTTCTGAGGAAGAAGATCTATAATTTGTTCGAACCACTCTTTAAAGACATCAGCATTCATGTCCTCATGGTAGTCACCGGTACGAGTAGATTCAAAAGTCAATAAACCACCTTTAACAAAACCGTTTGAACTACCGATGTGTACTATTATTATTCTGCGCCCCTTTCCTGATGGTGTATTTAAACCAGTAGATAAATTATTTAAAAAAGCCTGTTTTCGACTTGTAACAGTTTCATCTTGCCAAAATTTATTTGGTTTATGTCCTTCGTTGATCCATGTTTCATCTAAATAAAATATATTTCTTCTTTGGTTTCTTATTTCCCTTTAGTCCTTAGGTAATTTCTTCTCCATACTACAATATCGCTTCTTCCTATTAAAATAGACTTTCTGGAATGCTTTTTCCATAAAAATCCCTATTTCTTTTAAAAGTTTCCATAGTGTGCTTCGACTCATTTTAGGGTTATCCTTATCATCTCTAACCATGGCAAGAACTTTGTCTATTGTCGGAAATTCTTTTCTAAAGAAGAACGCATGCACTTTCCTTCGAAGTCTTTCTTTCAAAAGATTTTCTAATTGAAATTTTGGTTTTCCTGGAGCTTTGCGTGCTGTTTGAAACTCGCCACATTTCTCTTCTTTAACAACTCTGTAAATCGTAGATTTCCCAACACCAAGCGTACTACTAACTAATTCCACTGTGTCATCAACACTTTTACATAAATGTTTGTCTATAAATGATTTAAAACAACTAAATATTAATGTTTTTTCATTAACTGTTAAAGGACCGATTTTTTGTCGTTTACGCGGCCCTTCCAAATTTTCCATAATTACACTAGAATTCACACTGCACCTTGCAAGTTGCAACTAAACGACATTTAGTAAACTGTCAAGAATACACAACTTGGACCTCCTTACTAAATGGAAAACATATAATCGCATTTTCAGTGAAATTTGTTGGAAAGGTATTTATCTACTATTAATTCGATTACTGTAAGAAATTCTTGGAAATAAAATAAAACAAAATTGGCAAATAGGTACTTATTGAAAATAATCTTAAGATACGGCTATGTAATCTTTAATAAACAGGGCTTTTGGCCTGTCCAAACCTTCTTCTATTGTTCTGTACAGCTTATGTTTATAAAGGATCAATAAAAGACCCAAAACTTGTAATAGCTTAGGTACATTTATTACAATTTTAGGAAATATTTAGATTATTCTGTAAAAATATTTAAAATGACCGTACTAAGTTTTGCATTAGAAATGCTGTTTTATTACTCTCTCTTACATAAAAATAGACTATAACAAACACTGAAGCGGACCTTGATTTTACGACGTGTAAAATTCGAGACAACTGCGCGCGCTACACGAGTTAAGAATCCACCAAGCGGGAGGAGAGAATACTCTAGGAGAACAGGGTCGTCTCAGCAGAAGTCAATCAAGGTAATGGTAATTTTTTTTTCTGTAGCTATGCCGAGCATCTGAGTTGTCATGTAAAGGGAAGAACGAGTGTCTGTAGCACCAAGGGTAATATTTGACATAGTTGTTGACATTTAATAAAAGTATTTTGTGTTTTATTTTTGATCTTGTACGATGACAAAGTAGTTTTTGTTTGAGATAAATTACAACTATTTTCAGACAATTTTTTTCCCGATGCTTGATGATTAAATATTAAAAAAAAATTAATTTATTTAATAATATTATTATACCCCGCCTGACAATTCCAATAATTATTCCGATGAATATTCCTATTAAAATTTTGATAAAGATTCTGATGAAGATTTTGATGTAGATTCTGATGTAAATTCTAAAGAAGATATCGAAAATTATGATAAAGATTTTGATTAGGATTCCGATTGCAGATTCTGATGAAGATTCAAATAAACATTCCGGTGAAGGTTTAGATAAAGATTCAGATGAAGATTTGGATGACGATTCCAATGAAAAATCCGATAAAGATTCCGATAAAGATTGCAATGAAGATTCTCATAAAGATGATAATAAAGATTCAGATTAATATTTAGATGTAGATTGCTATGAAGATTATAATAAAGATTCTTATGAAGAGGCCTAGCAGATGATATTATTTATTTATATTTTATATATGTCCATAGAAATTGGGTTTAGTATGATTTAATCTTCTTGAAATACCAGATAATTTGTCAGCGTTTCTGTTAAGGATAAATCGTACTCACCTACGCTGATAATAAAATTTTGTAAATAGGAATGGAATAACGTTATAAAATTCATTTTCTATTAAAATGGAATATAAAAAGTTGCTTGAAATAAGGATTTGTATTCCAAGGGGACACCTTTCTATCATATTCTGAAATAACATACATTCCCCTCCACTTTGTCACAATAACCAATACATTTTAAATGCGGACAGTACAAAGTATGGTACATGGTTAAAAATATAATTTTGTAGAGAATTAAGCAATATAATTATTGTTTGTTGAGGTATGATTTACCCTTGCCCTTCCTAGAGAAAAATAAAAGCTCTTATGTATTGAATTGTGTAAATCTTCATTTGAAAGCTAATTTCATTAATCAACTAACACGTATCATAAATTTGTTATTTTGGTTGATAGAGACTTAAGTTAAAATTATATTATCTTAACGTAAATGGCAACGTTCTTATGCTTATTTAAGTTTTTTAATAAATTATGTTTTGTTATGCTATGCATTAAATTACTAATAATATTAGCTTTCAAATGAAGTGTCACAATTTACAATATGTAAGTTTTATCATAATTTGTAGGTATTTATCTTATTTAAATTGTATTAATGAAAAATGTCTAATGATTGCTAATGATGAGTCCTAATAAGGACGAAACTGGTTCAAGTTTAACTCTTTCCTTAGGAAGCACCATCAAATCTAAAGGGTTAAACATGATTTTCTGTCTGCTTTTTTCCTCTTGATATACTGCAGTGCCTGTTAAGGTATGATCCAGGGGAGTAGTCGTTTTTAGAATATAAATAGCCACTCAACTTTGCTGTGACTCAGACATAGGACTTTCTCTTTTCCTTTAATATTCAAAAACTATCTATTTCGAGCTGTTTGATGTTTTTTTATTGGGAGCTATTATTAATTAATTATAGACTAATCCAGTCATTCACAAATAGGTATTTGTTTACTTTTTGGTATAGATTTATTATTTTGTTAAACAGATAGAGACGTCGCCAATATAAAAAGCCAGATGGCCATTAAATAGAGTGGGAACAGTGTGCCCGAACACGCGTTTTATAAGTGAATCAGCAATTAAAACTACGATACTTGCTTTACATTGTTGTCATACTGTGCAATAGACTGCGTGCTACAATAGTGAGAAGCAGAAAAAGACATTAATTTTACAATAACTGGCAATGAGAGTGCAAATAAATATACTTCTTTAATGTATATCTAAACTTCTTCAGTACATTTTAGATGCTTTTTAAAGTAAATTTAAAATTTAAACTACTAAAATACCTCATAATTCATAATAATTTGGTAACAATGTTGGATAACACCATGAATGCTTACAATTCGCCTGTTGTAAACAAAATTGTTAGTCATCGGAATAGAGATGTATTCTGATTTATTTATTCTTGAGAGTATAAAAAGCTCCATCAGATATTAATTTCAATTATTTGAATAAACAAATTCGGGTATTTAGAAACTCATTTTAATTCCCATTTTAGAAATTTACCCTTTTACCTTAAAACCTCCATCACTGCTCTCTTACAGTGTCTCTTTGATCTTTCTCGCGCGCGGTAATAACACGGTGTTACCACTATTAGTCCCGTGTCAAGTATCAGGACCTCCGCCTTCTTCCAGTCAAGGAATCTCGGGTCATATTTCACTTAACCTGCGATAAATTCCCGCACTTTATCGCTACCGGTCCGTCCAAGGAACGTAAAGCCATAATGACCTTATAAAATAGATAGTAAATTATCTATATAATCCCATATAGCTGCGCCTCACCCAGTTAAAGCATAACATTTAGACATTATCAAATCGTGAAAGATAAATCTGTGATGAAATTACTTTAGTTGAATTGATGGATTGGATTTTTTCTTCAGGAAAGTCATAGTCCTGGAGTTAAAAATGTCCTATTAATTTAATATGAAATATATTACAAACACATTAGTTAATTATTATTTAAAGTACTTCTTGATAATAAGTTAACGAATGGAGAAAAAACCCACTAGGGGTATTTAAATCTTAATATTAGTTATTATTTTTCTTTAGTAATAAGACAGCCAAATTGATTGATATTAGCTATTCAACTTTTTTCTTGGATCAGCTAATAAAAAAACTTTGCTTATTTTAGGTAAATTAATAAGATTACTGGTATTATATCGTAATGTATATTAATAAGAGGAACTATATACTTTAACCTTTATTGATGGATATTGAACGGCTTAATAGCGTTAATTAATAAATATTAATAATTAAATAACTGGCATTAACCGTTAGTATTAAAAAATTTATTGAAGATCTTCCAAAAATATCCCCTTCCTCAAATATTGGTAATTATTGTAATGTGAGCCATTTCATTATTGAGTCATGCTCTAATACTCCAAGTCCCTCTCTGTATTATTTGGCCTTTGAGGCTCAACTTGTCCGATTATTATACATAATTAAACCCCTTAAGACCAAACCTATGTGACGACTATGGTGGGGACACTTTCGCGAACATTCCAGAGTCAACGAGATACTATTTCTAGTCTAAATATAACGTGATAACGTTTCTGGTAAATTCTGGAAATTTTGGTGGAGGAACATTCTAGACCACCAATTTGTATTTAAATATTGGTGGATGAGCCATCAGAGTCAGTTATTATATGAACAGTGAAGATAAATAGTAATTAGTAGATAGACAGTGGTGAATATAAATAATGATCAGTTTAAAGACATTCGAAGTATATATATATATATATATATATATATATATATATATATATATATATATATATATTTATTTATAGGCCTTGGTGGCATCCCTCCATGTTAAAATTGCGTCTGCCGTGGCATCCACGTCCTCGTGGCATCCGATATACAGATGCCACGAGGACTTTCGATGAAACTCATCGCAAATGAAAGGATCCCACCCCTACTAACTCTCGGCAAAATATTAGCGGGATGCCAAAACAGCCTATTTTTGTATGTTTTTAAACATGGTAGTTTGAGCAATGACCGCAACTGCCGCCACTTTCGTGTGCTGTATATTCTGAGATATATTTAAAGGAGGTAATGGCATCCAATGATATACATATTCATTTTGAGTACCTGGTGGCCTCTGTATATTCCGTTTTCGGTTTGATGGCATCCATTTCGTTGTTGCCAGATCTTATATTGGTTTATAACTCAGCCTTTTCATTTTTATAGATTCTGTAACATACTTTCACTAGGATGAGGCGCCCTTGCGATTTACTTCCGAGAAAATAACATGCGTTTTTAAAGCTATTTTTATATCTTTTGAAATATACTGGTTAAATTAGGTACACTTATTCTGTCACTTTTTAAACTGTAATCTGTGAGGAACAGTTTTGTTTTGTATAAAAATTTGCACAGATTTGTCTGCCAATGTTGATAAAATTAAAACGCTTTTAATCGTATAAGGCATAAGCTAGGAGAAATTAGCGGACAAACTGGGCGGCGATGCTTGAAAATTTCAATATTGTTATTCGCTGAAATCTTTGGTTTAGATGGAGTTTAGTGAAAAAATCATTAATTCAGTTTAAAATATTATTTAAAACAAAATATAATTTTTATACCGATTAACCGATTAAACAAAACATTAAGACTAACCAATGATTCAAAATATATATTTTTTTCTTTTAAAGTCAGGTTTTTTGCCGCCAAACAACTATGGGAGCAAAGAGGGGAAAACTTATTTAGCCCAAGATTACAAATACAATTCTTATACTACCAATTCAGTACACTACTTTCAATTAATTTAATCAAAATCATTAAATAGCAAGAACTCCAACATATAATTTTTAGGTCTTTAAAGTCATTCGTATCCGCCGATAAATATTATTCTATCAACTTTCCGTTTGAATTAACTTATTACCTGGAACGTTACATAGTAAGTCTGTTTTTTCTGCCTAGGCAGTAAAAATATATCTTTTTAAGTCTTTAAAGTGTCAATAAAAAGCCGCTTTGGGTACAAGAAACCAAGTTTTTTTTTTTCAAATATTTGAAAAATGACTAACTTTTAGTATCTATATAAACGACGTGGAATCATTAATTTTCCTACGAATTTCTTTCAAAACTAAACATATTTACATGTTTCATTTTCGTTACACCTGACAAATAATGAAACATTAAACTTTTTTTGTGAAAAACAATTATATTTTTTAAAAAAATATACCTTTATCGCGAGATATAGCGGCAAGTTAAAAAATTAAACATATTTTATTCCAACGATTTTGTTGAAAAATCCAGAAATTGTTCAGGTAAACAGTTCCCGAGGTAAGGCCAAACTTTAATCTCGTGTGTTATTTAAAAAAAAATTTTTATTCCATTCTATGACTACCAGTTAACACAAACATTTTCATAAATTTAAATAATTTTTCAAAAAATCAAAGAAGCGACATTATACTTTCCAATTATACAAGGTTCTCCAAGAAAGTGATACACATCAAAGTTTTCCAAAATGGGACACCTTGTATTTCATATATTTGAATTTTCCTTGCCTTTCTTATTATAACAATAAAATAGTATGAGATTATACAGGGTATTTCACACGCTATAACCAGTTTTATATAAAAATCGTACTGATTTCAAAGACGTGTATAGTGCAAAATAAACATTTGAAAACCATTTTTGTGCAGTAAAAGGTTTTCATTATTAGTCAAAAATTTTTACCGATGTGCTACTTTTTTAATTTTAAACAAATCTTTATAGGGTACGTCAATACAAAAAATTTAGTAACTATTTCTATTTGGGACAAAATCTATTGAATTCGTTTAATATTAGTTTTATTTTAAACAACATTTTTAATAGATAAATGTTAAATTGTCATTTGTTTTATTAGGCAAAAAAAGCACAAGATTTAATGTCGTGGCTGGTGTTTCATAGGCGAAGCGTAGCTAAGAATAGGAAACCAGCCAAGGCATTCGGAGAAAAAATGATATGTTCCACACAGCAGAAAATTAGATATAATGCCTTGGCTGGTTCCCTAGTCTCAGCTTGGCTTCCGCTATGAAACACCAGCCACGGCATTCAATCTTGTGCTTTTCTGGCTAATAAAACAAATGACATTTTCACATGTATTTATTTAAAATAAGAATAATATTGTACGAATTCAATAGATTTGTCCTAACTAGAAATAGTTACTAATTAGAAATTAATAAATTGTAATAATATTTTACCAAATATTTACAACATTATTATACTCTTCACACAGTAGTCTGTGAAGAGTATTATATGTTTACTTTTGTCCGTCTGTCTGTCCGTCCGATGTCACGTTTTTTGTCCGCACGATAACTCAAAAACGAAACATGATATCTTCTTGAAATTTATAGAAAAAATCAAACTCTATAAGGGGACAAAGCCTATTGATTTTGAAAAAAATCGGAATAAAAATGAGGGGTTTAAGAGGGGGTTGAAACTTAAAAAAAATTATAGTTCATTTAGGAAAAATGAAGTTCTATGAGAGGACGAGGCCTTATAATTTTTTAAAAATCTGATTAAGAATAGGGGGTTATAGGGGAGTTAAAACTTAAAAAAATCATAATTTAAAAACGAAATATGATATAAATTTGAAATTTTCAGGAAAAATCAAGCTTTATAAGGGAACAAGACTATTTTTTTTTAAATAAATCTGATTAAAAAGGGGGGGGTTTAATGGGGGGGTTAAAACTTTAAACAAATCATAAATCAAAAACGAAACATGATATTAACTTGAAATTTTATGGGAAAATCAAGTCGTATAAGGGGACAAAGTCTAGTGAATTAAAAAAAATTAATAAAAGTAGGGGTTTAATCGGGGTTTAAATGTAAAAAAATCATAAATCTAATACGAAACATGATACCAACTTGAAATTTAAAAAAAAGTCAAGCTCTATGAGATGACGAAGTCTCTTGATTTTTAAATAGATCCGATTAAAAATGGGGAGATTAGTGGGGGTTGAAACTTTAAAAAAATCATAAATCAAAAACGAAACATGATATCAACTTTAAATTTTCAGGAAAAATCAAGTTCTATTAGAGGACGGAACCTATTAAATTTTTAAAAAATCTGAATAACAGTAGAGGGTTAAGTTGGGTTAAAATTAAAAAAAAATCATTCATCTAAAAGAAGTATTATATCAACTTGAAATGTTTAATAAAAATCAAGCTCTATAAGGAGATGAAGCCTATTAATTACTAAAAGAAAAAAATCTAAATAAAAATTGGGAAGCCTATTTATTCCCAAAAAAAAAATGTTTATAAAAAAATCGCTGGTTAAGAGGGTCTGTTAAACTGTGAAGAGTATAATACAGAATGCCAAGCATTGTATATCCTCATTCTAAATTTAAAATTGCTTTATTGCTCTTTATTTTATGTATTCGATACATTTTTTGTCTCGATAAAAACATTTTTACTTTTATTCGCTGAAAAATGTTTTTTAAAATAAGAACAATAACATATACGAAACCAATAAACACATTTGTCACAAATAGGTAGTTACTAGTTAGTACTTTATAAATTTTAATAATATTTAACCATTTATTTGAAATTTTCTTTTTACATTTTTTTATTACTATTTCTTATGTATTTATTTAAATTGTCGTTTCAATAAAAACATTTTACACATATTTAATAAAAAATATCTTTTAAAATAATAATATTTTTACGATTCCAATAAACACATTTTTCCTAAATAGTTATTAAATTTTATGGATATTGTAAAAAAAATGTCAATCAATAAATTACAGCTAGTAATTAACACACAGTCTATTTCCAGTCAACCAGTGACCAGTTAAAAATTAAACTATTTTGTGAATTATCTTTTTTGTCATTTAGATTTAAAAATCTCCCAAAATTATTAGTTTTAGGTATAGAGAATGCTTAACTCAAATTAAACTTTAAGAAACGTTCTTTTAAATGGTGATATAAAATACAATTAAAGAAAATGGGAAAATGATGTATTTCCGTACTGATGTACCCTATAAAGATTTGTTTAAAATTAAAAAAGTAGTACATTGGTA
This sequence comes from Psylliodes chrysocephalus, assembly GCA_927349885.1. NCBI lineage: Eukaryota > Metazoa > Arthropoda > Insecta > Coleoptera > Chrysomelidae > Psylliodes > Psylliodes chrysocephalus. The sequence continues at coordinate 45,283,650 of OV651817.1, forward strand.
AACATTTTTGAATAATAATGAAAATCATTTACTCCAAAAAAATGGTTTTCAAATGTTTCTTTTGCACTATACACGTCTTTAAAATCAGTACGGAAAACTTTGATATTGTATTACTTTTTTAGAGAACCTTGTATAATTGGAAAATATATGTTGCTTCTTTGATTTTTTGAAAAACTATTTAAATTCATGATAAAGTTTTAGTCTCAAATTTAACATGCTTTTTAATAGAATGAAATAAAAAAAACATTTTTTAAATAACACACGAGAATAAAGTTTGGCCTTATGAACAGTTTTCAATATTATAATAATTATTGCCAGAAATAATCCATTGGTAAATTTGTATACGCGAATGAATTTAAAGGGCGAAGAGACCAATTTGTTTTTAGATCATTCGATATGCCTAAAATGTTTTTAAAAAGAGATTCTAATTCTTTGAACCGCTCTCAAATAGGTAATAATAAATCATTTCGTTGTAAAGGATTCCATTGTAAAGGTTTCCATTGTAAATAATAAGATCTGAAATCAAGTGTTGAGCCAGTCAAGCATATGTTACTTATTTAGCATTGTATTTAAAAATTTAACCAACTATTAAAACTTTAGAAAAGAATTTTTTTGTAACATTATAAAAAATGTTAAGTTTAATAAATAAAAATGTCTATTTTATGTGACACATGCACTGCATAGGTTTTGGAATAGCTAATATCCGAGTTATTTGATCATGAAATAAAATAAAAAGGAAACAAATCTCTTGCAAAATCCAAAGTTTGAATGTTGTCTAATATTTCTCTAATTTTTACAGTAATTTTTACTATTAAAGCTAAAAGTAGAGCAAATATATTACTCAAATGAGGATAAAAATCATAATTACAAATATTTAAAAATAAATGTAGGGATAGTTTGAGAAGTGGTTGGTTTAAATACAAGCTGTAAGACAATTTTTACCCTATGTACATCATATTTTTTATTTTACTTTATGGAGTACCTACCTTAAATATTAATTATAAATGTTATACTGCGTTAGTGACAAACAGTTGGTCAAATAAAAAATAATCAAATTTCTTTATTCTACTACAATGCGTGTTGATTTTCAAGAAAAAAAAAATTCTTAAGTTTTATTTGTTTCCTATCTGTGTACATACAGATAAGGAAAGTATAGTAATCATGATTTTTTTCGACCTCAAGTTTTTGACGGATTTTTACGTTTTGGGGGCTCTTGAATCCGTTTTAAACTTAAGCTTTAATCCACCCTTCGGTGAACTGATTGTATTTTGGGCCTAGTCGGAACATCTGGGGGTACTGTATAGGGGATCTTTTTATATTTTATGGAATACATCTGTTATTTTTGCTTAGAGAAGAAACTTCTTTAAATAAAAGTTTTTTTCTAGAATTTTCTCTAGAATTTTTGCTCCATATATAATTTTCCTAAAATGGAGCGTATTCGAGAAATTTAAGGAAAAGTGAAAATTTAGAATTTTGAACATTTTGAACTCAAAAACGGATTAAAAAAAAGCAACAAATTATAAATTTAAGCTTCAATCTACCATGCGGTAAGCTGCTTAGATTTTGGGCATAGTTGGAACATCAGGGGGTTACTTTATGAGAGAATAATTTTCTACTTTATTGAATATTTCTGTTTTGGCAAAATTATTTTTTCTCCTATACATAATTTTCGTAAAATGACCCGTATTTGAGAAATTTGAGGATAAGTGAAAATTTTAAATTTTGAACATAACTCAAAAGCGGATAAAGAGCAAAACACTAAATTTTAAACAAGCTTTAATCTATTATGTGGTAACCTGATTAGATTTTGGGCATAGTCAAAACATCTGGGGCTACTTTATACAAGGGCATTTTTCTACTCTATTGAATGTATCTGTTATTTATACTTGGAGAAGAAACTTCCTTAAATAAAAGTTGTTTGCAAAATTATTCTCTATATGTTTTCTTTTATACATAACTTTCCTAAAATTGTCCGTATTTAAGAAATTTGAGGATAAGTGACAATTTTAAATTTTAATTAAACATAACTCTTCGCTTCGGCTATGAAACACCAGCCACGGCATACAATCTTGTGCTTTTATGTATAATTAAACAACTATTTTTCCGTTTTAATAGAAAATAGTAACATTATAAAACTAAAAATCCATTAATATTACATGTTTAACCCAAATTTATATTAACTCCAATTTAAGTTTAAAGTAAAATTTTAGAAAAAAAAATACCCTATTACAGTTTTTCTTTGATTGATTTTGTTTACTAGGGAGAACGTCATTTTTGGACTGTTTTTTGTCTTTTAAGGAGTCATAAGAAATACACAAGTTGTACATTTTAAAAAAATATTAAAACAGACATAAAATATTTATCTAACGTTTATTTTAATTCTAACTAATTGTAAGCTTTTTAATTTTATTCTATATTTTAACGCCACTGATATCTTTTAAATTTGTAAACACTCATGTTTTTGTTTTCCTACTGTATATATCTTGTTAAATCAAATTATATTATTTCGAATACACCTCCACACGCTGTAAAACAAAAGATGGGGCTTTAACTGTTTTAAAAAATTACATGTGTTTTAGTTCCTCATGTTTTTAAAAATAATTTACTGAACCAGAAGATAAAGAATATGTTATCCAAAATATATCTGTCGCCTATAAAATAAAAAATTAAATAGAAATTTATGACCAAATAAACCAAGGCACTTTATTTATTTAAAGTAAAAGAAATACGAGCAATACCCAAATATCTATTTTTGGGTCTTTATTCAAAGTACAACTAAACGTCCGTAAAATAAACCCATGTGGTTTTAAGGTCTAAAAGGGGCTGAATTTTTACACAAACTAGTAACATTTCATGCAATTTTAAACGGATCAGTGTTGTCAAACTTACAGAGTTCACGAAAGACGCTATTAGTATTTTTAAATTCTTCTCAGTATACATGGTGTATATTGGGCGGATGCCATCAAGGGTCATATCTATACGGATGCCACGGACGACTACAATTCAATATATATATATATATATATATATATATATATATATATATATATATATATATATATATATTTATAGGCCTTGGTGGCATCCCTCCATGTTAAAATTGCGTCTGCCATGGCATCCACGTCCTCGTGGCATCCGATATACAGATGCCACGAGGACTTTCGATGAAACTCATCGCAAATGAAAGGATCCTACCCCTACTAACTCTCGGCAAAATATTGGCGGGATGCCAAAACAGCCTATTTTTGTATGTTTTTAAACATGGTAGTTTGAGCAATGACCGCAACTGCCGCCACTTTCGTGTGCTGTATATTCTGAGATATATTTAAAGGAGATAATGGCATCCAATGATATACATATTCATTTTGAGTACCTGGTGGCCTCTGTATATTCCGTTTTCGGTTTGATGGCATCCATTTCGTTGTTGCCAGATCTTATATTGGTTTATAACTCAGCCTTTTCATTTTGATAGATTCTGTAACATACTTTCACTAGGATGAGGCGCCCTTGCGATTTACTTCCGAGAAAATAACATGTGTTTTTATAGTATATTACATTACGAGTGTGGAAAGTGACATTTTTCACACGAGTGGGAAATATTGTCGCACGAGGCGTAAGCCGAGTGCGACTATCACACGAGTGTGGAAAATCACTTTTCACACAAGTGATGTACAATATTTTTCCTACGACCACAAAATAATTTCATCAAAAAATGTAAAACCAGATTATTATAATAATTAAAATGTATTTAAAAAAATAATCAACAATAATCGTATTTATTAAATTTTCATAATTTCTAAACAAATAAAAAAAAATAAAAAAAAAATAAAAAAAAAATTCTGGCACAGCCAGGATTCGATCGCGGTCGTTGGACGGTCTCAAATTGCAAAGTTGATGCTCTAACCAACTGAGCTAACAGGCCTTACGGTAATTGATTGATCTAATCGCTTATGTGTTTAACCAGAATAAAAAGCAAATATATCTTAGTTATTTTAAAATTATTTTAAAAATAATTGTTAAAGATAAATATCTAGGATCTAATTTACAATAATTTAACAATCATATCGATTTTAGTATTAATATGGACATTACATAGATCAAAATAGAAATTATGTGTTTGACATTTTCTGACAGCTACTGCGGAAAGTAGCATATTCTCACTTGGGTGGAAAGTAAATTCTTATTCATACGCGTGTGATATAGGGCACTTTCCATAGGTCTATATAGTGTGATATGTGTCACTTTCCTAAGTGGTCGTAGGAAAAAGCTATTTTTATTATATCTTTTGAAATATACTGGTTAAATTAGGTACACTTATTCTGTCACTTTTTAAACACACAAACTGTAATTTGTGAGGAACAGTTTTGTTTTGTATAAAAATTTGCACAGATTTGTCTGCCAATGTTGATAAAATTAAAACGCTTTTAATCGTATAAGGCATAAGTTAGGAGAAATTAGCGGACAAACTGGACGGCGATGCTTAAAAATTTCAATATTGTTATTCGCTGAAATCCTTGGTTTATATGGACTAGTGTCATGAAAGTTAAAAAATAAATAAAAATTATCATTTTTATTAAAAAAATCATTAATTCAGTTTAAAATATTATTTAAAACAAAATATAATTTTTATACCGATTAACCGATTAAACAAAACATTAAGACTAACCAATGATTCAAAATATATATTTTCTTCTTTTAAAGTCAGGTTTTTTGCCGCCAAACAACTATGGGAGCAAAGAGGGGAAAACTTATTTAGCCCAAGATTACAAATACAATTCTTATACTACCAATAATTCAGTACACTACTTTCAATTAATTAAATCAAAATCATTAAATAGCAAGAATTCCAACATATAATTTTTAGGTCTTTAAAATCATTCGTATCCGCCGATAAATACTATTCCATCAACTTTCCGTTTGAATTAACTTATTACCTGGAACGTTACATAGTAAGTCTGTTTTTTCTGCCTAGGCAGTAAAAATATATCTTTTTAAGTCTTTAAAGTGTCAATAAAAAGCCGCTTTGGGTACAAGAAACCAAGTTTTTTTTCAAATATTTGAAAAATGTCTAACTTTTAGTATCTATATAAACGACGTGGAATCATTAATTTTCCTACGAATTTCTTTCAAAACTAAACATATTTACATGTTTTCTTTTCATTACACCTGATAAATAATGAAACATCAAAACTATTTTTGTGAAAAACAATTATATTTTTTAAAAAAATATACCTTAATCGCGAGATATAGCGGCAAGTTACAAAATTAAACATATTTTATTCCAACGATTTTAATGAAAAATCTAGAAATTGTTCAGGTAAACAGTTCCCGAGGTAAGGCCAAACTTTATTCTCGTGTGTTATTTAAAAAAAAAAAAAAAATTTTATTCCATTCTATGACTACCAGTTAACACAAACTTTTTCATTAATTTAAATAATTTTTCAAAAAATCAAAGAAGCGACATTATACTTTCCAATTATACAAGGTTCTCCAAGAAAGTGATACACATCAAAGTTTTCCAAAATGGGACACCTTGTATTTCATATATTTGAATTTTCCTTGCCTTTCTTATTATAACAATAAAATAGTCTAAGATTATACAGGGTATTTCACACGCTATAACCAGTTTTATATAAAAATCGTACTGATTTCAAAGACGTGTATAGTGCAAAATAAACATTTGAAAACCATTTTTGTGCAGTAAAAGGTTTTCATTATTAGTCAAAAATTTTTACCGATGTACTACTTTTTTAATTTTAAACAAATCTTTATAGGGTACGTCAATACAAAAAATTTAGTAACTATTTCTATTTGGGACAAATCTATTGAATTCGTTTAATATTATTTTTATTTTAAACAACATTTTTAATAGATAAATGTTAAATTGTCATTTGTTTTATTAGGCAAAAAAGCACAAGATTTAATGATGTGGCTGGTGTTTCATAGGCGAAGCGTAGCTAAGACTAGGAAACCAGCCAAGGCATTCGGAGAAAAAATGATATGTTCCACACAGCAGAAAATTAGATATAATGCCTTGGCTGGTTTCCTAGTCTCAGCTTGGCTTCCGCTATGAAACACCAGCCACAGTAGTCTGTGAAGAGTATTATATGTTTACTTTTGTCCGTCTGTCTGTCCGTCCGATGTCACATTTTTTGTCCGCACGATAACTCAAAAACGAAACATGATATCTTCTAGAAATTTATAGAAAAAATCAAACTCCTTATAGAGTTTGCCTATTGATTTTGAAAAAAATCTGAATAAAAATGAGGGGTTTAAGGGGGGGGGCTGAAACTTAAAAAAAATTATAAATAATTTAGGAAAAATGAAGTTCTATGAGAGGACGAGGCCTAATAATTTTTTAAAAATCTGATTAAGAATAGGGGGTTATAGGGGAGTTAAAACTTAAAAAAATCATAATTTAAAAACGAAATATGATATAAATTTGAAATTTTCAGGAAAAATCAAGCTTTATAAGGGAACAAAGACTATTTTTTTTTTAAATAAATCTGATTAAAAAGGGGGGGGTTTAAGGGGGGGGTTAAAACTTTAAACAAATCATAAATCAAAAACGAAACATGATATTAACTTGAAATTTTAAGGGAAAATCAAGTCCTATAAGGGGACAAAGTCTAGTGAATTAAAAAAAATTAATAAAAGTAGGGGTTTAAGCGGAGTTTAAATGTAAAAAAATCATAAATCTAATACGAAACATGATACCAACTTGAAATTTAAAAATAAATAAAGCTCTATGAGATGACGAAGTCTCTTGATTTTTAAATAGATCCGATTAAAAATGGGGAGATTAGTGGGGGGTTGAAACTTTAAAAAAATCATAAATCAAAAACGAAACATGATATCAACTTTAAATTTTCAGGAAAAATCAAGTTCTATTTGAGGACGAAACCTATTAAATTTTTAAAAAATCTGAATAACAGTAGGGGGTTAAGTTGGGTTAAAATTAAAAAAAAAATAATTCATCTAAAAGAAGTATTATATCAACTTGAAATGTTTAATAAAAATCAAGCTCTATAAGGAGATGAAGCCTATTAATTACTAAAAGAAAAAAATCTAAATAAAAATTGGGAAGCCTATTTATTCCAAAAAAAAAAAATGTTTATAAAAAAAATCGCTGGTTAAGAGGGTCTGTTAAACTGTGAAGAGTATAATATAGAATGCCAAGCATTATATATCCTTATTCTAAATTTAAAATTGCTTTATTGCTCTTTATTTTATGTATTCGATACATTTTTTGACTCGATAAAAACATTTTTACTTTTATTCGCTGAGAAATGTTTTTTAAAATAAGAACAATAACATATACGAAACCAATAAATACATTTGTCACAAATAGGTAGTTACTAGTTAGTACTTTATAAATTTTAATAATATTTAACCATTTATTTGAAATTTTCTTTTTACATTTTTTTATTACTATTTCTTATGTATTTATTTAAATTGTCGTTTCAATAAAAACATTTTACACATATTTAATAAAAAATATCTTTTAAAATAATAATATTTTTACAATTCCAATAAACACATTTTTCCTAAATAGTTATTAAATTTTAAGGATATTGTAAAAAAAAATTTCAATCAATAAATTACAGCTAGTAAAATTCTAATCACTAATTAACACACAGTCTATTTCCAGTCAACCAGTGACCAGTTAAAATTAAACTATTTTGTGAATTATCTTTTTTGTCATTTAGATTTAAAAATCTCCTAAAATTATTAGTTTTAGGTATAGAGAATGCTTAACTCAAATTAAACTTTAAGAAACGTTCTTTTAAATGGTGATATAAAATACAATTAAAGAAAATGGGAAAATGATGTATTTCCGTACTGATGTACATTATAAAGATTTGTTTAAAATTAAAAAAGTAGTACATCGGTAAACATTTTTGAATAATAATGAAAACCATTTACTCCAAAAAAATGGTTTTCAAATGTTTCTTTTGCAGTCTTTAAAATCAGTACGGAAAACTTTGATATTGTATTACTTTTTTTAGAGAACCTTGTATATTTGGAAAGTATATGTTGCTTCTTTGATTTTTTGAAAAACTATTTAAATTCATGATAAAGTTTTAATCTCAAATTTGTATACGCGAATGAATTTAAAGGGCGAAGAGACCAATTTGTTTTTAGATCATTCGATATGCCTAAAATGTTTTTAAAAAGAGATTCTAATTCTTTGAACCGCTCTCAAATAGGTAATAATAATTCATTTCGTTGTAAAGGATTCCATTGTAAAGGTTTCCATTGTAAATAATAAGCTCTGAAATCAAGTGTTGAGCCAGTCAAGCATATGTTACTTATTTAGCATTGTATTTAAAAATTTAACCAACTATTAAAACTTTAGAAAAGAATTTTTTTGTTACATTATAAAAAATGTTAAGTTTAATAAATAAGAATGTCTATTTTATGTGACACATGCACTGCATAGGTTTTGGAATGGCTAATATCCGAGTTATTTGATCATAAAATAAAATAAAATAAAAAGGAAACAAATCTCTTGCAAAATCCAAAGTTTGAATGTTGTCTAATATGTCTCTAATTTTTACAGTAATTTTGACTATTAAAGCTAAAAGTAGAGCAAATATATTACTGAAATGAGGATAAAAATCATAATTACAAATATTTAAAAATAAATGTAGGGATAGTTTGAGAAGTAGTTGGTTTAAATACAAGCTGTAAGACAATTTTTACCATATGTACATCATATTTTTTATTTTACTTTATGGAGTAACTACCTTAAATATTAATTATAAATGTTATACTGCGTTAGTGACAAACAGTTGGTCAAATAAAAAATAATCAAATTTCTTTATTCTACTACAATTGGTGTTGATTTTCAAGAAAAAAAAATGTTCTTAAGTTTTATTTGTTTCCTATCTGTGTAAATACATATAAGGAAAGTATAGTAATCATGATTTTTTTCGACCTCAAGTTTTAGACGGTTTTTTACGTTTCAGGGGCACTTGAATCCGTTTTAAACTTAAGCTTTAATCCACCCTTCGGTGAACTGATTATATTTTGGGCCTAGTCGGAACATATGGGGGATCTTTTTATACTTTATGGAATACATCTGTTATTTTTGCTTAAAGAAGAAACTTCTTTAAATAAAAGTTTTTCTCTAGAATTTTCTCTAGAATTTTTGTTCCATATATAATTTTCCTAAAATGGAGCGTATTCGAGAAATTTGAAGAAAAGTGAAAATTTAGAATTTTGAACATTTTGAACTCAAAAACGGATTAAAAAAAAGCAACAAATTATAAATTTAAGCTTCAATCTACCATGTGGTAAGCAGCTTAGATTTTGGGCATAGTTGGAACATCAGGGGGTTACTTTATGAGCGAGTAATTTTCTACTTTATTGAATATATTTGTTATTTACGCTTGGAGAAAAACTTCCTTGATTCAAATTTTTTGGCAAAATTATTTTTTCTTCTATACATAATTTTCGTAAAATGACCCGTATTTGAGAAATTTGAGGATAAGTGAAAATTTTGAATTTTGAACATAACTCAAAAGCGGATAAAGAGAAAAACACTAAATTTTAAACAAGCTTCAATCTATTATGTGGTAACCTGATTAGATTTTGGGCATAGTCAGAACATCTGGGGCTACTTTATACAAGGGCATTTTTCTACTCTATTGAATGTATCTGTTATTTATACTTGGAGAAGAAACTTCCTTAAATAAAAGTTGTTTGCAAAATTATTCTCTATATGTTTTCTTTTATACATAACTTTCCTAAAATTGTCCGTATTTAAGAAATTTGAGGATGACAATTTTAAATTTTAATTAAACATAACTCTTCGCTTCGGCTATGAAACACCAGCCACGGCATACAATCTTGTGCTTTTGTGTATAATTAAACAACTATTTTTTCCAAGTTTTAATAGAAAATAGTAACATTATAAAACTAAAAAGTTTTAATAGAAAATAGTAACATTATAAAACTAAAAATCCATTAATATTGCATGTTTAACCCAAATTTATATTAACTCCAATTTAAGTTTAAAGTAAAATTTTAGAAAAAAAAATACTCTATTACAGTTTTTCTTTGATTGATTTTGTTTACTAAGGAGAACGTCATTTTTGGACTGTTTTTTGTCTCTTTAGGAGTCATAAGAAATACACAAGTTCTATATAGAACATTTTTTGCACTCTTTTGGTTTTGAAAATGTACAAATTCTCGAAAATAAATCAAATAAAACAAAAGAACTATCCCTGAAATGATACATATTAAAAAAATATTAAAACAGACATAAAATATTTATCTAACGTTTATTTTAATTCTAACTAATTGTAAGCTTTTTAATTTTATTCTATATTTTAACGCCACTGATATTTTTTAAATTTGTAAACACTCATGTTTTTGTTTTCCTACTGTATATATTTTGTTAAATCAAATTGTATTATTTCGAATACACCTCCATACGCTGTAAAACAAAAGATGGGGCTTTAACTGTTTTAAAAAATTACATGTGTTTTAGTTCCTCATGTTTTTAAAAATAATTTACTGAACCAGAATATAAAGAATATGTTATCCAAAATATATCTGTCGCCTATAAAATAAAAAATTAAATAAAAATTTATGACCAAATAAACCAAGGCACTTTATTTATTTAAAGTAAAAGAAATACGAGCAATACCCAAATATCTATTTTTTGGGTCTTTATTCAAAGTACAACTAAACGTCCGTAAAATAAACACATGTGGTTTTAAGGTCTAAAAGGGGCTGAATTATACACAAACTAGAAACATTTCATGCAATTTTAAACGGATCAGTGTTGTCAAACTTACAGAGTTCACGAAAGACGCTATTAGTATTTTTAAATTCTTCTCAGTATACATGGTGTATATTGGGCGGATGCCATCAAGGGTCATATCTATACGGATGCCACGGACGACTACAATTCAATATATATATATATATATATATATATATATATATATATATATATATATATATATATATATATATATAAATATATATTGAATTGTAGTCGTCCGTGGCATCCGTATAGATATGACCCTTGATGGCATCCGCCCAATATACACCATGTATACTGAGAAGAATTTAAAAATACTAATAGCGTCTTTCGTGAACTCTGTAAGTTTGACAACACTGATCCGTTTGAAATTGCATGAAATATTTCTAGTTTGTGTAAAATTCAGCCCCTTTTAGACCTTAAAACCACATGTGTTTATTTTACGGACGTTTAGTTGTACTTTGAATAAAGACCCAAAAATAGATATTTGGGTATTGCTCGTATTTCTTTTACTTTAAATAAATAAAGTGCCTTGGTTTATTTGGTCATAAATTTTTATTTTTTTATTTCATAGGCGACAGATATATTTTGGATAACATATTCTTTATCTTCTGGTTCAGTAAATTATTTTTAAAAACATGAGGAACTAAAACACATGTGTAATAAAGCCCCATCTTTTGTTTTACAGCGTGTGGAGGTGTATTCGAAATAATATAATTTGATTTAACAAGATATATACAGTAGGAAAACAAAAACATGAGTGTTTACAAATTTAAAAAATATCAGTGGCGTTAAAATATAGAATAAAATTAAAAAGCTTACAATTAGTTAGAATTAAAATAAATGTTAGATAAATATTTTATGTCTGTTTTAATATTTTTTTAATATGTATCATTTTAGGGATAGTTCTTTTGTTTTATTTAATTTATTTTCGAGAATTTGTACATTTTCAAAACCAAAAGAGTGCAAAAAATGTTCTTTATAGAACTATTTCTTATGACTCCTAAAAAGACAAAAATCAGTCCAAAAATGACGTTCTCTCTAGTAAACAAAATCAATCAAAGAAAAACTGTAATAGGGTATTTTTTTTTTCTAAAATTTTACTTTAAACTTAAATTGGAGTTAAAATAAATTTGGGTTAAACATGTAATATTAATAGATTTTTAGTTTTATAATTACTATTTTCTATTAAAACTTGGAAAAAATAGTTGTTTAATTATACATAAAAGCACAAGATTTTATGCCGTGGCTGGTGTTTCATAGCCGAAGCGAAGAGTTATGTTTAATTAAAATTTAAAATTGTCACTTATCCTCAAATTTCTTAAATACGGACAATTTTAGGAAAGTTATGTATAAAAGAAAACATATAGAGAATAATTTTGCAAACAACTTTTATTTAAGAAAGTTTCTTCCCCAAGTATAAATAACAGATACATTCAATAGAGTAGAAAAATGCCCTTGTATAAAGTAGCCCCAGATGTTCTGACTATGCCCAAAATCTAATCAGGTTACCACATAATAGATTAAAGCTAGTTTAAAATTTAGTGTTTTTCTCTTTATCCGCTTTTGAGTTATGTTCAAAATTCAAAATTTTCACTTATCCTCAAATTTCTCAAATACGGGTCATTTTACGAAAATTATGTATAGAAGAAAAAATAATTTTGCCAAAAAATTTGAACCAAGGAAGTTTTTCTCCAAGCGTAAATAACAAGATATATTTAATAAAGTAGAAAATTACTCTCTCATAAAGTAACCCCCTGATGTTCCAACTATGCCCAAAATCTAAGCAGCTTACCGCATGGTAGGTTGAAGCTTAAATTTATAATTTGTTGCTTTTTTTAATCCGTTATTAAGTTCAAAATGTTAAAAATTCTAAATTTTCACTTTTCCTCAAATTTCTCGAATACGCTCCATTTTAGGAAAATTATATATGTAGCAAAAATTCTAGAGAAAATTCTAGAGAAAAACTTTTATTTGACGAAGTTTCTTCTCTAAGCAAAAATAACAGATGTATTCCATAAAGTATAAAAAGATCCCCCCTACAGTACCCCCAAATGTTCCGACTAGGCCCAAAATATAAGCAGTTCACCGAAGGGTGGATTAAAGCTTAAGTTTAAAACGGATTCAAGAGCACCCGAAACGTAAAAATCCGTCAAAAATTTGAGGTCGAAAAAAATCATGATTACTATACTTTCCTTATCTGTATGTACACAGATAGGAAACAAATAAAACTTAAGAATTTTTTTTTCTTGAAAATCAACACGTATTGTAGTAGAATAAAGAAATTTTATTATTTTTTATTTGACCAACTGTTTGTCACTAACGCAGTATAACATTTATAATTAATATTTAAGGTAGGTACTCCATAAAGTAAAATAAAAAATATGATGTGCGTAGGGTAAAAATTGTCTTACAGCTTGTATTTAAACCAACCACTTCTCAAACTATCCCTACATTTATTTTTAAATATTTGTAATTATGATTTTTATCCTCATTTAAGTAATATATTTGCTCTACTTTTAGCTTTAATAGTCAAAATTACTGTAAAAATTAGAGAAATATTAGACAACATTCAAACTTTGGATTTTGCAAGAGATTTGTTTCCTTTTTATTTTATGATCAAATAACTCGGATATTAGCCATTCCTATGCAGTACAGGTGTCACATAAAATAGACATTTTTATTTATTAAACTTAACATTTTTTATAATGTTACAAAAAAATTATTTTCTAAAGTTTTAATAGTTGGTTAAATTTGTAAATACAATGTTAAATAAGTAACATATGCTTGACTGGCTAAACACTTGATTTCAGAGCTTATTATTTACAATGGAAACCTTTACAATGGAATCCTTTACAACGAAATGATTTATTATTACCTATTTGAGAGCGGTTCAAAGAATTAGAATCTCTTTTTAAAAACATTTTAGGCATATCGAATGATCTAAAAACAAATTGGTCTCTTCGCCCTTTAAATTCATTCGCGTATACAAATTTACCAATGGATTATTTCTGGCAATAATTATTATAATATTGAAAACTGTTCATAAGGCCAAACTTTATTCTCGTGTGTTATTTAAAAAATGTTTTTTTTTATTTCATTCTATTAAAAAGCATGTTAAATTTGAGATTAAAACTTTATCATGAATTTAAATAGTTTTTCAAAAAATCAAAGAAGCAACATATACTTTCCAATTATACAAGGTTCTCTAAAAAAGTAATACAATATCAAAGTTTTCCGTACTGATTTTAAAGACGTGTACAGTGCAAAAGAAACATTTGAAAACCATTTTTTTGGAGTAAATGGTTTTCATTATTATTTAAAAATGTTTACCTATGTACTACTTTTTTAATTTTAAACAAATCTTTATAGGGTACATCAGTACGGAAATACATCATTTTCCCATTTTCTTTAATTGTATTTTATATCACCATTTAAAAGAACGTTTCTTAAAGTTTAATTTGAGTTAAGCATTCTCTATACCTAAAACTAATAATTTTGGGAGATTTTTAAATCTAAATGACAAAAAAGATAATTCACAAAATAGTTTAATTTTAACTGGTCACTGGTTGACTGGAAATAGACTGTGTGTTAATTGGTGATTAGAATTTTACTAGTTGTAATTTATTGATTGAAATTTTTTTTTACAATATCCTTAAAATTTAATAATTATTTAGGAAAAATGTGTTTATTGGAATCGTAAAAATATTATTATTTTAAAAGATATTTTTTATTAAATATGTGTAAAATGTTTTTATTGAAACGACAATTTAAATAAATACATAAGAAATAGTAATAAAAAAATGTAAAAAGAAAATTTCAAATAAATGGTTAAATATTATTAAAATGTATAAAGTACTAACTAGTAACTACCTATTTGTGACAAATGTGTTTATTGGTTTCGTATATGTTCTTATTTTAAAAAACATTTTTCAGCGAATAAAAGTAAAAATGTTTTTATCGAGAAAAAAAATGTATTGAATACATAAAATAAAGAGCAATAAAGCAATTTTAAATTTAGAATGAGGATATGTAATGCTTGGCATTCTATATTATACTCTTCACAGTTTAATAGACCCTCTTAACTAGCGATTTTTTTATAAACATTTTTTTTTTTTTTTTGGAATAAATAGGCTTCCCAATTTTTATTAAGATTTTTTTCTTTTAGTAATTAATAGGCTTCATCTCCTTATAGAGCTTGATTTTTAATAAACATTTCAAGTTGATATAATACTTCTTTTAGATGAATAATTTTTTTTTTAATTTTAACCCAACTTAACCCCCTATTGTTATTCAGATTTTTTTTTAATTTAATAGGTTTCGTCCTCTAATAGGACTTGATTTTTCCTGAAAATTTAAAGTTGATATCATGTTTCGTTTTTGATTTATGATTTTTTTAAAGTTTCAACCCCCCACTAATCTCCCCATTTTTAATCGGATCTATTTAAAAATCAAGAGACTTCGTCATCTCATAGAGCTTGATTTTTTTAAATTTCAAGTTGGTATCATGTTTCGTTTTAGATTTATGATTTTTTTTCATTTAAACCCCGCTTAAACCCCTACTGTTATTAATTTTTTTTAATTCACTAGACTTTGTCCCCTTATAGGACTTGATTTTCCCTTAAAATTTCAAGTTAATATTATGTTTCGTTTTTGATTTATGATTTGTTTAAAGTTTTAACCCCCCCTTAAACCCCCCCTTTTTAATCAGATTTATTTAAAAAAAAATAGTCTTTGTTCCCTTATAAAGCTTGATTTTTCCTGAAAATTTCAAATTTATATCATATTTCGTTATTAAATTATGATTTTTTTAAGTTTTAACTCCCCTATAACCCCCTATTCCTAATCAGATTTTTAAAAAATTATTAGGCCTTGTCCTCTCATAGAACTTCATTTTTCCTAAATGATTTATAATTTTTTTAAGTTTCAACCCCCCCTTAAACCCCTCATTTTTATTCCGATTTTTTTCAAAATCAATAGGCTTTGTCCCCTTATAGAGTTTGATTTTTTCTATAAATTTCAAGAAGATATCATGTTTCGTTTTTGAGTTATCGTGTGGACAAAAAACGTGACATCGGACGGACAGACAGACGGACAAAAGTAAACATATAATACTCTTCACAGACTACTGTGTGAAGAGTTTAATAATGTAAATATTTGGTAAAATATTACAATTTATTAATTTCTAATTAGTAACTATTTCTATTTAGGACAAATCTATTGAATTCGTATAATATTATTCTTATTTTAAATAAATACATGTGAAAATGTCATTTGTTTTATTAGCCAGAAAAGCACAAGATTGAATGCCGTGGCTGGTGTTTCATAGCGGAAGCCAAGCTGAGACTAGGGAACCAGCCAAGGCATTATATCTAATTTTCTGCTGTGTGGAACATATCATTTTTTCTCCGAATGCCTTGGCTGGTTTCCTAGTCTTAGCTACGCTTCGCCTATGAAACACCAGCCACGACATTAAATCTTGTGCTTTTTTGCCTAATAAAACAAATGACAATTTAACATTTATCTATTAAAAATAAAATAAAAATAATATTAAACGAATTTAATAGATTTGTCCCAAATAGAAATAGTTACTAATTTTTTTGTATTGACGTACCCTATAAAGATTTGTTTAAAATTAAAAAAGTAGTACATCGGTAAAATTTTTTGACTAATAATGAAAACCTTTTACTGCACAAAAATGGTTTTCAAATGTTTATTTTGCACTATACACGTCTTTGAAATCAGTACGATTTTTATATAAAACTGGTTATAGCGTGTGAAATACCCTGTATAATCTGAGACTATTTTATTGTTATAATAAGAAAGGCAAGGAAAATTCAAATATATGAAATACAAGGTATCCCATTTTGGAAAACTTTGATATGTATCACTTTCTTGGAGCACCTTGTATAATTGGAAAGTATAATGTCGCTTCTTTGATTTTTTGAAAAAATTATTTAAATTTATGAAAAAGTTTGTGTTAACTGGTAGTCATAGAATGGAATAAAAAAATTTTTTTTTAAATAACACACGAGAATAAAGTTTGGCCTTACCTCGGGAACTGTTTACCTGAACAATTTCTAGATTTGTCAACAAAATCGTTGGAATAAAATATGTTTAATTTTGTAACTTACCGCTATATCTCGCGATAAATGTTTCTTTAAAAAATATAATTGTTTTTCACAAAAAAAATTTGATGTGTTTCATTATTTGTCAGGTGTAACGAAAAGAAAACATGTAAATATGTTTAGTTTTGAAAGAAATTCGTAGGAAAATTAATGATTCCACGTCGTTTATATAGATACTAAAAGTTAGTCATTTTTCAAATATTTAAAAAAAAACTTGGTTTCTTGTACCCAAAGCGGCTTTTTATTGACACTTTAAAGACTTAAAAAGATATATTTTTACTGCCTAGGCAGAAAAAACAGACTTACTATGTAACGTTCCAGGTAATAAGTTCATTCAAACGGAAAGTTGATGGAATAATATTTATCGGCGGATACGAATGACTTTAAAGACCTAAAAATTATATGTTGGAGTTCTTGCTATTTAATGATTTTGATTTAATTAATTGAAAGTAGTGTACTGAATTGGTAGTATAAGAATTGTATTTGAAATCTTGAGCTAAATGTGTTTTCTCCTCTCTGCTCCCATTGTTGTTTGGCGGCAAAAACCTGACTTTAAAAGAAAAAAATATATATTTTGAATCATTGGTTAGTCTTAATGTTTTGTTTAATCGGTTAATCGGTATAAAAATTATATTTTGTTTTAAATAATATTTTAAACTGAATTATTGTTTTTTTCAATAAAAATGATAATTTTTATTTATTTTTTAACTTTCATGACACTAAAGTCCATATAAACCAAGGATTTCAGCGAATAACAATATTGCAATTTTTAAGCATCGCCGTCCAGTTTGTCCGCTAATTTCTCCTAGCTTATGCCTTATACGATTAAAAGCGTTTTAATTTTATCAACATTGGCAGACAAATCTGTGCAAATTTTTATACAAAACAAAACTGTTCCTCACAGATTACAGTTTAAAAAGTGACAGAATAAGTGTATCTAATTTAACCAGTATATTTCAAAAGATATAATAAAAATAGCTTTAAAAACACATGTTATTTTCTCGGAAGTAAATCGCAAGGGCGCCTCATCCTAGTGAAAGTATGTTACAGAATCTATAAAAATGAAAAGGCTGAGTTATAAACCAATATAAGATCTGGCAACAACGAAATGGATGCCATCAAACCGAAAACGGAATATACAGAGGCCACCATGTACTTAAAATGAATATGTATATCATTGGATGCCATTACCTCCTTTAAATATATCTCAGAATATACAGCACACGAAAGTGGCGGCAGTTGCGGTCATTGCTCAAACTACCATGTTTAAAAACATACAAAAATAGGCTGTTTTGGCATCCCGCCAATATTTTGCCGAGAGTTAGTAGGGGTAGGATCCTTTCATTTGCGATGAGTTTCATCGAAAGTCCTCGTGGCATCTGTATATCGGATGCCACGAGGACGTGGATGCCACGGCAGACGCAATTTTAACATGGAGGGATGCCACCAAGGCCTATAAATAAATATATATATATATATATATATATATATATATATATATATATATATATATATATATATATATATATATATATATATATATATATAAATTAGAATAGTTGTGTTATAAAATAAATAAGTGTTTAAATAAATTATTGATAAATAAACTGTTGTTTTAAAGTAAACAAACATCACATTATCTTTATTTTACTATAACACAAATTTTAGGGTTAGGTTACTTTGGTCCCAGTTTTTCAAATGCTGGTTTAGTTTTCAAGTAAAAAATCGTTTAAGAAAACAGAAAATAACAAATAAAATTTTTGAAAAGTGGTTCTAGAGGAACACGGGTTTAATATTTATCTATAAATACAGGATGGAGCAGAGAAATTTGCTTACATGAATTTGGTGCATTGGATGACGGTTGCTTGGAGAAGGGTGGGGGTAAGGTTTCATCCCGCTTGATTCAGGTAGCATCATAGAGTGGACGAAAATTCAACGCACGTTTGCTGTCGAGGAGTATTTTAGCAAGGGTTGCTCAATCATAGCCACGTAACGGGAATTCCATATACGTTTTAATACTGCGTCCCGTCTTCGTGTTCCCGGTTGGCAGTAGATTGTTTTAAAAAAAACTGGTGACAGGAACATGACCGCAAGGCGCAATATTGAAATGTACACGATACGTACGTTGTGTGCAGATTATTGAGCGACCTTTACTAAAATATTCCTTGAAAGCAAACGCTCGTTGTACCTTCATCCACTCCAATATTCATGTGCCTACTTCTACCCTCCTCCGAGCTACCGTCGCTCCATGGTGTTAAGTTCAAATAAACAAGTTGCTCTGCCCCACCCTGTATAATAAAATTTTAATTTTATTAGTATGGTACTACTAACAGTTTGCAATAAACTTTTAATCTGGTGGGGCATGGTCTTATATTCTCTGGTTCCCGGCAGCACATAGAATTCATGCAACATCTTCATTTAACAGGAGGGATGGAGGGATAAGACCAGGTGGACTACGCGCTGTTCACGGAGGGCTTCAAAAATAAATGAGGAGCAGGAGTGGGAGTTTTTGGCCAGAAGCCAAGATATGACACATGGTTACCCGACAATTAACCTGGGCACTCGGGCTTCAATCTTCTAAGCAGAAATTATCGCTATAGAATAGAGGAGCGAGAGAGATAAATAATTTTTTCTCCGCTTAGAACACTATAAAAAAAATTTTAGTCAGGCAGCTCTTAAGGCTCTGAATTGCAATCGACCTGAATCAAAGCTAGTTTGGAACTATATAAAATACCCTTGAAAGGTTCGATGCCTAGAAAATACTTTGATCTGGTGAAAAGCAATGAAATAGCTAACGCACTCGCTAAAATAGGAACTACATCAAAATGAACAGTGGATGTAAAACTCATGAACTGGAGATATAACCCAGGGCTGAGGCATTTATACTTAGCGCTTTCATAAATGACTTTGCTTAGATCCAAGAATAAAGTAAAAACATCTACGCAGTCTCACAGACTAATGACATAACATCGACATGAAGAATGGGTCTGCAACAAACATCGAACTTTCGATTTTGCAATGTGGAAGATGAATTCGCAGAGGACAATTTATGTACCTGCTCTAATTTGGAAAGAACTAGGTTCCAGATCTTAGGATCCACTTGACTAGAGCTTGCTAATTTAAACAAGTCTCATCCAATTCAAGTATGGCATTATTTAGAAAGTGTGGCTTGTGCGGTGAACTATAAGTTTTACATGAGCCACATTAGATTCATATGGTTTACAGGGGAAGGCGATGAGATCATTCCACTTATATTTCACCCAACCTTACCCTATGTAAAACCAGATGATATCCATCGTAGAAAGAAAAATTTAACATTCTGTATTTTATTTTGCTGTAAAAAAACTTAATATGAAATATTTTGATGTTCTTACAAAGAGGTCAAATTAAATTACCACACCAACATTCGCATAATACAAGAAATAGACTATCAATTACTCCCGAGAGCTGATAAAACTATAGAACAAAGACATACAAACAGAACTACGAAGTTATGCAATTTTACTGAATAACATTATACTGAAATCTCGCGTTAATATTTTTTTAAAACTGAAGTAAAAATAAATTTTAAATAAGAATCAATTAACGTCTTTTTTAAATAACTTTTTTGCTTAAATTACTACTGGGAAACACGAAATTCTTAATAAGTATCCTAATTATTAGAATTATTTCTAAAAATATATATTTTTAACCCTAATCGTCCAAATGTGTCATTCAATCACGATGCTAAAAACACGTGAATTACATAATTTGAATTGATTTCCTGTTGTTAAAAAACTGCCAAATAAAATATAAGACTATCCATAGAGCAATAAATTATACAACATTTTTTCGCAAACGGTTATAATTTCTTTGCTTGATATCAGAAAAAGTGAATAAACCGCGTTATTAAAAAGAACCATACGAAATAGAACGCAACAGCAGCTGTAGCTACCGCGGGGTACTAGGCATTTTTAAAATAAAATTCGAGAGACGTTAAAATGGTGGTTTCCACCTAATCGAGACTGAGGCCCACAAGGGTAAACTCATAGCGTAACAAAAACGAGAAATGATTTATCTTGGAACGAAAGACCGAATGCCGATAGTAGTAATAGGACGTTGAATTTTTTTGGTTTCTGAAGCATTGGCATTACTTAGGTTAAACCATGTGATGATTTTCACAAGCCTTGATTTTTAAAACCATTTTGTATCGCCTTTTTATTAGGGTTTAAAAACATGTTCGAGCAATTTATCCAATAATAATTGGCCCCTTTACCTCTTAAGCCTGCTCATGTAAAATATTTGGGCTCCTTACATCGCCTATTTATATTCTATTAATAACATTGATAAAGGACAGAAGTATGAGTATTGCAACTATGTTTAAAGAAATAAATTGGCTTTCAGTTTAGAATTATGTTCAGTAGATGACTGATATTTATTTATAAAATAAAAATGACATAATACCATCTCATCAGATCTATTAGACAAAATTCAATATAATTCGCAATATCACAACTATAATACAAGAAGCCAATCTGACTTTCATGTACGGCAAGTCATCACTAAAAGTTCCCAAAATACAATTTTCATTAAAGGTTTAAGAAATATAACATACTGCCTACAGAAATTAAAAAAAAAACAACAACAAATTATTTGCAATAAATATCAAAAGAAGCATACATTTTTAAATAATTTGACATTTAAGAGCCATTCACACATCAAAGTTGACATCTTGATACTTGACAGGCACAGCCAAGCATTATTCTGATTTTTTCTAAATAAAATGACCGGTTAATTATTCTATGGGGTTGCGACAGAGAGCCAGTAAATTTGATGAAGGTGTTTTTGTGGATAGAGGCGAAATAGTAGTACGCTTAACTTAGCACCACCATAAAAAAGTCATTTTTAAGAAACTGCTTATATTTTTCATAAATTGGCAGACTTGGCGAATAATTTCGAATAAAAAAAGCCTTTAAAATGGGTATTTATTTATTTATTTATTTATTTATTTATAAAGTTTAGGGTACTTACGGGTTAAAACCCAATTATAGTACCCACTAATACAATTTTTAATACTAAAATTAAAGTAAATAATTTTACAATTATTACAAAAAAAAAAAAGAAATCTTATTTCAAAAATATTAATTTCACTTGTTTTTTAAAACTATACAATGGATACAAAAAAGATGTTCACATCTAAACAATATTTGTTGAATACAATGCACATTCTGTTAATTGGTGAATTTATGCCTAAATTAGTATTATAATGTGGATTGTAAAGTAATTGTCTGCTCCGAGTATTTTTGGGAGCGACATGCAATAAAATTAGATTTAATAGGTGCGGTGAATCAAATCGGTTATTTATAATTTTATATAGGAATGTGAGACCATTTATTATTCTGCGATGTTCCAGTGGAATAATGTGATATAGATTTTTTAGTTCGGTCAAATTACTATCGACATAAAAATTTGTTGCTTGAAAATTTAAAAATGTTACGAAGTTGTTTTGAAGCCGTTCAAGTCTACTTTTATACAAATCATAATTTGGATTCCAAATTATGCTCGCAAAATTAAGCCGACTGTAGATATAAGCAAAGTAGACGGATTTTAAGGCTTCAGTATTTTTAAAATTTCGACATGTTCTCTTAAGGAAGCCTAGCATTCTAGAACACTTGTTTACTAAATAATCTACGTGCAGGTTGAAACTTAGCCTACTCTCAAAAACCACTCCTGAGTCTTTCACAAAATCTGAACGTGTGATAGCTTTATTATCAACATTATAATCGAAAATTATGGTATTCTTATTTTTCGTGAAAGTAATACATTGACACTAATATTTAACTGAAGTTTATTTTCGAAACAATAACTAGTGAAGTTGTTAATATCCTTTTGTATTTTTATACAATCCCTTACAGATTCAACTCTAATAAATATTTTCAGATCATCTGCATAAAGAAGGAAATTTGAAAATTTAAAACATTTTTTTAGGTCGTTTATAAATATTATGAACAACAATGGTCCCAAGTGTGATCTGATCCCTGCGGTACCCCAGAAGTAACTGTGAATGCATCGGATTTGAAACCACAAATTGGGTTCTATTAAATAAATAAGAAGCGAACCAACTCAGCAACGATCCATTTACACCAATTCTAGCTAATTTCAAAATCAAAATATTGTGATTTACTTTGTCAAAAGCTTTGCTAAAATCGGTGTAGATAGCGTCGATTTGAAATCTAGAATCCATACCTTCTGAGATGTATTGTGAATAAATAGCCAAATTAGTTTCTATATTTCTGTTAAGGTAAAATCCATGCTGTTCATCAATTATTTTATTTTTTTAAATTTTGAATAGACTATCATGTACCAAACTTTCTAATAACTTACTAAAAATGCAAAGTTTACTAATTCCCCTATAATTGTTGGTTTGGTCCTTATCACCATTGTTTTTGTAAATAGAAATTAAGAGGGCTGTCTTCCACAGTCTAGGAAAGATTCCAGACTCCAGAAATTTAAAAAAAAATTAAATGTAAAGGTTTATAAAGCGATTGCGAGCATTTTTTAATGAACGATGAAGGATAACCATCAAAACCGGCCCCTTTTTTCTCGTTTAGGGAATGGACTTTATTAAGTACCATATTCTCCGTTAAATAGATGTTATTTACTAACATTTCACTAGAGTCATGAAAACTGGATGTATCTGAAATTTGACGATAGGGTTCGTAAACAGATCTAAAAAAAGACGAAAATATGTTACAAACATTTTGGGGACTGTGACTGACTTTATCGTTAAATTTCATTTGTAACGGTAAACTATGATCCCCGCGAGAGTTGGAAATATAATTCCAAAATTTTTTGGGTGTCGTCTTTAATTTCTCCTCTATTTCCGATAGGTAATTTTTAAAATCTGTTTTAATTAAGTATTTACTTCGTTTTCTTAATATTTTAAATTCTTCATAATCTCGTAAGTTTCCAAATTTTTTCCACTTTGAGTGAATACGGTTTCTGTTTTTTATGCATTTTATCGTAGATGTGGAAAAATATCCTGGGAATGATAAAGTTTTTATTTTAACCTTTGGAATGTATTGATTTACCGCCTCTGATAAAACTTCGAAAAATTTTGATACCGAGTCATCGACAGTTAAAAAATTTAAAGATTGTTCCCAAGCGTACTCTTGTAAGAAAATATTGAGGTTATCATAATTTGCCGCTTTAAAATTATATGTTTCTGTCTTATTATTATGGAGAAGTTTAAGCTTAGGACAGTCGATATACAACTCTAAAGGAGGGTGGTGTGAATCAGGATTAACAATTGGAACATCGCTCTGAACTAAATTACAAATTTTTGTACTATTATTACTAAAAATTAAATCCAAAGTTTTATTATTACTATTTAGGAGATAATTGTACTGCATAAGTTCACCAATTGACATTATATCTAGAATTTCAGCACTCGCTATGGTTGCAAGTATGAAGGTCGCAACCCGCCTTAGAAATTTCGCCTTTACTATCAACAGCTGTTGTTTGACGGGTTGTTATAGAATGTTTGCAATTTATGGAATGTAAAGAATGTTAGGAATGTTGACGTTAGAAATAACTGGAATTTCTAAAATTGTCACATAAGAAATGTATAAGCGGATTTTAAGAAAATTAATTAAAGTAGTTAGGATGAACCGAAAATTCTGAAAATCAATAGGGTTCTGAGTAAGAAGTAATTATTTAAGAAAATCAAAACCGTAAGTCAATCAGAACTTTCTTTCTAGAGTTTTTGTGCCGGCATACATATACACAGACGACCAGATGAAATTTCTTTTTGCATTTTCGGACTCAGAATGATCGGAAAAATAAAAAGAACTTTTAAAATATAGGGGTAAGAAAATTATTTTGTCTGCACGAATACAGGCCCCATAGGAAGGACCTCAGTAATAACCAATGAAAAGCATTATTGTATTCTAATATTGATTTACCGTCATTAGTCTGTTAAAGTATAAATTAAATCACAATAATCTTAATTTCGACAAAATACCATCCGCAAAATAGTTTTAAAATTATTCAAAACAATAATAGTAGAGGATCCGAAGTAAGGTCGACCTTCACCCATCTATTTAATGGATGAAAAGTATTTTATATCAAATTTAATACGTTAAGTAATATATTATGAATAGGTTGACTGAAAAATTTCAGTCCAGGATATGATTAATTAAAATTTAAAAATGATTTTTTTTTTAAACATTGCACTTGTTTGTTTAATAGACAAATTACATACAAATCAAAAGTATGAAGCCCATAGAATATGCAAACGTTAGGTTGACTATTTTTTTCCAGTCATAACTATTGAGTAGGCAGGTATAAACAGGTAAGTCGATACTAATAATTTGCAGTAGTCTGTTTAATAAATAAAACTTATGTAAAAATAAAGATAATTTCATTACGAACACGGTGATATAAGGTTGTCTGCGAAAAATCTGTCCTGAATTCTGGTTGTCGCGTTTTAAAAAGCAAAATATTGCTGCGAATTAATATGTGTGACAGAGAGGCAACAGCGTTGTATCCCAGGAAGCACACGTACTTAAAAAAATCGTTGAAAACTGGTTAATAGCAAACGTATAAAACGTATCAAAATAGTTCAAATGTCGGGGGAAATAACGTTATTTGCAACCAAATAATATAAAAAAACGTATTATTTTATGAAATTTTAAATATTCTGTTAAAAATTACTAGAAAAATATGTTAGAAAATAGTATTTTATATACGTAAAACGTATTAACTAAAACCTCAACGTTAACTGTTCAACCAATAACCTTTTTGTTATACCATAGGTACAACATTAAATTTATGTTGAAAAAACGAGTGTTTGCTCATTGTGATACAAACATTTTATTGTATTAAAAACAATCGGGATTCTGATTTATCGGAAGTAAAATTTTGATCTTTAACGTCATAGTATTCTTTTTCTGTTGTTTCTACAATATCTTCTATTGTTAAATAAACCGTGTTGGTTTTAAATAATCATCTAAAAAACAATTGCAGTGTTCAGGCTCAAGTTTGATGCATTCAGGGTCTGTTGTATTATCCAACATATCCAACATTGTGGTATAGTATTCGAGTCAAAACCTTTTAATTTCTTTAAAAACTGTTCGCTGTTTTCTTATGCAAAGTAATTTTTCAAAAAAATACGATATCTCACATCATTCACTCTTTGAATTTAAAAAGTTAAAAAATCTATATTTGTGGCCTGAAAATAATTATCACTAGAACGATTTTTAAAACATATTTTTTTATGTTAAAATACAACAAAAAATATGAGTCAAAGGTAATTAAAACTTTGCACAGAATAAATGAAAAGAAAATATTATTCGGTAATTGATATTCACAAAGAATTAATGAAATAGTTACATTTACAATAAATATATCAATAAAAAACTAAAAGTACTAAATCAATTTTCACAATGAAATTATTGTTCTCATATGAAGTGCATATGAAGTGCAAAAAAATACAAGTAAATAAAAATTGATCAAAAAAAAAAAATAACAAAATATTTAATTACCTTATCAAAATCTGTCTGAGACATGTCATAAACATTATTTTCTTTACCCCAGTAACTAAATAAAAATATTTGACATATAATTTTTATTAAATGTTTGATTAAGATGAATGGAAATATCCTCATTAATGACAAAAAGTCGCAGAAATCAGATTTTTTGTTTATATTCTCAACAACAATTTTTTAAGAAAATGATGAAAAGTTTATGTATGTCCAAAATTAACAAAACCATAGGTGCAAATTTTTCAAAAAACTATTTTTTAATAATTTATTTAATTAAAAAAATCAAAATGTGTCATTATTTCATTATAAAAATTATAGAAGATGTACTTAGATAATTTAGAATATTCATTTATTATGTACTTACTCTTTTCTTAGCATTAAAATTATAAAATTTTTCCCTATATTTTTTATTTAAAGCAGTTACATTTTTTGGAACAGATGGTATGGTAACCAACAAAATCGAGAGACGCATTGGTTAGCTCAACATCATTGTATTTCAAATTTGTTTTACGAAAAGCCAATTTCAATGAACACTTTCAACGTTAAAATCAATTACACCGTAGTCTAAGTTACACAAAAAACACTTTTTAGTCATTGTTTATTACAATATAATGTTAATAAATAACAACGATAAGCAGTAGCATGTTTTTCTATTCTATCGCGCGTATTCATTCTTAGCAATATTTCGCTCTTTAAAAACCGACAACCGGAATTCAAGACAGTTTTTTTGCAGACAACCTTATATCACCGTGTTCATAATGAAATTATCTTTATTTTTACATAAGTTTTATTTATTAAACAGACGAGTGCAAATTATTAGTATCGACTTACCTGTTTATACCTGCCTACCCAATAGTTATGACTGGAAAAAAATAGTTAACCTAACGTTTGCATATTCTATAGGCTTCATACTTTTGATTGGTATATAATTTGTCTATGCAATTTTTAAAAAAAAACATTTTTAAATTTTTAATTAATCATATCCTGGACTGAAATTTTTCAGTCAACCTATTCATAATATATTACTTAACATATTAAATTTTATATAAAATACTTTTCATCCATTAAACAGACAGGTGAAGGTCGTTTCCCTACTCGGATCTTAGACTATAAGAAATAATATAAAAAGCAAACCCTGAACCATCCACATCTTGTTAAATTCCCTATAGCTAGTTTTTCTGGTTTTACATTTTTTTGATAAAATTGTTTTGTGGTAGTAGGAAAAATATTGTGATAGTGATTTTTCACTTTCTTGTAATTGTAAAATGCCTCTTTCTATACTCGAAATTAAATAATATTTTAATTAAATAGTGGTTGACAGACTTTTATTGTTCATTCTATCTCAGAACAATTGAGTCATTATCGGTAATATTTGGAATTTTATTTATAAATACATATGGCACTGTTTAAACCAAGATTTTGCAATAACTAGCTTTATTGGTTAGTCATAACTAGAACATGAAATTTTAAAACAGCATTCATTCATTTAAGGAGATAATATTTCTAATTGGGGTATTTACAGGTGAAACAGAATAATTACCGTCTAGGGTAATTATTTCGGTATTTCTGTTTGTGAGCAGCTTACGTATAAAGTACTTAAACGCTTTGAAATTGTATTGTAAATGATACCTGCTTGATCTCTTTGAATGGCTATTCCTTCAAATAACATGTGGAATACGGTTGCATATGCTGTGTAAATTTAATTCTATACAGCTTTATGCCGTTTTGCCTACGGGGTTTATCAAATCATATTGTACTGGATGAGTAGAACCAAATTTAGACTAGAACAAAAATGAAATTAAACGCCTGCTAAGTCAATCTGATGAAAAAATACATAGCAAAGTAAGAATTCGATATTTTATAAAAGCTGAAAAAATGTTTGCTGAAAAAAATTTATAAAACAGAATAGTAGTTAAGAACATTTCCGGAACATACTGTCAACAGTAACAAACACAAAGTGGGCGAAGTATCACAGAACTATTTGTAAATTGTATAAGATTATTTGAATGCACTTACCAGATAGTTACTTACTACACATTTACACATAATTTAAACAAATATTTTTTTAAACTTCTATAAGTGTTTTAAAAATTTTTAATTTTAAGATTATATTGCATATCAAAATTTTAGTTTTTAAAATGTATATTGTGAAAACAAATTAATTTTAGATTTGTCATAAAAGGTTAATTCAAGGCGATAATAGTAAAATGGCAGTATCTCCCTAAGAGATATCTATAACGCGGTTTATACATAATGTATGACACAATAAAGTCGTTTTTAGATGAGAAGCAAGAAATACTGTTAATTATATAGTGTACTAATTTGGCAATTATTTTAATTAATCTAAAGATTTTACATCAAAATCTCATATAAATTTTTAAGTACTTCCATTCATTGACCTGGGAATATTATTAACAATTATTATAATAAATACAAGGTAAATTAAATTTATTAATCATCGGATCATCCTTACTATTTGCTGACAATAGACAGGTGGCATTCTTCCTTAACATATAGCACAATTCCTAATTTTAAAACTAAGTCAGGAATATTGTTGCAATACACTAGCGGTCTTTCTTGAGTAAAATATTGACATAACTCTTTTTCGCGATCCCGGTAAAAGCTTGATGTGACACCAGGTGCTAGTAAATGCTTCTCACGAAGTCTACAGGCTAACAATTCGGATGCATCCTTTGGAAGGTGCAAATCTCTAATTAAATGATTTAATTCGCTCTGGTTAAACACTTTGGGCTCTCTGAAATCTGGTGTGACATCTGAATCGTATGGGTCGGAATTAGATTCCTCTGACACTCACGATATGACGTTTTCTATTTCTTTTGAGGCGATAGGTATCGGGACATCTGGTCCATGAGGAACTGGTCGAATGGCAGAGTCAAGATTATGATATACAATGTGTTTCTTATTTTTTCTGTTAAATCCTTAAACATTACACGAACAAAAATAACAATCATCACTGTGATTCCTAGGCTCTCGCCATACCATAGCAACATCAAAGCTTAAACTTTTCTTTTTTTCCTACCTTTTTGCCAGTTTCTTAATGCTTTAATGCAAACAGAACAAATAGTATGAGGAGCCCAGGACTTGTCTTGATTGCCAATTTTTATACCAAAATAAGCGTGGTATACATTTTTTACAAAAGAAGTTATAGTTTGCCTCAGCTTTACTACGACATAACTACCACAGATATAAAAAAAGTTATTTGGATTGTTCACGCAATGTCTTCTTTCCATATTTATACGTTCTAGAATACTATAAATAATACACAACAACGCAGCGAAGACAACAGCCGCGGACACAGTAGTACGACGACTAATACAACCAAAAACCAAACTGTATATAAGCAAATTCAACGCTGCATTGACGCTTCTGCGACAACTCTGTTGCTTTGCTGAGAAATTTAATATAATCCAGTGCTCCCAAATAACATTTAATTTCATAAAAATCAATTCATTTAAAAATCATGCCTAACATGGAACAAACATAATTCATGTCATAGATATGTATATTTATAAAATAATTTTTTTAAGATATATACACTATAAAAACAATGACGTGATAGAGCAAAAATATGGCGTTTTTTGGAATAAGGGCCCCCAAAAATATAAAAATTAGCAGAGTTTTCAAACATCAAAATCACTGTAGACCTAATTAAAATAAAAAAGTACTAGGGCAGGCCATAACAGAAACCAAAATCTATGCAATTTATTTAAATAGTGTAACTTTATTTATATTAAAAACACCTACACTTGCATCCCAAGAAAAACAGAATAGGAAATTGATCAATTTTCACGTAAAAAGACCTTAACTTGTACTTGAAACTTCATTTTTTGTTTCAACTGTACTTAAACGATTCTTTACTAAATTTCAATGAAAAAGTAAATGAAAACAAAATATGTGTCATATTATTATCTAAAAGCTCTATAGTGTATAGTCAGCAACAAATCCAGAGAGAGGTCAAATCTTGAACAATAATCATATCCAGATGAGATAAAATATCCGTTCTATAAAATGTTGGTGGAATAAAATATTCGTGCATTAAATATACATGAATTAAATTTTCGATATTTAATGCAAATAGTACAATGTTTTAAATTACGCCTTTAAAAATAAATAGGTATTTAAAAACGAGTCAAAAGTTACATAAAGGAACACGCACATTCCTTATGCAAACGGGAGTACCATCAAAATGTCAGAATTGTTGATACGGTAAATTACTTGATGTCTACATCAAAAGTGTCCATGTTTATGTCCAATCCTATCCCAACTAATAAAGTAGATTTATAATTTTTAGGTTACAAGACTATAATATTTTATTGATATTATATTGCTGTTTCTGGAATGTTAATTTATTGTACTAAAGTTGCAGAAACCACTATTTTGTTCTCTGAAACTAAATTGTTATATAAATTAGGTTTTACAATATTCTTACAGCAAATTATAAAATATTTTTCACATTCATACAACTGTTCTATGCAACATTTCAGCTTATAAAATAAAATTGCTTTATAGTGATTCTATATTGTTATTCTGGATCACCTATAGAACTTTTTGGTTATACAAATATAACTGTTTCTTAACCTCACAATAACGATTTAAAAAATAGTTATATAAATATAAGTGTGAGATAATTCCGCGTCAATAGCAATTTGCTTCTGATGAAAACTCTAAAATAACTGTAATATAGTGTCGAAATACTATTGCAAATCAGAAAACTATATAGCAATTATTTTACTTAAGAATATCCCTTTAAAAATATTTATAAAAAAAAATAAAGCAACTACATTTGGTAGTACCTATACCATATTATTTTGTATTTTATGTTTGTTTAATTGATAAAACAACTTACATGCCTTTGCTTAATGAAAATATAAAAACACAGGCCGATGATTCGAAAATTATAAATAATTTATTACCCTGTATTCAAATTATATTGTTATTAAGAAGCCCTTAAAAAATAACAGAAGAACAGGTAGGCTGTAAACTATAAAAATATCAACAATTGTTTCATGAAAATGACAATGTAAAATATTTGAACAACCAATAACTTGAAAAGTCTATTTCTTATATAAATTTGTAGCAGTAAGTAGATATGACATTTATACTTGATCGTATACTTAACTGGAACTCAATCGATTTCATAAAAGAAAACTCACAATGAACATAAAATTAATAAATATAGTTTAATAAACTAAAAAACACGCTTTTAGAGCATTTCAAACTAAAAAGTTAAAAATAATTTTTTTTTAGATGCTTTTATTCAAATAAG
Organism: Psylliodes chrysocephalus; assembly: GCA_927349885.1. NCBI lineage: Eukaryota > Metazoa > Arthropoda > Insecta > Coleoptera > Chrysomelidae > Psylliodes > Psylliodes chrysocephalus. The sequence goes on from OV651817.1 coordinate 45,315,366, forward strand.
CTTAAAACAATAATACTTAAATGGAAAATACTAGTATTATTGTGAAAAAAGCATTGGGCGCTCGATGTACGAGAAATATGGACAAAGCGCCCCACGCTTTTTTCACAATAACACTAGTATTTTCCATTTATTATTGATTTAAGCTTATTTGAATAAAAGCGTGAAAAAAAGTTATTTTTAACTTTTTAGCACAGCTTATTTATATCCAGCTAAAACACTCTCGGCGGCACTTTTGATCTCGTGGTCTGCGATCAAGCGAGGTAGAAGCGTTGCTTTCTCTGTTGCACAAGAAGGAAAAGTCAGAGCCGGATTATAACAATTATTTATTGAAGTAAAATGTTTAATTTCTGCCTGACAGTACCGTAGTAGGTAATTTTAAAATTTATTGGATTATATTTTTTGAATCTATATTGTAATATTACGATAAAATTAGGTTTGGAGTTAATAAGGGTTGTTGAAAAATACACAAAATTATTCTGAAAAATAATACATTTTCGTTATTATAGATTAAAAGAACTTGTGTGGGCAGAAAAAGGGCGATTTATAAAATTGTCAGAATAATTACGATAATGGGGTGTTATCTTACGAAAAAAATTGTGATTTATAATAGTCGTTGATGTTGGTTGTTCAAGATTATGATTTATTTTTAGGTTTTCCTCCTGAACGCTATGTCATTGTTAACGTCCTTTCTCAGCTTTGCGAAATTCGGCTTTTTGCATCCGAATTTTAATATTCGACAAACTTGCAATTTGGCATTTACGGCTTAAAATTTTCAAATTGTGAGTATGTCAAATAATTAAATTCGGATGCAAAAATCTTATTTGGCCTAACTGAAAAAGAACCTTAGACATTATTGCTTTTGACAGTCGCACGGTGATGTTTAGGGAAAAGACAAAAATGGTAATAAAATAAAGTTGTGTAGCTTAGGTTTTAAATAGGTTTTATTACTAAATAATTAAAAAAAATCAAATTAAAAATTTACTTATACCGTTATACCTACGTATATATAACGTATATTATATATATAATAAATTATAATACATTTTGTACTATATTATTACAAATTTCTCCATATTATAAGTTTATTTCTATTTACATTTCTAAAATTACCATTTATCGTTTTCAATGTGTAATATATTCTAACTCTTAAATATAATCTAACTACAAATTCTTTGGGGAAATATTTACAGGGATGGTTAAAAGCTAAATGGTTACTTATATCTAAAAGCATTTGGCAAATATTCCTTTTAGTAGCAAATTTTTCAAAGTTTTCTTGAAATATTTGTTCTATTTTACAAATTAATTCCACAAATTTATTATTAGGCATTTGCAAATTTCCGAAGGTGTCCTTATTTGCATTTTCATATGCCTTAAGGAAACAGTAATAAGATGAATCATCTAGTTCATCATGGTCTTTACTATATTTATTGCATATATCACAAGTGTGAACTCTTAAAGCTTTATTTAAAAGGTACCCACACTCGTACCGTATGAAATTTTTTTGCAGCATTTCATTATTTGAATAGTCCATGCTATTTAGTGCGTCTCTTTGTTCCGATACTTTATCCTTATCCTCAGGTACAAAATCCTGTTGGCAGTCAGAAAGTCTTAAGAGCATCTGATCAGAATCTGCCTCACAGTTTTCTGTACCTGAGTTGACGCAAGTTGACGCATTGCAACTTTCTAAATGTTCTATGGAACTGTATGGCTGTGGGGTTAATGCAGTTACCGTTTTCACTTCTTATTTTACCGAAATGATTCTCCAGGCAGTCTTGGTTTAATATTCGTGTAAGTATATACTCAAACCCAGCATTTTCTCGAAGATAGTAAAATAATTGAATAATACTGTTGATTGAAATTATTAAGCTTTTAATAAATTTTATTTTGTTGGCAACGTTTATATTATTTTTGTCTCGAATTTCAAGACTTTTAAAAAAGGATAAGCAATCCATTAAAAACTCTAATTGAAATGAGTTTGCTTTAAAGGCAGCATTATATTTTTTTGATGCAAAGGTTTGCGAATAATTTAAAATATCAAAGAGTTGATCTACTCTATTAACAAATTCAGCAGTTTCTGTCGCTTCCGAGGGAAGGGAACCAAATCCTATATAAAAACTCATATCTACATGGACTGAGTAACTAAATACTTGGGTGGCAAGTTTGACCTTCATTTTTTGGAAACTAGTCGGGTAAATATGAGAATCGGTTAATTTGTGTGCTGCTTTAACAGGAAATTTTTTATCTAATTCATAGAAGTCTTTAATATATTGCCACGAAATTTTTTTACAATTAACATAAAAGTCATATTTCATTAACATATTTCTCATCGCTTTAATAATATGTGGCACATCAAAGATGAAAAAGAGATACCGGTTTTCTAAATAAAAACCAGTATTGTCTGGAGATATCTTTAAAATATTTGACAATTTGATATTGTTGGACCCCACATCACAAGTAACTGCACAAACATTTAACCCCACATTTGTTGTTTTTTGCACAGCTTCATTTAATAGTTTATGTAATAGATTAGCAAAACAAGAAGTATGACATGAAAAGTAGGCTATCGGCTGTTTCCATTTCGAATAAATTCCCCTTACCATAAGTACACTGACAGTTAAAGTTGGTTTAAAAATCTTTTCCCCTGTATCGCCCATTCCTAGCCCTATGATGTCATCTTGATTTCGTTCATAAAATAAATTTGCTTTTATTGACATTTCATCGAAGCACAATAAACAATATTTGCTTTGAGACTGGAAACTGTCAACTTTTTTTTTTTTAATAAAATGAAGAACTCGGGATTATCTAATCCTGGTCCTATCTTAACTGCTCTGATTTCTATTAGCAAAGTGTTAGGCGAGGGAAGGCTATATTTAGACATTAAATATTTTTTATAAACTCTGGGACCAGCAAAATATATTGATAGGCATTCAATTTTAAATTCTTTGCTGTAACGTCTTCCATTTGGATGTTTATTCCCCTGTGATACTTGCATATTAAAACATTTTGCAATGTCTGGATTGCAAAATTTATATGTTAGGGACATATATTGCTCCAAAGATATATTGTCCAATTCATTATTTTTTTCAAGTACCTCAACCCTTTGTCGTAAATATTTGTTTTCGGCAGTTATGGACTTGATATGCTGCCTGTATTTAACTTTTCTTGGTGTATCAAAGGATAAACTGGCTGACGTTTGGGTAAATGTTGGAGACGTCAGAGGAGGACTGTCTGTAATTGGACTCAGGGCGATCTTATGTTGAACCTCGATTTTGAACTCGGTTTCAGCTAGATTTGTCTGGTTAGCTGCAAAATACATTTTATTTAAACTTTAAATAACAACTTAGATGAATAAGTATAAAGAACGATTTATTTGCTTAAAAATTATTTTTTTTTATTTAGGGCGGATAAAAAGCTATAACAAAATTTAACAGCTATAGATAATCATGTGATTATTAGCTTGTTTTAAAAAGTTAAAAAATAAAAAAGTTGTAGTCTTTTAAAAGTGGAACAAATTAGGTTCACCCCTCGCTTCACCCTGTATATAAAACATTATATTTAATTTTAAGTAAAACACTATTATTTTTAGTACCTGAATCAAATAGTGCAGGTGTGATAGGTGGAGCTATCAGTCTGTCATCTAGAACTCGTATTTTCGCAGGAAGTTGCAAGAGCGGTGCACTATACGTATGGTCTTCAGTTGTGGAACTCCCCTCGAGGGACGGGAATAGGGTAGGAATCGCAATGGCTACTAATCTTGTACGAAAGTGACTCGTGAACATCTTCTCTTCAAAGTGGTCTTTACATATCGAGTAACTTTTATATAATTCGATTAGTTTTTCAAATAGGTCCTCTCGATTGGCTTTCATTGCCCATGTTCTGGCTCTGTAAATATTTAAATATATTTTTAAACAATGCTATATAGGTATTGTAAACGCCAAATCTGAATATGTATGAACAAGTATCATTTACTATTTTCCATTTATTTTATGTCTTAAAATATACGGACCTCTGGTTTACAACTTTCTAGGTAAGCTACCAATTCTATTCATCCGTAGGCGTATTAGTAGCATTATAAATGCGCATCCTTGGTTCTTTAGATCTGGCGCATACTGTATCTATTTCCTTCCAATTAATATTTGTTGATATACATATTTTATTATTTCGATTTGCAAAAATATTAAACAAAACCACCAACAAACCCTCTGTTACCTTAACAAGTATTAAATTAATAACTATATATTTATACAGGCCAAACATAGCTTCTCATAATTAAAGAAGATTTTGTATGACTTTAAATTACTTTTACTACAACATAGCAAATAATCGAAAGTTTACTTTTCATCAAAATATGCAAAAAATATCGTGTAGGTAAGTACTTACCGGTTAGCATCCTTAGGAAAACAATAGAATTTCTTCTTACAATTATAACCTTTATTAAAACAATTTCGCACTGCACAAACATGATAATGTTCTGATAGTTTTTTGTCACTCATTTTACTACAGTAAAAAATAAACATAAAACACAAATGTTCAAAAGAATTACAAATTAAACACAAAAATATACGCACGGCTATGTCCGCTTAACGTAGAATAAGTAATACCGATCTCCCGACTGCACGGCAAAGACATCTTTTCCCCGAAAAGGCGGAGCATAAAACATGCGCGAAGGGATCGACGCAAACCGTTCCCGCCAAGAGAGTGTTCTAGCTGGATATGAATAAGCTGTGTTTTTAGTTTGATATGCTCTAAAAGCGTGTTTTTTAATTTTTTTTAAACTATATTTATTTTTCACTTTTTAGTTTGATGTATTATAAAAGCGTGTTTTTTTGTTTTTTTAAACTATTTTTATTTTTTACTTTTTAGTTCGATTAATTATTTAAAAAAAATTCCGAAAAAAATAATTATTTTTTTTCAGCTGTGGACGGGATTCGAACCCACGATCGGTGATTCTACGTGAGCGAACACCCGCGCCATAGACCCCTCGGCCAACGAACGAGGTAGTGGGATATACTGACAGTAATAAGTCACTTGCTTTTAGTCCAAAGGAGAGTTACAAACATACATACATACAGGTGAAGCTAATAACAGCGTGATAAAATGACAGTTCACAAGTCGGAAATTTTTCAAATTTATCTGGTCATTGACTGCTTTATATTAAGAGCATCCATAATATATTTTTAATTTATAGTTAATCCAAAAACTGTGTCAGTTTGACAAAGTTTGTTGTTGCCTATTTAAAATATTAAATTATCTATAAGCGTTTTTAATGAAGAACTCATAAGTAATTAATTTTCTAGTCTTGAGCAATAATTTTATATGTTTTTCATTTTTGAATCTTGCAAGTTCAACTATGACCATCCTATAGGGAATGCAACTTAAAACAAAATGTTTTGGAGGCTTTACCTCATGGGTGGCGCGAAAAGGAGCTCACAATCTGATTTACATATAAAATATAAAGAGGCTCCTAGGGCAATGTTTGAACCAAATAAACATATAATTCGATCACAATTCAATTCTCTAGATCCTACTTAGACCTAACGTATAATTAATTTTTATGTAAGGGAATAATGTACAACCCTGTATGTGGACTTATATAGTTTAATTAACATTTTATGTTGATTTTTTCTGCTTACTTATTCAACTGTGATCACCCTGTAAGTACGAATTTTTTTGTCTGCCTCCAAATATTACTCGGTATGTATATTAAACATATCTACTTATGTCAGTATATATTTATTAGTTAAAATTTATATATTTATTACATAATAAATTATATTTAGAAAACTAGTCTTGTGGCCCATTTTACCAATAAAAATTTCGAACTAGTACATCCAGAATTATACAATATCAAATATTGGGAGACTTTGACGATGGTATTTTTTTGCCTTTCAACTATTTTTGTTCAGTAGAAACACCTACTTTGACAGCAAAGTTCTGCGGAATCAAACAAAAAATATTTATAATTCGTTAGAACTAAAATGTTTATTGGTTTACACAAGATTTCTATTTAACAATCTGCATTAACAATAAACTTATTTATACAACCTTAGCACTTAGAAACATATACCAACTAGAAGTCAATTATTAAATGTGTTTGACAGATCATAATTTTATCATTTTGAATTTTAAATGGATGAAATTTTAATAATTTTAATATTTGTACAAAAACTTCATATACACCTTCGCTTGCAAGCCCTATGGCAACAAACTTTATTATCGACCTGTAAATAGCACTTACCAACCATTGTATATTAGATAACTAATTTTTGTACCCGCTAAAACAATTTAAAATAAACTTTGTTTTATTCTGAACAACAAATACCCGCCAGCTCTTTGATGCGCTCTGTGCAAAACATACAAGAAAAGGAGTAAAATGTAGTATAAAAAAAGAAAATTTATAAACTAATTTTCCCGTAAGTTGAGCGAAAAAAATGATATACTATTTATCAACCCTGAAAACATCTTTATTATAATATTGCACATGGTGCCCGGCTGATATCTCTCTTTGCACAAAGAATGTTGAAGTTTAGATTGTATCATTACATTTTGACAGTTTGACTGGTGTTTCAGGATGAAGAAAAGTGAAGGAAGTAGCAACAGCACAGCCGCCTGTGATACTCAGGACTCGAGGGGCCAAAGCCGAACTGATCCCGATACTTTAGATCCCAAATATAACTTTAGGATTGGAATATATGGATGGAGGAAAAAGTGCTTGTACATTCTCATTTTAGTGTTGCTGATTATGGTCGTTGTGAATCTGGCGTTAACGCTATGGGTGCTTAAGGTTATGGAATTCTCTTCGGTGA